>JANAVB010024994.1:2745374-3090374 GCA_029216955.1 Iris pallida
AAATATTTATGAGGGTTTATAAATTCCAGAAAAATTAGTATAAATTTCTATAATTAACAAGGATCATTCTGTACTTTATTTCATGTAAAATAGAGCCTTTTGTCTATCTCAAAAATTGTTGGATCATAGTGTACAGTTTGATTTAATTATTGCATAGTTACGACTTGCAACTTTTTGTGTTATTTTGAGTTATAGTCGTAATGAACCCCACCCCACACTAGTGTAAAGGCCTTAGAAAGTTAGTTATAGTATTGTGTCACCCTGTATTGGTCTCCTATGCTAAAGTCACTATTTGGCTAGGTGTCCAATCAGAAAGTCGTGTTGCACCACTAGTGTTTTAGTGTTTAACTTAGTGTAAAACTAAGTTTATGTATTTATTTCTACAGTGACGAGTTACCAGGCATCTATAGCATTTTTATCGCTACTTTGCTTTGCTAAAGGCAAGTACTTTCTACAAACTTTACATACTGTTACAACAATGAACTGCGAATCCAACCATGTTAAATGCTGATCCTTGGGGTAGCAAGTTAAATCTTCACATGTTGTACTTTCAGTCACTACTATGCTTAGAACAGTCTTTATATATCTCTCACATGATTATAATCTGGGTTATGGGGAAACTGTTAGTAGTGTACGTGATCACGACCCCTTCTCCGTACGTATGTACCGAGCAAAGTTTTATTTTATATGAATACTGCGCCGTAGGCTTTATCTCAAAGCGGATTTGTGCGTATGTACATCTATAGCCTTATCACAGAAGTACATTTTATTATGTGCCCCTGCACATTGTACACCCATTGTCGATCACGTACCTGCTACAGTTTTAAATATTATATATGCATATGTCTCTATGACATATGTGTCCTTGCCATGATTGATTATGATGTGCCATGATTCCAGTTTATTAAATTCCTGTTCATTTCATGTTTCGTATATTAGTTTGCAAGAAACAGTACTTGCTCCCGTCCTGACAGGATAATGTTATAGGTATACTTACTGAGGAGGAGTTGCTCTGTGATTCGTATTATGGAGTTACTGCCGAGGACCAGGCTTTGCCTTACGAGGATGTACCTGCGGGGAACCTCGTCTAGTTGTCTATTTGCTTTAGACTTTTGAGAGTAGTCATGTATTAGACTATGTATTTTGTAATTGGACCTGTATCCAGTTTTACATTTCAGACTTGTACTTGGACTTATTATTATATGAGATGACTTTTGTGTTTGGAGCATTTATGACTCTTCTTTACTTATAGAACTGTTAGTACATTTAGTCTTATCTTGTTATCTCTAGAACAGCTTACTGCGCTTTATCTCAAGTGTAGGCTGGACATGACTCGGCCCGGCCCAATAATTTGGGTAGCGGGTCGTGACACTGGGATTTGGGTTTCCTTTTCATTTTCCTATTTGTTTTTATATTCTTTCTATTTTATTACTTCTATATAATATATATATATATATATTTTATATATATATATATATATATATATATATATATATATATATATATATATATATATATATATATATATATATAAAGTATATGTATAGTTATATGTACCTACCTTTACGTGTACAACTATAGGCATGTATACACCTAGGTTCACATATTGTGTATATATATATATATATATATATATATATATATATATATATATATATATATATATATATATATATACGAGCTTTGCCCTAGAGCGTCGCGTTGGTGATTTCTGAGAGATCTCCCCGTCGACTCCGGCTTGGCCTTGGCCGGGCCGGCGCCAGGATGACGACTAAAACCTTCGTGGAGGCGGTCGCAGGCAGGGCTGAGGCTCCCCCTTGCTTTGCTGCTCGATCGATTTCCACTTTCAAAGGACCACCATCGATTTCTTTCTCTGAGGACGAAGAAGTGGCCCTTACAGCCCCTCTTAAATATGCTCTCATTGGAAAATTTTCTCATAGCAAACCTCCTATTGAGGCTATCCGCAAAGTTCTTCAAGGCTTCGAGTTTAAGGGTTCTATTAAAGCTGGGGTGATCGATCGTAAACACATCCTGATACGGCCTACGATGGAAGAGGATTATCTTCGTCTACGTTCAAAGGACACTTGGTTCATCGCTCGTGCCCCGATGCGGTTATTCAAGTGGGAGGCTGATTTTACTCCTGCAATCGAATCTGCTCTTATGCCAGTTTGGGTAAACCTCCCCGATCTTCCTCATCATCTGTATGCGAGAGAGGCTTTGTTTGCTATCACCTCAGCAATAGGCACTCCTCTGAAGATAGACCGAGCCACGGAGGAGTTGGCGCGGCCTAGCATGGCACGGGTGTTTGTCGAAATTGATGCGGGAAAACCTATTCAAAGACGGATCAGGATTAACCTATCCAAAGGCTGGAGCTTTTGGCAGACAATAGATTATGAAAATATTCCCCTGTACTGCTCTCATTGCTTTCATCAAGGACATAAAGTAGATTCGTGTAAACTCAAGAATAAGGGAAAGGCTGTTCAGCAAGAGGAGAGAGTTGAAGCTGTCATAAATGATCAGCTAGACACGCGTCGGGCTGCTAATATTCCAGAGGACCCTAAATTAATACTGTAAGTGGACGTTGATCGACCGGGTTTAACTGTCGTCATTACTTCCTCGGTTGTAGTTTGCACTCAAACCGTAGATATGACACCTCTACACCCTCCATTAGTGGCTGATATTCTTGCATCTAACCCTCTTCTGAGAGAGAACATCCAGGAACCCAGCCTTCAGCCAGTCATCATCGACCAGGTGGCGACTCATAAAGATCAAGTGACTGGTTTGGCATCTATCAATGAAGTGGCGGCAGTGGTCATCCCGCCAGTGATTGATTCTTCGCCACTCGAGGACATGGAAGAAGGAAAATGGAGGGGGATGCCTACTAGATGGGCTGACATTGTTGAGGAGGAGGAAAATGCCGTTCGGAAGTGTGCAGATCATTTGGAGCCGGTAGAGCGGGTCATGCAAGTCGAGGATGAAGAGAGTGATGAAGCTTCTAGGGGAGTGTCAGCTGCCCAGGACCCTTCGAGTAGTCAGAAAACCCAGGCAGAAACATGCACTATTCAAAACTGTGCAAAAAGAGGAAAAAAGACTGTGGAGCCATCCGATCGAACGACTCGTTCGGTCGCAAGCAAAGCAAAAACTGGTAACCCTACCAATCTTAATATTTAATTTCCTAATCTGGAACATTCGATGTATTGCCAATCTCATGACTCTTAAAAGATTGAAGGCTTTGCTATGAGTAAACAAAGTTAATTTTCTCGCCATTATTGAGCCAAAAGTTGATCAATCACAACTTCAACATTATAAAGTTAAGCTGGGCTTTTCTTTAGCTTTTTCTAATGACAAAGGGAATATTTGGATACTGTCGAAGGTGAGCTGCCATATTGACGTCGTAGATTCCTGGGATCAGGCTCTGACGGTTAGGGTTTCTGACCCCCTGCTGCCTATGACGTCTCTCTTTTCCATTGTGCATGGTGACAACAAGAAGGAAGGTGTAAAATGCGTAGGCTCTGACGGTTAGGGTTTCTGACCCCCTGCTGCCATATTGACTCAATGCAGTGTAACGCCCCTGTCCCAAAATATGTAGGACTAGAACGTAACCATGCCAGCTGTATACATACGAAGTATATGAACCGTCGTATGTATACATAAGCTGTAAAATGCAGTAGAGCCATAACTAATCTCATCCACACAAAATATAAATAAATAAATGATATCATATAACGATAATGAATAATTTTGGTACAACATGTTGGGCGGAGACAAATCCACTACCAACAAATAAGGAAGAAATACATGGAAAATGATATGAGCTTGGCGAGCGAAGCGAAGACGATCAAGTGCAATCATCCTCAAAGAAATAGTGACGATCATGGCCACGGCTAGAACACCTGCGAAAGACAAGAACACACACCTGGCGAGATAACCAGGTCCTTAGAGGGATGTAACAAGATACAATAAACATGCTATATAAATACTGAATATAAAATATGCCACAATCAAAGAAAGTGACAAAACATAAATAAGGCAACCTAACCGTACTAAAGTGAACATGCAGTTGAGAACAAACCTTTCGTCGCATGAGCCCTGGCTGTAAATAGGATCTTGTATAATCCCCACTTGGGCACCAGTGACCTAAGCGCATGACGTTCAAAAATGACAGTGGCCAACCTGAGAGGCTCATACCCGTATCTCCAGCGGAGCTTCCGGGTTACAAGGAAAGTACAATCGTAGCCCATACGACAAGGAAATGTTCTCCCCACCCAATGTACCTATCATGTCGCATCCACGACCATGTAACACTACTAACCGTCAAGTCTTCTAACATACAACTATTGACAGTTAGACCTAACGCATGTCCTGCACGCATCAGTGATCAACCAACACGCAAGTCCGTAGGCTATATGCTACTCACAACTCACACATCTCGTAGCACATCAGTGTCAAAGTTTATGTAATGCACTAAACTAGTGGTAGTCCTCTAACTCTAGGTCCATATGCAATCAAAGGATAAATAACAAGGTATAGCTAATATCACTTAGCAGGCAGTAAATCAAGAACTGGAAATAAATGAACAGTGATATGTTAATAAAATGCAAACTGAAAATAAACAGTATAATGGTAAGGTATCTTGTCTGGTGTGTCTTCTGGTGTGGTGCGATAATCCGACAAGTCATGTATGTCCAGTAGCCATGTTCGATGAGTAAGAGTTTGAACTTCACGAAAATTAGAAGTTCTTGATTAGTCAAGATCAATGGGTTATTCGAGGGAAATTTGTGGATTACTTATAATATGCTTTAGAAGATATCTATAATATTTTAAAGCTAGAATTTTATTTGTCAAAATTTTTGGTAAATAATCGTGAAAACTAGAAAAATCATTATATGAATTTTGGTAACTACTTTTCGTAAAATATTTCTAAGTTAAATACTTGAAATACTTTATATGTATACAATTTGAAAAATACATTATTAGTATGATATATGTCTAGATAAATAGTTTGAAGGATAAAAACCATTTTTAGGCTAGGTCCTAAGTTTGTAAAATATACAAATAAATATATTTAATATGGAAATAGTACTCTTGATATAATATAGAAAATAAACTAATAATAATAATAATAACACAAATATAATAATAATAATAATAATAATAATAATAATAATAATAATAAATAATAACAGTAATAATAACCCTAATAATAATACTAATAACAATAATGGTAATAATAATGATAATAGTAACATATGATAATAATAATAATGATAATAATAAATAATGATAAAAATAATAATATAATATAATAACAATTATTATTATTAATTAATAACCAGATCATATACATTACTCTTCCCCCCCAATTGTTCACAGTGAGAGAGAGAAAAAGAATTGGGAGAGGCTCTCACCGGCGGTTGTACGGAGGCGTTGGGAAGTCGGGCTCGGCTGGCGACGGACGGCGGAGGAAGTTCGGTGGGGTGTTCGCCGGAGCGCGGAGGAGAAATTCGGCCGGCCCACGCGGCTCAGTGGCCGGAGCTCGGCTGGGATGGCGCGCCAGGAGGAGGAGAGGGTTTCGGGCGGCGCTCAGTGGTCCGATGGAGACGGCGCAGGAAGGAGAACGACGTCGGGTGGCCGGAGCGGTGTGCCAGGGGCGGTGCTGCTCCGGGCGACGGGAGCGGCGGAGTTGGACGCGCATGCGCAGAGGCGGAGGATCCGGACTTGCGATGGCGGCGCTCCGATGGAGGACGCGGCGGCGGCCGTACGGAGTGCGCCGGGGAACTCCGGCACAGCGGGGCGACGAGAAGATGGAGACTCCGGTGGAGGGTTCGCCGCGATGCTGCCGCGATCGTCGCCGACCCGAGGAGGTGAGGGTTTTCTGGAATGATTTTTTTTCCTTTTTGTTTTGGTGGCGGCGGTGTGTTTGTTTGTCGGGTTGATCGGGGGTTTTGGCTGGAAAGTGGCCGTATCGGCTATGGCTGGCTGTGGTTGGTTAAGAAGTCAGGTGTTATGGAGTCAAGGCATGACGTCAGTTGTGGGTTGGTCTGTAACGGTGATGGTGGTGAGGCCAGAAGGGTTCGTCTGGGCCGAAGAAGTGTCAGGATCGACACGACGGACAGGCAGCTGTAGTTGGCAGGGCTGATGATGACCGGCTAGGTTAGGAGTCTGGCATGGTGTCCGGGTTGTATCCTGCGATATACGAGGGAATGAATGGGATGGTGTCCGGTGTCGGACACGGGATGGAGAAATATTGTAATTGTAATGGAAATATAGTGGATGGGAAGGGGGCACGGACATGGTGCACTAAATTAGGTTATGGTAAAAATTATGGAAGAGTACCTCTCCTTTTATAGGAGGTGGGAATTTCCAGTTGGATAGGGGTTTGGGAGGATTTAAATCCCAATTAGATAATTCCTCTATTAATTCAAATTGATTTAAAATAATTCAAATTCAAAGCAAATCCAATCTAAATAAATTCTATACTTAATTTAAAATATTTTAAATATAGTCAATAAAATATTTTTCAATTTAAATTACCATATTTAATCAAATATTAAAATTAACAAAATCCCAAATATCATTTTCATAATTAAATAAATCTACTAATTATTAATTTCGAAAATCACGATTTATACTTAAATATTAATTCATGAACTAGCTTTTATAAGTAACAAAATATATTAATAAGCAAATTTCACATTTCACAAACATTTGGAAATATTTCGAATTACTACTTATTTTTAAACGACGAACAAAATAACTCTTTTATACAAAAGAAAATATTTATCACATTTATTTGACCATGTACTTTCCTATTAAAATAAATTTATAATAAAATATTTTTCTAACATATGTACCTCGACACATATTCGCACTCATCGAGTATTTACGAACGCAAATCCCGAACGCTAAGCAAATACAACAATGAGAACTCGTATGCGACGTGCAGATACGAAATACAAAATGAATACAATTTATAAAAAAATAATCGTAGTAGAAATTTAGGGGGTTTACATCCTACCCAACTTATAAGAATTTTATCCTCGAAATTTAGGAATAATTAGGGTAGATAGGGTAGAGAAGATAGAAGGAGTTTTTATTCGAATAGAAGTATGAGATCCATATTGGACGAGCAGGCAATCAAAATATTTGACGAGAAGGCGAAGACATTTCATCGACAATTTGTCATTTGAATGACTAGAACAAAATTTCGATGGTTTTAGACTACGATCATTTATATGATAATCAATCAATGACTAAGCTCAATCAACCTTAACATTAACCTTAAAAAGGGACAACCTCATAAGTAGGTAATAAACTCCTTAATCCTTTGATATCATTGATATTCATGTAATCTCTCTTATCATAACTCGTTCTTTCCAAAATTACTTCCATTCTACGTCCCTTTAAAAATTTATCAAACAAATATGATTATGAATGTACTCTAACTTCATTTATTTCATCATAGAATTTCATTAGTCTCAAATTTTGAATTCCATAATCTCTATTATACTATCTCACTTATATATCTCTCCAAGTTACAATTTCCACTAAAATTCTAAACCTTCAACCAATTTAGCCAAATTAAAAGTTAAAACCTTCTTACTACAAATTTGTATTTATTGGTTAATGTACAATGCATCCATAGATTCCAAAATAAAAGTCAGTCTGCAATGTTCGATAAATCTCGAAAACTAATGATATATCTTCATAACTCAATCTTCTATCATCATAATTGAAAATTTTCTGTAATATTTATTAGTCTCCCTCAAAAATTTCTTCTTCAACAATCTCAGTTTCTTGATGGTAGAATGAAACTCATCTTAACTTCTTATTTATAATCATTTTAGAACTTAATCAAAATATAAAGGTTTCCTTCTTCAACAATTAGTTATCCTTGAAAACTAGTATTATCATAACACTATACGTTATCGAAGGCAACGTCAACATTGCCTTTTAAAAAATTTGCATCCATAATTTAATGTATAATTTGGATCTTAACCACCCAAGCTTTTAGAAAATTTTCCACTCGATATGTAGTTACCTCAAAACAAATTTGAAATTCGCGAAGTCTATTTATCCTTGAGTGTTTCATCAAAACATAATATATCATTCCTTACTTCATTGATTCGGATTTATTGCACATTTCTATTTATGTCCCACCTATAGCTCATAATCTCGTAATTATCTTAACCAACTACATTATTTATCCATGCTGTGGGGTTCTCTAATCTAGCTTCTATACTAACTCAAGATTGTCATGATCAAATTTTATTTTGTATAATGGAATCATACAAGGAACAAGGTTGCATAAACCATGGTGGAATCATAGTGAAATATAAGTAAATCAATTTAATTGAAAGGGAGAAGGGCAAGGGTTGCAATATTGAAGAGCGAAAGATGTTATGTGTCTAAGTGAATCGTGATAAGACATGAAAATAAATGACAAGGGTTAAGCAGTCAAGATAAACGCAAGTTAAGCATTTAATAGATTACAATCACATATTAGGTCGAAAAATTTGAGTCGAGGTGGAGTCCATATCGGTACCATGGTAAGGGTTATGGTTGAGTTTTTTTACAGTCCGAAAGTTGTACCATAAAAATAGAGTACAAGGGAACGTGTTTTAGTGGAACATGATATACCTACATGAAGGTGAGCTCGTCTAGGTCTTGCATGTAAAATTTATGGGAAGGAAAAATCTAGTGTTATGCTCCAATTATCAAAGTCACGATAGGAAATGCCAAATGATCAAAATAGAAAGTGGGTTTTCATAAGGTACTAATTAATGCACAAAATAAAAGGATAAAGCACGAAATAAAGATAATTTAGGAAGCTCATAGATCAAGTTAAGATAAGTTAGAGACATTGTTTCTAGACAGGAAATAGTCTCATAGATAAGGGTACGGTCACGGGGACGATTCTATCATTTCTAAGTTTCAACAATTAGATGGTCACGATTAAAGATCTAGATTTGAGGGAAGGTCGAGTAAGTCAAAGATATGTTCATCGGTTCGGTCGATGACTGACTATGCTTGAGTATATGCAATATCATAATCATAGATGGTATGGCAATCTAATGTGGAATACTTCTATCTCACCGGGGTGACCTTACTTGCTTCTTGGTCCTCTATCAATATATGATCTAATCTAAAATTTCAAGTTCCTCAAAAAATTTTCAATAAAATTTCCAAGATATTCTACCAGATTTTCTAATCATCTTAGGCTGTCAAGTTTAATCCAATTTAAATTTCTAATCAATCTCAAAATAACCCTTGTATATCGCAACTCGAATAATATTTTTTTTTCCAAATCTTAAACTCAACATTTAAATAGGTTTATCAGCCGAAATTCATACTACAAAATAGAACATTTAAATAACTCATGAATTTAATTATATATCCTTCAAATGTGTATATTTAGCTTCCAATTAGTCACAACTACTCTTCAAAAGTAATTCTCCTTTTTTCCCAAAATTTAAATATCCATAATCAAGGTTTTAAACTCGAAATCTAAATAACTTTATAGATCATAGATCATATGACGTAATTTAATTCAAAAATATTTTACCAAAATTTATCAATCATCCTTAAATTTTGGTCAATCGTAAATCATAGTTTAAAATTTTATAATCCTTTTCAAATCAAATTTATATCCCACCAAAAGATGTATAGCTATAACTCAATAAATCATAAATGTTCAAGACCTTCAAAAATCAAAACGCAAAATCAAATCAATTTGTTTTCTCGATCTGGTTATCCTCTTGTGTATATCACCTTGTAATATCATATTAAAATTCCAACTATTTTTTTGAAAGCGGTAATATGCTACTACCCAACTTGGAATTAACTAACCCTCAAGATCATATTTCTAGGAAAATAACTGCCTTTATAACTCAAATAAAGTCTCAATGCATATTAATGGTCAATTCAATCCATCTAGCCATGTGTTTAACCTATGGGGATATACTAGTGTAGTCATCTTACTAAACACGAAACTAAGAATTTACGGTAGAAGGAGTCAAGCAAGATGCAATTCAAGAAGGTCGAGAGTTCGGAATTTGAAGTCAAGAAAGGATGTCAAGTAGGTGGATGAGATTCTAGACTCTAATCCTATATTGCATGCCCACATCGGTACAATTATGTAACCGAAGTGACAAACTTGACCTGCATGGGCCACCACAAAAACATGTAACGCCCCAGTCCCAAAATACGTAGGACTAAAACGTAACCATGCCAGATGTATACATACGAAGTATATGGACCGTCGTATGTATACATAAGCTGTAAAATGCAGTAGAGACATAACTAATCTCATCCACACAAAATATAAATGAATAAATGATATCATATAACGATAATGAATAATTTTGGTACAACATGTTGGGCGGAGACAAATCCACTACCAACAAATAAGGGAGAAATACATGGAAAATGATATGAGCTTGGCGAGCGAAGCGAAGACGATTAAGTGCAATCATGCTCGAAGAAATAGTGACGATGCGAAAGACAAGAACACACACCTGGCGAGATAACCAGGTCCTTAGAGGGACGTAACAAGATACAATAAACATGCCATATAAATACTGAATATAAAATATGCCACAATCAAAAAAGTGACAAAACATAAATAAGGCAACCTAACCGTACTAAAGTGAACATGCAGTTGAGAACAAACCTTTCGTCGCATGAGCCCTGGCTGTAAATGGGATCTGGTATAGTCCCCACTTGGACACCAGTGACCTAAGCGCATGACGTTCAAAAACGACAGTGGCCAACCTGTGAGGCTCATACCCGTATCTCCAGCGGAGCTTCCGGGTTACAAGGGAAGTACAATCGAAGCCCATACGACAAGGAAATGTTCTCCCCACCCAATGTACCTCTCATGTCGCATCCACGACCATGTAACACTACTAACCGTCAAGTCTTCTAACATACAACTATTGACAGTTAGGCCTAACGCACGTCCTGTACGCATCAGTGATCAGTCAACACGCAAGTCCGTAGGCTATATGCTACTCACAACTCACACATCTCATGGCACATCAGTGTCAAAGTTTATGTAATGCACTAAACTAGTGGTAGTCCTTTAACTCTAGGTCCATATACAATCAAAGGATAAATAACAAGATATAGCTAATATCACTTAGTAGGCAGTAAATCAAGAGAAATTTGACGGCGGAGGAAGTTCGATGTGGTGTTCGCCGGAGCGCGGAGGAGAAATCCGGCCGGCCTACGCGGCTCAGTGGCCAGTGCTCGGCTGGGATGGCGCACCAGGAGGAGGAGAGGGTTTCGGGCGGCGCTCGGTGGTCCGATAGAGACGGCGCAGGAAGGAAAACGGTGTCGGGTGGCCGGAGCGGTGTGCCAGGGGCGACGCTGCTCCGGGCAGCAGGAGCGGCGGAGTTGGGCACGCCTGCACAGAGGAGGAGGAGCCAGACTTGCGGTGGCGGCGCTCCGATGGAGGACGCGGCGGCGGCCGAGCGGAGTGCGCCGGGGAACTCCGGCACAGCGGGGCGACGAGGATTAAAATAATTCAAATTCAAAGCCAATTCAATCTAAATAAATTCTATACTTAATTTAAAATATTTTAAATAAAGTCAATAAAATCTTTTCCAATTTAAATTACCATATTTAGTCAAATATTAAAATTAACAAAATCCCAAATATCATTTTTATAATTAAATAAATCTACTAATTATTAATTTCGAAAATCATGATTTATACTTAAATATTAATTCATGAACTACCTTTTATAAATAAAAAAATATATTAATAAGCAAATTTCACATTTCGCAAACATTTGGAAACATTTCAAATTACTACTTATTTTTAAACGACGAACAAAATAACTCTTTTATACAAAAAAAAATATTTATCACATTTATTTGACCATGTACTTTCCTATTAAAATAAATTTATAATAAAATATTTTTCTAACATATGTACCTCGACACATTCGTACTCGTCGAGTATTTACGAACGCAAATCCCGAACGCTACGCAAATACAACAATGAGAACTCGTATGCGACGTGCAGATACGAAATATAAAATGAATACAATTTATAAAAAAAATTGTAGGAGAAATTTAGGGGGTTTACATGCACACACCAGTTGCCTTGGATTGTAGGAGGGGACTTCAATACGGTTCTCCGATTGGATGAGAAGATTGGGGGACGACCTCCTGATGCAGTATCGATGCAGGAGTTTGCCAATTTGCAGTTGGCTTCCGGAGTTTCAGAATTGCCTTACACAGGGAGTGGCTTTACCTGGGTTAAGTTGAACAAAGAGGACCGACGTGCGTCTCGGCTAGATCGGGTTTTTGTTGATAATGCTTGACTTTCAATGGCCCCATGTTTGGTAGAGGAATATCTTAATCGGACTGAATCCGACCATGCGCCCATTCTTGTGCGGATGTTAGCCAATACTACGGGAGGGGGGCTAAGCAGTTTAGATTCCTTGATTTTTGAATTGGCCATGCTGACTTCCTTCGTATAGTGCATGAGGCTTGGCACTCCGTCGATCACCGACATGGGATCATGCGGGTGGCATTACGACTTGATGCGTATCGTAAAAGATTGTCCGCTTGGAGCAAGTCGACATATGGAGATATTTTTCAGGAGGTCAGGAAGGCGGAGGACGAAGTTCTTGTAGCTGAACTTCGACTTGAGGCTGTTAATTCCGACTACAATTGGGAGAAGCTCGCTCAGGCTACTGTACTGCTTAAACAGAGAGTTCGCCTTGAAGAGGCTTTTTGGAAACAAAAATCTCGTATCAAATAGGATTTAGAGAGGATAAAAATATAGCTTATTTTCACGATTGTGTGAGCTATAAAAAGAAGGCTTTGCGGATTCATGCTATTACAACTGCTAATGAGACATGGTATTGAATGAAACTGCGATGATCAAAGCCTATGCTCTTGAGTATTATGCTGCATTATACGAAAGAGGAGAGATCAAGGATGATGAGGAGTTGCTCTCTTTCATTCCAAGCCTGGTGGACGAGGAAGAAAATGATCGACTTATTGCTATCCCGTCGAAGCTGGAGCTGTTGGATACAATCAAGTCATTGGACAAGAACAGTGCATCGGGTCCAGATAGTTTTACAGCTAAATTCTTTATATCTACTTGGGACATCATTGGTGATGATATTGCATTGGCGGTTGGTTTAGCTTTCATAACAAGTGGGTTGACATGATGCTCCGCCTACAAAATAATGTGTAGTTTTTACCCTTGATTAATGGCGAAGCAGCTGGGTACTTCCAATCATTTAGAGGTGTTCGTCAAGGAGATCCAATCTCGCCTGCATTATTCATCTTAGCTGCGGAGACATTGTCTCAGAACTTAAAATTGCTACCTTCAACTGAGGGATTTACTCTATTCATCACTCCTAGAGGTTGTTCCCCTGTTACTCATTTGTCTTATGCGGATGATATCTTATTATTTTTGGCAGGGGATATTCGATCGATCACCATCATTCAGGAGATGCTACGGCGATATGAGGAGGCCTCTGGACAGAAGCTTAATGCGGCTAAGACATCTATGTTCGTCTCTGTGAAGGCCCCAGCTGATAGGGTTAATGAATTGGCAATGCGAACTGGTTTCTCTATCGGGACGCCTCCATTCACTTATCTTGGTTGTCCAATGGCGGCTGGGCATCGTAACGCAGGGATGTATGAAGAATTGATTCAAAAAATTTGATCAAGAGTTGAAGGCTGGCATAACAAAATCCTTTTACCAGGGGGCAAATTGGTACTACTTAAATCTGTTCTTTCTTCGATATCAGTTTATACATTGGCTACGTGCAATCCTCCTGTCACAGTGCTTCGTCGTATTGAAGCTGTTTTTAGTGATTTCTTCTGGGGCTCGTTCCAAGGAGCGCCTAAAAGAAAATGGTTGGGTTGGGACTATATTGCACGCACGAAGGAAGAAGGAGGACTGGGTGTTAAGAGATTGAAGGACATGATGCAAGCCTTCACAATTAAGCTATGGTGGAAGTTCACAACTCAGGACAGTCTTTGGGTTGCTTTCTTCAGAGACAAATACTGCTCTCATAGCCCTGCGAGTGAGGTTTCATTAACATCTAATTCTACTCATGTGTGGAATCAGCTCATTGAAGGTCGACATCTGGCTGATCAACATATAGTGGTGGATGATTCAGGTTGGGGGTGGCGTAGAACCTTGGAAAGGTTTACAGTGGCGTCGGCTTAGGATTTGGCTCGAAGGCACTGGCCTATAATTTCTTATTTTGTTCATATATGGAGGAAGTATCTTCCCTACAAATGGTCTATCTTATTATGGCGTGTCCTTCACAACAAGGTGCCAACAGATGACAACATAGTAAAGATGGGGTTTAGTATGGCCTCGAAGTGTCATTGTTGTGCGCAGAGCTCAGAAGAAACTCTTGATCACATTTTTCATGCGGGTGAGATGGCTTCGGGAGCTTGGCTTGTGCTGTAGAAGGAATACAGGGTTCAAGTTAGGGGCACTTCTTCGTTATAGTAGAGATTGATCAGGTGGTGGCGGGGAAAGAAACTTCACCAAAAGCAAATTGCAGTCGGGGCTACAATCTGGGTGTTATGGAAAAATAGGAACAAGTGGTGCTATGAAGGTTATAGCTACTCAACTGAAATGGTGATTAGGGTGATTCGAAGGCAAATTTGTAAATCTAGTATCAAGTGCTCTCACTAGGGTGTGGTTTTGTTTTGAGCTGTCTTGTACTCCTCTTCTTTCTATTCAATAAAATGGTGTTTCCATAATATATATATATATATTATATATATTCAAAACACTCCCCATTTTATTCCCAAAAAGAAAGTTGGAGCTATACAAGTATACTAAAAAGGCAGAAGAAGCCTATACACGTATACAAACAAAAGGAGGGGAGGAGAGGAGACTAGAGCCTAAGCCCTGGAAAGTAGGGTGTTCCAAAAGGCCGTCTGGTCGTGGTTGCAGTGGGATCTCCGCTTGCTGCATTGTCTGATAGTCTCCACAATAAGGTGGTTTGCAGTGAACTGGTGGCCCTCGTATCTAGCCTTGTTGCGGTTCTTCCAGAGAACCCAGATGGTGGCAGCTGCCACGATCTGGTGACCGTACGACTTTGCACCCCAAGCCGCTGCCTGATCGTTGAGGCCTCCGCTCCCCGGGTTCATCCTACAAATCTGGGAGATGGTGTTCCAAACTCTAACTGGAAGCTTGCCCGTACAGAAAATGTGGTCGACCGATTCCGGGTGACGATCTTTGTAGCGGGTACATGCTGAGGCGAGACTGAACCTGATTGTGTTGAGAGTGTCGTCAGTGGGAAGGATCTTCCGTAAGGCTCTCCAGATGACGAAGGACCACTTTTTGGGAATACATGCCTGCCAGAAGGGAGCGATGATAGTGGAGGTCGGGGTGGGCGCGCTGGAGCCCTACGTGATTCTTCTAGCTGATTTGACCGAAAAGGAACCCGAGCTGTCGGTATTCCACCGGATCACATCTGTGTCGGTTCCGAGCTTCAAGCCACATTGACGTATGCGTTCCACCGCCTCCTAACCTGCCCACTCTAGGACAGCATCCCATCTCCAGGTATTACCGGTGTGATCCCACATGTCCTTTATCTTATAATTCTCGTGTCTCTCCGAGATGATTGGAATGAGAGTATCATCGAGCCATCGTTCCCGGAAAGCCAATGACTCACCGTTGCCCACATTTAGGTGCATTTCAGATTCGGTCTGAGAACGCCCGGACAACATGCATCTCCACGCCGTGGAGGATCTACTGTTAGAGGTGGCCAAAGACGGGTGGATGTGCTTAAAGTATCTAGCCTTCATGAACCTGGCCCAAAGGTTCTGAGAAGTACGAAGCTTCTACCATAGTTTTATTGAGAAAGCTTGGACAATGTTGGATAATTTGGTAAACCTAAGGCCCCCATCGTCGGTGGAGTGCGCCATAGTGACCCAACTGACCCAATGGTGTTTGTCGTGGCCATCGTTGTGCCCCCAAAAGAAGTTGCTAAAGATGCTCTCGATCTAAGACATGACTTGTTTGGGGGGGAGCAGGCAGCGAGGGTGTATATGGGAATAGATGTGAGGACATGATTGATAAGGATAATTTTGCTGCCTGGAGAGAGAGTGGCATTGTGCCAACCATGGAGCTTTTTCCTGATGCGGTTGATGAGGTCCGTAAATATGGCTGCTTTAGATCTCCCGTATACGAGAGGACAGCCCAAATAGTGGAAAGGGGGGTGCTTGATGGGGTAAGAGGTGGTGTCAGATAGAGTGTCCGCTTGCTCTCTCTTGATGCTGTGGTAGGCGTAGATGACACTTTTGTCCGGGTTGAACTTCTGGCCCGAGCACTTGACATATCTTTGGATAGTGTGGTGGACCACCTCAACCGATCCTACATCGTCGGATAAGAAAATCATGATATCATTGGCGAAGGCCAGATGGGTGATGATCGGGCAGCCGCTGGCCTTATGATAGTGGTTGAAGTTAGGAGTGGTAGCCAGCTTGTTGAGATTCCTGCTCAATGCATCTGCCGTGATGATGAATATGGTAGCTGAGAGGGGGTCTCCTTGCCTGACTCCGCGGCTCGACTTGAAGAAGCCGTCAGCTTGGCCGTTAATCACGGTAAAAAACTAGGAATTGCTGATCGATCTCCAAATAGTGTTGGTCCAAGTTTCGGAGAAACCGAACGCCCTGAGCACCCAGATCATGAATTGCCAGTCCCGTCTGTCATAGGCTTTCTTTATGTCTAATTTAATGGCAATATTGCCCCCTCTAGCTGGGAACTTCATGCATGTGATTAACTCTTGAGCTAGCATGATGTTGTCCTGGATGTTCCTCCCACGGATAAACCCGCTTTGCTCCTCGGAAATGATCTTGGGAAGAAGACTGGCCATGCGGAAAGCGACGATCTTGGGTATGATCTTGTTGATAAAGTTACAAAGTGTGAGCCCTTGACCCAAATTCCTATATTTTTATAACTTGCTGAATTATTAATTAGTGTATATATATATATAACTAAATAATCAAGTATATATATAAAATATAGATATTGTTATTTCTTTGTAAACAAAAAGAAACAAGAAGGGTTTTTCTCTAATATCTCAATGAGGAGGGGCTTTATTGCAAATGTTAAGTTTAAATCCTAAATAACTAAACGGCCAGTATAAAATTCAAATCCTCCGAGTAGATGAATTCGAATCCAGCTCTCGATAGAGATTGGAAATTCAACCTTATCTCCTAATCCATCAGAACCCTAGTATAAATACATGGATCATCAAAGCCTCTGTTTCCCGAACCCTAATTGCCGGCCACGAGTCCTTCTCTGCTTTGCATCGAGGAAGACTTGAAGAATTGAAGCAACCAACCTTCGACAGGTAACTTTTACACCCCATGGTTTGATTTTATTAGAACTAATCTACCCATTGTCTTGCAAACAACTATTATTAACTAATATAGGATGAGATGGGTAGGTGTTCGACTTAATGTCCAATAGAGGACTTATGGGATGTACTCGAGTATCGAGCACAGGGTGTTTATGATACATCAAATTTCACATCGTCTAAACACCTGATACATCAACCACATGTCCTGTTTTAGGTTGCAATGAGGTTTCATACCATATGAACATGGATACCTAGATTCTAAACCAAGAGACATTGATAGGAACAGGGATAGCTTTGACCCTTGATGTATACTCGATATATACTTGGCATATACTTGCCTGGCATCAAGGTGTAGGCTTGGTTACATATATGTTGGTTTGCAGCTCCCTACTTTGAATTAGCCATTAGAATGGGACTAACTGCTCAACATGTATCCTAATGACTTAGGCTAATGTTGCATCAGTAATAAATCAGAGGCTAACATACAGTCCATGTTATGGGATTCCAGGAAACCATCTTAGGTGTTTAGTCCCTACACTTACCATTGGTATTGTGTCCTGTTCAATAACATTGGCCGTTAGCTATATGGATTTTGTTATTTTAAACTTGTGTGTGTACCTTAGAGTATCAGTGGTGGCCCATGCAGGTCTAGTTTAGAAATGTAGTGGTATTCGAACTAGAATATCGCTGCAGCCTGCAGTAGAAATTAGTATATTTTTGAAGGTACTCAATCACATTAGGAAAAAAATCTTTATCAGATTCTGTATATCTACTTTTTTTGCTTATTGTCTCCTTTGAAATTTAAACTGTCCTCCTTTGATATTCGACTAATTCTCAGTAATTGTTTTTTGTTTGATCTGTGTCTCCAGGATGGTTGAGACGAGATTGCATCACCCCAGGACGGGAGACACTAGAGAGGGGTCTGCCATCTCTCGTATCCAACAGCCAGCTCTCGGTACCGCAGGGCCAGTGCAGTCCTCAGGAGTCGGTGTTTCTGCAGCTTTTGGAGGAGCACCTCCACCAGCCAGAAGGCAGAGCCCTGTGATTCCCGAGATCTTTCTATCGCAGCAGCCTCCACCTATGGGGATGGTAGATGCTGCACGTCTCTTCTCCTTCGTAGAGAGAATTCTGGAGTCCCACCAACAGCAGCAGCAGCGACAGACTGCCGATTTCCATCAGGGGATAGACGAGGCACACCAGATGGTTTGTACTACTGTAGAGTTGGTGACTGCTCAGGGGGCACAGCAGCAGCCCCGTCGGAGGAAGAAGGACATACATGACTTTTAGAAGATGCATCCCAGAGAGTTCTTCGGCACAGAGGGCATCCATTATGCAGACGAATGGATAGAGCATGTCGAAGAGATATTCAGGCTGACAGAGATACCAGATCGACTCCAGATTGAGGCGATGGACAGTCAGATGCAGGACTTAGCCCGTGCATGGTATCAGACAGATCCCAGGATGGGAGTTGAGGGCCAGACTTGGGCCCAGTTCAAGGAGATATTTAAGGAGCAGTTGTTTCCTGATGTGGCCTTGGGAGGTATCGAGGCACAGTTTGAGGGTCTGGTTCAGAGGAACCAGACGGTAGCTGAGTATGCCGGGGAGTTCTGTCAATTAGCCCGGTTCATAGATGACTTGACTGAGAAGACAAAGGTAAGGAAGTTCCATCGAGGCTTGATTAGAGAGGTTCGATCGCTGACTAAGAGCGATCGGAATGCTACTTTTGTGGAGATATTTTCTGGGGCTATGGCGGCGGAGGACGACCGGGGTTGAAGCAGAAGAGGGGTCGTGACTTCCAGGGTGGTAGCAGCAGTGGAGGCCAGGCCAAGAGGCCTCATTTCCAGCATCAGCAGTCGCAGAGGCCAGTTCAGCAGTATCAGCAGCAGGGCAGGGCACCTCTTCAGCAGGTGCAGCATCAGCAGCCGAGAGGGCAACAGCAGGCACCCAGGTAGCAGGCTATCAGTTGTACTTTCTGCAAGAAGCCTGGACATAAGTTGGAGGAGTGCAGGATGTGGCTTGGTAGGTGCTTGATGTGTGGATCAGCGGGCCATCAGATGCGAGACTGTCAAGTAGCATCGGTGCGTCCGGTAGCAGGAGGAGGTGGAGCAGCCAAGGCTCCAGCAGGTCAGCTGAAGGGGCCACTACAGACCCAACAGCAGAGGTTCTACCAGCACCAGCAGGCACGGGGAAGAGGACAGAAGGGACGAGCTTTTGCCATGGCAGTCGAGGATGCAGAGGCCATAAAGGAGTTGATAGCAGGTTCGGTTCTTCTCGACTCCATTCCAGCTTTTGCACTCTTTGATTTTGGGGCTTCCTACAACTTTGTGTCAGTATCTTATGCTATTAGACACAGTCTGGTATCTGAACCATTGCCTAGGACCTGCAAGATCACGACCGGGGGTGGGGTCATCCTCGTGAGTAATGTTTGCAGAGGGCGGAGCATTATGTTGGGAGGCCGAGAGTTGGGAGTGAGTCTGCTCGTCATGCCACTACCGAACTACGATATTGTATTAGGTATGGACTAGTTGAGTAGACATCACGCCCGTATTGATTGTCGAGGGGGTAGAGTTTTATTTGGAGCGTCAGGAGAGCCAGAGTTCGAGTACACCCGGCGGCAGGCAGAGCAAGATGGCGGAGTCTTCTATGGAGCATCAGTTGTGGAGCAGGTGGCTCTACATCCCTTGATCATAGAGTTTATGGACGTATTTCCAGAGGAGTTGCCAGGGCGTCTAACGGACAGGGATGTAGAGTTCTCGATAGACTTGGTTTTTGGCGCGGAACCAATTTCTCAGCATGTCTATCGAGTGAACAATAGTGAGTTGGTGGAGCTGAAAAAGCAGGTGGACGAGCTGCAGGACAAGGGCTTCATCCGATCGAGTTCTTCACCTTGGGGTGCACCGGTACTCTTCGTACCCAAGAAGGACGGGTCGGTATGGATGTGTATCGTCTACAGGGCACTCAACAACCTGACGATCAAGAATAGATACCCACTGCCGCGGATCGATGATCTCTTTGATCAGTTGAGCGGAGCTCGGGTGTTCTCCAAGATTGATTTGAGATCAGGTTATCACCAGGTAAAGGTGAAGGGGGAGGATATTCCCAAGATCGCTTTCAGGACGCGGTACGGGCAGTTTGAGTTTTTGGTTATGCCGTTTGGGCTGACCAATGCACCAGCAGTGTTTATGAACTTAATGAACAAGGTATTCCACCAGTACTTGGACAAGTTCGTGGTAGTATTTTTTGATGATATCCTGGTGTAATCCAAGACAGAGGAGGAGCACGAGGAGCACTTGAGAGTGGTTCTGAAGACACTCAGGAGGAAGAGGCTGTATGGCAAGCACTCGAAGTACGAGTTCTTCCTAGATAGAGTTAACTTCTTGGGTCATGTGGTGACTGGAGATGGTATCTCAGTGGACCCGAAGAAGATCACAGTAGTTGAGGCTTGGGTAGCGCCGACTTCAGTGGCAGAGATCAGGAGTTTCTTGGGGCTGGCAGGATATTACAGGAGATTTGTGCAGGATTTCTCCCGGTTTGTAGAGCCGTTGACTCGGTTGACCCGGAAGGATGCTGAGTATGTTTGGTCGGAGGAGTGTCAGACAGCTTTTGATGAGTTGAAGAAGCGGCTTACGACAGCTCCGATTCTGACATTGCCTTCAGGTTCAGGAAGATTCACTATCTATAGTGACGCTTCAGGGAAGGGGCTGGGTTGTGTCTTACAACAACATGGGAAGGTGATTGCCTATGCTTCCAGGCAGTTACGTCCCTATGAAAAGAACTACCCTACCCATGACCTGGAGTTGGAAGCAGTAATTTTTGCTCTAAAGTTATGAAAGCACTATTTGTATGAAGAGAGGGTAGAGATTTTCACAGATCACAAGAGCTTGAAGTATGTGTTTACACAGAAAGAGCTCAACATGAGGCAGCGTAGATGGCTAGAGTTGATGAAGGACTTTGACATCTTACTTCAGTATCATCCATGGAAGGCCAACGTGGTTGCGGATGCCTTGAGTAGGTATCTGACAGCCATGTGTTTGACTATGGATCGACACTTGCTTGCAAACTTGGAGAGCCTTGGGATTGAGGTGATCGTGCCCGGAGTGCAGATGCAGATGTGGGGCCTTCAAATACAGTCGGACTTGATGGAGAGGATCAAGACGACGTAGTTCGAGGATGTGGCTCTGCGGTGTATCCGAGAGCAGGTTCGTGCAGGACTGGTAGATGGCGAGTTTTCTCTTACAGATGATGTTGCCTTGAGACACGGTTCCAGGTTATGTGTGCCTAGTGGATAGCTCAGGGAGCATATCATGCAGGAGGCTCATAGATCGCGGTACTCTATACATCCTGGTGCCAACAAGATGAACAGAGATCTACAAGAGCATGTCTGGTGGTATAAAATAAAGCGGAAGGTAGTCCACTTCGTAGCTAGATGCTTGGTCTGTCAACAGGTCAAGGCAGAGAGACAGAGGCCCGGAGGATTATTGCAGCCTTTTGCCCATTCCAGAGTGGAAGTGGGAGCATATCACCATGGATTTTGTATCCGGGTTGTCGCGTATACCAGGAGGGAAAGACGCAATTTGGGTCATCGTTGACAGGTTGACCAAATCAGCCCACTTCTTGCCATTCAAGGTGGGTACGTCTACAGAGAGGCTTACGGAGATGTACATACGGCAGATAGTCAGGATTCACGGAGTTCTCGTCAGCATTATCTCAGATCGGGATAGTCGCTTTACTTCCCATTTCTGGAGGAGTCTGCAGACTAGTTTGGGCACTCAGCTCAAGTTTAGTACTGCATACCACCTCCACATGGACGGACAGTCAGAGAGGACTATTCAGACACTTGAGGCCATGCTGCGGACGTGCGTCCTGGATTTTAGAGGTTCCTGGGAGGATAATCTACTTTTGGTGGAGTTTGCTTACAATAACAGTTATCATGCCAGCATTGAGATGTCACCTTTCGAGGCTCTGTACGGGCGTAGGTGTCGTACACCCTTATCTTGGGATGATGTTGGAGAGCGAGCTTTACTGGGACCAAAGATGGTTGTTGACGCTGTCGAGAAGGTAAAGCTCATCAGGGACAGACTTCGCATGGTGCAGGACAGACATCGGCACTGGGCCGATAGCCACCGGAGGCCGTTGGAGTTTGAGGTACAGATTTAGAGATAGGATTAGAGTAGGTTGTATTTTGTTTTGTTTGTTTGATCGTATTTGATTTTTAGTAACTTGAGACCTTGCTTGTGATTAGGTTGGAGACATGGTTTTTCTGCGGATATCTCCGACTCGTGGTACGATACGTTTTAGTAGAGGTGGGAAGCTTAGCCCGTGCTTCATCGGACCTTTCGTGATCAGCGGGAGGGTCGGTGATGTGGCTTACAGGCTAGACTTGCCAGCTGTACTAGTAGGTGTCCACAATATATTCCATATATCACAGTTGAGACGGTACGTGGCTGACCCTAGCCATGTGCTTGATCATTCGGAGATTGAGGTTGTACCTACTCCCAGTTATCCAGAGCAGCCTGTGGAGATTCTGGATCGTCGAGAGAAGGTGATGAGGAACCAGGTGATACCCTTGGTTCTCGTCGTATAGAGGCATCATTCTCCAGGAGAGTCGACCTGGGAGCGGGAGGATGGGATGCGCGAGCGATACCCATATCTGTTTGGACAGTGAGGTATGATTATCTATCCTTCTCATCTGTTAGTTTCGTCCTTTAATTTTGAGGACAAAATTATTTTAAGGGGGGTAGATTTGTCACTACCACATTTCTAGCTTGAGGGTATTTTGGTCATTTTTGAAATTTTGGAATTTATTTGGAATTATTTTGTATTAATTAGAATGATTGGAATTTAAGTGATTTTTAGTATAATTTAATTTAGTGCTATTCTTGACTTTGACTCATGGTAACTTTGGAGACTATCCTAGAAGCTAACCCTAGTCATGAACACTTGGTTAGATTATGAAATCCTAGTTTAACCTAAGTTAATGATACTCTAGTCAATAGGATTAAATTGGAGAAATAGGGATAATGAATAGGTTGGTTAATGACTTGTGATTTCATAAGCCATGACTTATAGCTTAAGGCCCATAGAGGCCCATAACCTAACTAGTGAAACCCTAACCCTAGCCCTACACTACTTGGCCGGCCAAACCTAGGTATTCCCTTCCTATTTAATGTCTCATCCACTTAGGGCTAGCCTCCTTTAGGAATTATCAAGTTGAAAAAATAGAGGTAAACTCCATTCTTCCCCAATCCCTATCTTCTCTATTTCTACACCTTTTTCTTTCAAATTTCTTGCAATATGTTCTAATCTCTGTGTATTTCTTGACTATGGTGAGAAATTTCAGTAAAGGAGCAATTTGGAGGAGTTTGGGTAACAAGAGGAACGCCCCTCTTTGAAGCTTTTTGAGTCATTTCACTCACCTAGGTAATTTCCTATTCCTACCATAAAATGGTGATTTCAATGCATGAATAGGAAGTCCTAGGAATACCCTAACTGTTGGTATAGTTATTTCTAGGTTTTGTGTCCAATACGTGTCCGTATTGGACACGTATCAGTGGCATACCTAAGTGTTTGATAAAATACCACAGTGGACATTTCTTTCTCGTTTGCTGTTTTTGTTTGAATAAAAATTTAGGGTTTGATGTTGCTTGTCGATTTTTGTTGGACTGAGGTGGTTGTGGTGTCGTGTCGTATTAGACACGGGAACACACTTGGTTCAGCACACATGCACGCGCGTAGCAGTCCCCTGCTACTCGGGGGCCACAACACACTAGACACACCACGTGGATACGGGAAACTCGACACACGGGTCGGGGCTGACACTGACACGAGGCTCCCAAAGTTTTGTGAGTCCTTGTGTCCTGTCGGACACGCATTTGTGAGTGCACTGGCCGTGCGTTGTGTGGGTTCAGCCGACTTTTTGGCACTGATACGTGTGTCGTGTCACTGACACACGTATCGTGGACCCATATCAGGGTGTCAGGACCTTAGACCTGGACACACTCGATACTAGAACACAAGCTCAGGGCTTGTGTCGTGTCGTATCACGTGCACGAGGTCGATAAACACGTGCATGAGGCTGGTTTACACTGTATTCAGTCTGATTATTTTTCCTATGTTTAATTCCATTTTAATTGTTTAAATTATGATTGAATTGCTAATTTAGGTCTTGGACAAGTTTAATAATCTCTGTTAGTTCAGATTTACATATTAGAATAGGTTGTTGTTATGAAATAGGATTTTAGATATGTGGAATGGACTGTATGGACTGATACATTTCTATTTCAGTTTTCCTAAACTTCAATTCCTATTTTAATCTAATTTTAACTATATTTTTAGCTGTCAAGTGATCCTACATATGCATTGATACTTGATAATTCGATTTACTTATTTGAATAGGTTTATGATATGAGAAATAGAATATTTGATAGTGAGTTGGGCTTTTAATATATGAATGATACATTGTTCTTCCTTTCAAACTGAAATCAAATAAAATTTGAATGATTCATTTCCTTAATAATTTGAGTATTGATTCATTCCTTTTTAAACTGATTTGAAGTTAGATTCATATTGATTAAATGCTTAGGTTAATTGGTTAATTGATTCTCATGGTTAGTTCACTGTCACAGGAAATTGGAACTTGAATGATCAAATTGAATGTTACTCCTATTCATTGATTGATTCAATGTTGTGTTTACCTCACTGCTTTCCAGAAATTATGCCACACTGTTTCCTATTGACATATGATACCATGTACACACACATGCTAATTACATCACACTCTCATGTCACAGGTTTTACACTCTCTTCATTCATGTCTTCCCCCTCACAAATAACCCTCATACACACATGTTTATATCACACCTATCACTCTCATGTCTCTCAACACACATACACACATGTACACCATCACCTTTCCATTTTCCTATCCTTCATGTATATATATATATATATATATATATATATATATATATACACATGTATATATATGTGAGATGCACATATAGGTAGCCTATATATTATATTGGGTGTACTATATTATATTAGATATATATATATATATATATTGATATGTGTATAAGTGATATGTGGTTGGTATATAGGCATGATATAGCCTATAGCCTAGGGCTCATGACCTATGGGTGTGACTATATGCATAGTGAGTGTCTAGTTAGACTTGTATAGCCTTGATTAGACCTAGAATAGACTAGTTAGACTAGTATAAACTTGTTTGACTTAGGTTTGACTTAGTTGACCTAGTTTACCTTCTAGGGTTGACCAGAGTTGACCAAGAGTTGACTTTGGTCTAGATTGACCTAGATTCATATAGAATGCATTGAATTGCATCTTATTATCATTTTAGACTTATAGTGACTTGTACTGTTCTATAGGAGACAGACACCACTCCTCGAACAGTAGATAATCTTCAGATACTCAGGATACAGGCGGGTACATTCTCTGATCATTTTATATCCTGCATTAGGAGTATATTTCCTACTTTAGATTACTTTACATGATGCTGACACGTTGGAAACACGAATTAGTACTATATGGATCTTATCGTGCGATGTTATTCCCTTAGCGGATACATCGGGTATTTCGTGTTCGTGTACTTTATCATGAGCATCGTGTACTCCTTGTGTTCGTGCTTTTCGTGTATAAATCATGTGAAATCGTATATACTCATGTGCTCACATGATCTTCGTGTATGACTATACTTCGTGTACGATAACATAACTTGGCTAGATCCTTGTGTATTGATTGGGGCGGGGGAGTAGAAGTGGTTATGTAATCAATCCAATAGATTACTCGTGTACGCCCTCTTTAGATTACTCGTGTACAACATCGTGCCGTTTACATAACCGTCTTGTACTCTAAATTACTAGCACTGTTAGTTCCCTATATGTTGTATCTATTTATTTACAGTCTTCTTTTTTTTATCATGTTATTCTTTCAGTTTTCTATATCTTACTCTCTAGCTTGATTATATTTCCTGACCTGTTATGATTTGTTGAGATGTACTGTGCTCGCTCCTGTCCTGACTGGACCTGTTGAAAATATTACAGAGGACGAGGCTGAGGCGCTCTGTCCTACGTATTATGGTACGACCCTAGAGGATTGCTGTGACTTGGACCGGCAGCAGGACGTACTAGCAGTTAATGACACTCCCCTAGATTAGGGTGTCTTTATCTTTTTTGGATTACTGTATATTGATTTTGAGATGATTTGGGAAATGTACTTATTTTGACACTTAGACTTCTGGATTGTATCTCTATGATTTTCATTCTAGTTATCTATCTATCTATCTATCTATCTATCTTTTATCATGTTCTACCTTAGATGTGATTGAGACTGCATTTGCTATGTCACCTCCATTCGGAGAGTATATACTGTACAAGTACCTTTATATTTTTAGATATTAACCTAGGACAGCGTTCTACCGCCGACACTGCGGCGTAGGCTGCACGTACCCACGTCTCGTGCCCTTACTCTAGGGTGCGGGTCGTTATATTGTTAGATGTTGACCTAGGACAGCGTTCTACCGTCGATACTGCGGCGTAGGCTGGACGTACCCACGTCTCGTGCCCTTACTCTAGGGTGCGGGTCGTGACAGTATCAGGCAGGTGTACTCCATTAGATGAGCTTAGGATACCGTCCTTTCACTCCTGAAACCCCTTTAGCCATCACCAATCGAAAATAGGTCATCCCAAATACCATTACCTGGTTCACCTCTGTTTCATGCCCAGTTGCACATGTCCTGTTTCTGGGCTCTGTTGAGCAATGAGTATATCATCCTTTCCTGCTAATTGGACTTGTTTCTAACCCTTCATCCCCTACCCTGTGTCATGACAACACTAAATATATTCCCATATACATCTAGTATAGACACCCAACATTACATAGGCACCTTTGCATTCCCTGTAAAGTTTAGTTATTACCCACATCTATGAATACACATTGCTCTCTTCTTGCATTCACTGCACTATTGTACTATTGCATATCCTGTATTTCCATTACACTTAGGTAGCATGCACCCTTGTCCTGCCACCACACTACATTACATAATGGCTTTAAGTTCACCCCTCTGTGTATATGCATAGCCTTCTTACTACCTGCATTGTGATAAGCCCTGTTCACGAGTTGCAGATCCCCCTGTAGGCTATGGGATGAGTATCAGTGATATTGTATAGCTTACATGTAGTTGTTTAGTGCCAGGCCTGCATGAGTTGTACATCACACTGTAAGTCCTTTGTGCAGTCTTGTTAATTAGTTCTTCCTCTCGAGACCCTTAAGTTCTGTGAACACAGGTCAACCTAAGCCACATACCCTACTGAACACATATGGTTGTCACTTGGAATAAGGGTACAACATATTGGTAGAGGACCTGTCAGGTTGTGATGTTTATTAAGAAATAAGTGTTCTTACTAGCTTGTCTGACCCATACATCTACCCATTTGTTCCTTGTGGGTACAAGGGAAAATACACATGCATTGAAATCCTATATCAGTTATTAGAACTACTACAGGGTATTACTTGAAATGTCAGAGTATTCTCACCAAATCCTAGGTGCAGCTCCTATCTAGACTGGTAGAGACACCACCCATAACCTACAAGTCCTGCCTGGAGACTTGGAGTCTGAGACTTCCTAGTCACCTCTGTGTAATACATCAAGACTATTGTGGGCTTGGTTAGCATAAGGTACAACTATATAGACTTTGGTCTTGTGTAGACAGACAATGTCCAGATCATGAGACATCTGCCCTTAGATTTACTGCACACACTTAAGAAGCATATCCTACAAACATCACTTGCAACATACTAAAATCACTCACATATCCTACAATTTGCCAAGTCATGCATAATGTAGTTGCATACACTACCTGCATTCAAATAGACCCCTGCAATTCATAGGAGCACACTGCACTTCACTGAACATCATTCCCTGTATTTATGCCCTGCATCATTAATCATCCAACAACACATGTTGCATTGCATTCATAAAACCTTTACTGCATTTGCTGTTACAGTAGACCCTCCACTACTATTCATTGCATTACCTGCATATCCATTTTGATACATAGCTCTGCAATTGCCTAATCCTACACATAAGGATTTCCTACAGAGCATGGGTTCTCTGCATATGGTTTTGCCCCGAAGTACCATGTAGTAGCTGTCCGTTATCTTCATTAGAAAAGTGCTCGAGTTTTACTGTCAGTTGCAATTACATTTGATTACATTTTGTAAACAGGTTGTATCAGGTACCAGCTTGTATGAAGAGTCATTATAACCTTCAGTTAGGGAAATAGTATAAATAAGGGAATCAGAACAAGTGCCACTGTCCCCTTAGGGTATCCTGTGAGCACCTGAACATCATTTAGTTACCAACATTAATGTTAGCCCCAGTACCATCAGTGTAATCCCTGATATCAGAGAGGATAGCTCTAGTGCTACCAACATTCCAATAGACTAACTCCACCTCAGGTGTCAGGTCGCAGTTAGTGTCAAATAACACCAGATTGAGGGATGTACCAGAGAGATATGAAAACTTGTGCAGACCAGGGGTTATCTGGAAACTGTGAACACATGGTAGAAGCTTCATTAGCATCAATTGAGGGTAGGATGGTGTACCAACTAACTCCAGTTCAACCCAATGATATGATAGTAGTCCTGGAATTGGTGATCAGCCCATGCTTCATTAGTTCAAACTTCTGAATGTTGTTTAGTCTTTCATTAGATACCCTGTCCACACTGTTGTGACCAGTCTACATATAGACATATGGACAGACTTTGAATCCTGATAGTAAACCCTGTTACCCATTATTACTTCTAGGCAGCCCTAGTTTGTTTACTGGTGAACTGAGTAATTCACCCAGGATTGGAATAATTCTTTAGCAAGCATGCTAACCCACATTCACCATACCTGGTTCCAGTCCCACAGCATACTTGGTGCCAGGACCAAAATGTAGTAGTACACAAAACTATCTATACCATGGTACCTAGGTAAAAACATTCTAAGGCCTTAGTCAAATCCAGTAGGAGGAGAAACCAAGCCCAAGACCCAGCATGTATTAAGTGACAAAAAGGGAATCACGAACCCATTAATCTAGGAAACCCAATAGAATGGTGATACCTTAATAACTTAACAAATCAATAGATAGATTTTACTCTACTATTAAAACTGTGTGTTGATTATATTGATTTATCAATAGGTTAATCTAGGAAACCCAATAGAATGGTGATACCTTAATAACTTAACAAATCAATAGATAGATTTTACTCTACTATTAAAACTGTGTGTTGATTATATTGATTTATAAATAGGTCACTTGGGCTCCGATTTGACATTTGACTCGCACACCCAACTCAGGACGACAGACAAGTATACTTTCTGATCTACTTCCAATTCTGATAGTTTTATGCAGTATATATTATTCATATGTTCTTTTGCTTGATGACACGATGGACACAAGAGTTAGTATCATGAACCCCCAATTATTATACTCTTATTTAGCTTCCTTTCGTGACTTATTTGGGTTCATGAGTACTGGTCGGGAGGGGAAAATATCCTAGTAGACGTGTGAACTTCCCATTCTATCCCGCGTGTATTTCGTGGAGAATAGCAGCTGCACACGACACGTACAGGGTGCCAGATTACCCCATAGCCGTTCACATATCGAAACAAATATTTCAATTCACTTACATAGCTTGTCTTTTATTATTTTTCTCCACTTGCCATGTCACTATGCTTTCACATTCTTTCTAGTTGACATATTACATTCTGCGATTCATACTTTATTCTAGATATACCATGTCATCATCTCACTGTTCAGTTTCTCTTTCACATATGTTATATTCATGTACTGTCAAATCTATTATGTTGAGGATAGTTTTTTAGTTTGTGTGCTTGTTCCAATCCTGACTGGATAACCAATGTTTTAGGTGATGAGTTAGAGGATTTTTGTACCACGTATTATAAGCAAACTGCAGATCCAGACTTTGGTGCACATGACGAGTTGGAGGCTGCTTATGCAGTTTTGCCTGCTACAGATGGCTTTTAGTAGTTTTTGTTTAGTATTTTCACAGCTTATTTAGCTGAGACTTTTAGATGTATTTCCTATTTGAGACTCATGAGTTGTTTAGAAGATGTTCTCTAGTACATTGCTTTTCTTTGGAGATTGTGACACTTGGTACATTTTGATTGATATTAGAGTTTTGTCAGATTATTCGTTATCTATCTCTCCAAACTATTTATAGAATTTATTATATTTGGCCTATCTATGAATTGGTTTACTTTGTGAAAATGAATATAAACTGCGTGATTGTATTTTTAAATTATGGAGATGACTAGACAGCGTTCTACTGCCGACACTGTCGCATAGGCTGGACATGCCCACGACTCACGCCCAAATATCGGGTACGGGTCGTGACATGTTTTTATGGTGGCCCGCGCAGGTCCATTTTTACAAAAATAGTAAAACTCGTGGTAGTACTCAACTTAGATGTACTACTACAGGCCTGCGAGTAGAGTAGACTTTAAGGACCATCTCCACATGTTTAATATCATTATTGAATTTTATATTTGATCTCAATTATTCCTTTGATCTGTATCCTGTTTGAATCTTCATACCAACTAACGATTTTACTTCTGTGGCAGTCAGTTGGATTCTCAAGGCAGGAACCCCGCTCACCCGAACACCCCAACAACCGTTGGCGGGTCTTCTATGAATGGAACCCTACCGACTCACGGAGGCCGCTTCTCCTACTTAGGCGAGACTCCCCAGCCGCAGACTTCGAGATTTCACCGTGATGATATTCCACCACCTCCCCAGTTCCCTTTGTCGACTCCGCCAGCAGCATAATTTCCTCCACCAGCACCCTTCCATCAGCCTGTACCCTTCTAGCAGCCAGCACCCCTTCAGCATCCAACACCAGTTCTGCCTCCAGTACCTGCGCTGGACAATGCCCACTCCTTAGGATTTTCCAGCAGCTCATTACTTCCGAGATGCGACATGCTGACATTTTCTGTGATGTACTGAAGGAGGCTCTTCAGACTAGGGAGGCTCACCCACTGCGTCCTGGAACTTCCAAGAATTTCACGGACCTTAGGCCCTGGGAATTCAAGGGAACGGAGGGGATACTTTACGTCGACGACTAGTTGGAGAATGTGGACCGCAACCTCCGGATGGCCCGAATCCCCAAAGACAAGAAGGTCGAGACGACTAGCATACAGCTCTATGACATCACCTTTACGTGGTATAGAGACGAGCCTCGATTCACCGCACCCGGTGTGACTTGGGAAGAATTCAAAGAACTATTCATGACAAAGTTCTACCCCAACGCGGCCAGAGAAGAGTTAGAGAATGAGTTCGAGAGCCTGGAGCAGGGCAACCTCTCCATCGACGAGTACACCGTCGTGTTCTTCCACCTCAGCCGCTTTGCAGATGCCTTGACTCTGAAAGCCAAGGCAAAGAAGTTCAGAAAATGTCTATCGCACGATATTCGTATTGCCATCGCCACCAGCCAGGCCACCACCTACGAAGGAATCCTGAAGGTTGCACAAGCAGTGGAAAAGGAGATGAAGCGCAAGCAGAAGAGGGACTGAGACGCCCATGGAGGAGGCAACAGCCAGTCCGGATCGACAAAACGATCCAATGCTCCAGGGAAGACCGCAGCACAGCAGCATCAGCCACAGCCTCGTTACCAGCAGCATCAGCCACAGCCATCAGCCAGAGCCTCTACTGTCCAGCAGACTTAGCAGAGACAGCCAGTAGGTTGTTGCACCTATTACAAGAAGCCAGGGCATGCATGGGAGGTATACAGGAAGAGACTCGGAGTATGTCTATTCTGTGGGTCGAGTGCACATCAGGTGCGAGAGTGCACTCTAGTACCACCCCGTTCAGCACAGGAGGCAGCTCCTGCCCCAGGAGCACCGATGAGGCCTACGATACCCCAGCAAAGGGGACCCCTGCCTATACAGCAGTAGCGCTTCGTCCAGCACCAACAGCAGGGCAGAGCTTATGCCATGGTGGTCGAGGAGACACTAGCATCTCCTGATGTGATAGCAGGTTCTGTTCTCCTTGAGTCTTTTTCAGCTATTGCTTTATTCGATTCTGGGGCCAGTCACAGCTTCATATCTGCAGCTTTTATCTTTAGACATAGTATTGTATCTGAGGCTTTAGACTGCATATATAAAATCTTGACTGGCGGAGGCATCATCTTGGGGAAGAATGTTTGCGTCGGTCGCCGCATTACCATAGGAGGCCGGGAAATGCACGCTAGTTTACTCATAATGCCACTTTCGAGCTTTGATATAGTGCTCGGCATGGACTAGTTGAGTAAACATTTCGCTAGCATCGATTGTCACCGCGGATGCGTGGTGTTTAGTCCGCCTGGGGAGGCCGTATTCGAGTTCGCTAGAGGAGTAGTAGAGCAGTGTGGCGACGCTCTTTGTAGGACCATGGTAGCAGAAAAAGAGCTACCTAATCCCATTATCGTAGCGTTTCTCGACGTATTTCCAGAGGAGGTACCAGGACTATCGCCAGACAGAGATGTTGAGTTCTCCATTGATCTTGTGCTAGGCGCAGAGCCAGAGTCGCAGCGAGTGTACAAGATCAACAACAAAGAGACTGTGGAGCCGAAGAAGCAGACCGACGAGTTACTGGAGAAAGGGTTCATTAGATCGAGTTCGTCACCTTGGGGTGCACCAGTACTTTTCGTGCCAAAGAAGGACGGGATAGTACACATGTGTATCGACTACCGGACCTTGAATAACAAGACGATCAAGAACAAATACCCGCTACCAAGAATTGACGATCTTTTCGATCAGTTAAGCAGTGCACGGGTGTTCTCGAAGATCGACTTGAGGTCGGGGTACCACCAAGTGAAAGTGAAGAAGAAGGATATACCGAAGATAACTTTCCAGACCAAGTACGGGCAGTACGAATTTATGGTGATGCCGTTTGGGTTGACCAATGCCCCGACAGTCTTCATGAATTTGATGAACAAGGTATTCCATCCATACCTTGATAAGTTCGTGGTGGTCTTCATCGACGACATTCTTATCTATTCGAAGTCGCCGAAAGAGCACGAGGAGCATCTGAGGATCGTGCTGGAGACCTTCAGGAAGGAGAAGCTCTATGGAAAGCTTTCAAAGTGCGAGTTTTTTCTTGACAAAATAGAATTCCTTGGGCATGTGGTGACAGGAGACGGTATATCCGTTGACCCAAAGAAGATTGCTGCTGTTGAGTCATGGACTACTCCGACTTCTGTGGCAGAGATTCAGAGCTTTTTGGGATTGGCGGGGTACTACCGGAAGTTCGTACATGACTTTATGCAGATCGTGGAGCCGATGACTAGGCTCACTCGGAAGGACGTGGAGTTCGTGTGGACAGAGGACTGCCAGGCTGCGTTCGATGAACTGAAGAAGAGGCTGACGACAGCTCCCATATTGACTTTGCCATCCGGTTCTGATAGTTTTTCTATCTATAGCGATGCTTCAGGGAAGGGCTTGGGGTGTGTGCTAGAGCAGAACAAGAAGGTAATAACATATGCGTCTAGATAGCTGCAAACCCCACCCATGATCTAGAGTTGGCAGTAATTATATTCGCCCTGAAGTTGTGGAAACACTACTTGTACGGAGAGCGTATGAAAATATTTACTGACCACAAAAGCTTGAAGTACATTTTCACACAGAAGGAGCTGAATATGAGGCAACACAAATGGCTGGAATTGGTGAAGGATTTTGACATCTCGTTGCAGTACCATCCGGGGAAGGCAAATGTAGTTGCGGATGCCTTGAGTCGGTATCCAGTGGCTATATTCTTGACGAGAGGCCGGCACTTATTGGCAGACTTGGAGAGCTTAGGCATTAAGGTCGTCATTCCTGGGGTCGAGATACAGATAATGGAAATACAGATTCAGTCTAGACTGATGGATAGGATACGAGAGGCACAACACCAGGATGAGCAGTTGAGGAGTATCATCGTGCAGGCACAGGCTGGTTTACTAGAAGACTTCACCATTACAGAGGATGGCTCGTTGAGGTATGGGACGAGATTATGTGTACCTAGTAGAGAGTTACGAGAGGAGGTCATGCAGGAGGCACACCATTCTTAGTATTCCTTACATCCTGGAGCCAACAAGATGTACAAGGATATGAGAGCCCACGTCTGGTGGTACGGCATGAAGCGTGAGGTGGCACACTTCGTTTCTAGATGCCTTGTGTGTCAGCAGGTCAAAGCCGAGAGGCAGAGACCCAGAGGGTTACTTCAGCTGTTGTCGATTCCCGAGTGGAAGTGGAAACATATCACTATGGATTTTGTTTCCGGTCTTCCACGTTCGCCAGGCGGGAAGGATGCGATTTGGGTCATCGTTGACAGGTTGACCAAATTGGCCCACTTTATACCATTCCAAGTGGGACTATCCACGGAGAGATTGGTGGAGTTGTATGTGAGACAGATCATCAGGTTGCACGGCATTCCAGTGAGCATCATCTTCGATAGTGACAGCAGGTTCATGTCCCACTTTTGGAGGAGTCTGCAGGCTAGCTTGGGCACATCGTTCAAGTTCAGCACGGCCTATCATCCACAGACAGATGGATAGTCGAAGCGGACCATTCAGACGCTCGAAGATATGCTGCGGACGTGTGTACTAGATTTTAGCGGCTCGTGGGAGGACCACCTTCACCTTGTGGAGTTCTCCTATAATAACAGTCACCAAGCTAGTTTCGGGATGTCCCCTTTCGAGGCCATGTACGGGCGGAGATGTCGTACCCCACTATCTTGGGACGACATGGGTGAGAGAGCACTACTGGGGCCAGAGATGATCGTGGATGCTGCGGAGAAGGTGAAGCTGATTAGGGAGCGACTTCACGTGGCTCAGGACAGGCAGAAACACTGGGCCGACAGTCACCGGAGACCATTAGAGTTTGAGGTATTGTTTTCTTAGTTGGAATTGTTAATCATGATAGGAATAGGTCATGACCTCTTGCTTGAATCTAGGTGGACGATATGGTGTTCTTGAAGATATCATAGACACGTGGTACGATACATTTCGGAGGAGGCGGGAAGCTCAGCCCGAGATACATCGGTCCGTTCCACATCCTCGAGAAGATCGGAGAGGTGGCATACCGCTTGGCATTACCACCCGCATTGGAGGGAGTGCACAACGTATTCCACGTGTCCCAGTTGAGACGGTACGTAGCAGACCCCAGTCACGTGCTGGACCACTCAGAGATTGAGGTGGGACCGAGCCTTAGTTATCAGGAGCAGCCCGTGGAGATCTTGGATCGAAGGAAGAAGGTGCTGCACAACCAGACCATTCTATTGGTATGTGTCGTATGGAGGCACCATTCTCCGGGTGAATCCACTTGGGAGAGAGAAGATGAGATGCGAGAGCGCTATCCTTACCTTTTCGAGGCATAAGGTATAAATTCTTACTCTTGTGTCTATCTTTAATTTTGAGGATGAAATTATTTTAAGGAGGGTAGATTTGTGAGCCCTTGACCCAAATTCCCATATTTTTATAACTTGCTGAATTATTAATTAGTATATATATATAACTAAATAATCAAGTATATATGTAAAATATAGATATTGTTATTTCTTTGTAAACGAAAAGAAACAAGAAGGGTTTTTCTCTAATATCTCAATGAGGAGGGGCTTTATTGCAAATGTTAAGTTTAAATCCTAAATAACTAAACGGCCAGTATAAAATTCAAATCCTCCGAGGAGATGAATTCGAATCCAGCCTTCGATAGAGATTAGAAATTCAACCTTATCTCCTAATCCATCAGAACCCTAGTATAAATACAAGGATCATCAAAGCCTCTGTTTCCTGAACCCTAATTGCCGGCCACAAGTCCTTTCCTGCTCTGCATCGAGGAAGACTTGAAGAATTGAAGCAACCAACCTTCAACAGGTAACTTTCACACCCCATGGTTTGATTTCATTAGAACTAATCTACCCATAGTCTTACAAATGACTATTATTAACTAATATAGGATGAGATAGGTAGGTGTTCGACTTAATGTCCAATAGGGGACTTATGGGATGTACTCGAGTATCGAGCACAGGGTGTTTATGATACATTAAATTTCACATCGGCTAAACACCTGATACATCAACCACATATCCTGTTTTAGGTTGCAATGAGGTTTCATACCATATGAACATGGATACCTAGATTCTAAACCAAGAGACATTGATAGGAACAGGGATAGCTTTGACCCTTGATGTATACTCGATATATACTTGGCATAAACTTGCCTGGCATCAAGGTGTAGGCTTGGTTACGTATAGGTTGGTTTGTAGCTTCCTACTTTGAATAAGCCCTTAGAATGAGACAAACTGCTCACCATGTATCCTAATGACTTAGGCTAATGTTGCATCAGCAATAAATCAGAGGCTAACCTGCAGTCCATGTTATGGGATTCCAGAGAACCATCTTAGGTTTTCAGTCCCTACACTTACCATTGGTATTGTGTCCTGTTCAATAACATTGGCCGTTAGCTATATGGATTTTGTTATTTTAAACTTGTGTGTGTACCTTAGAATATCATGAAGGTGTACTCCATTAGATGAGCTTAGGATACCTTCCTTTCACTCGTGATACCCCCTTAGCCATCACCTATCGAAAATAGGTCATCCCAAATACCATTACCTGGTTCACCTCTGTTTCATGCCCAGTTGCACATGTCCTGCACCTGGGCTCTGTCGAGCACTGAGTATATCATCCTTTCCTGCTAATTGGACTTGTTCCTAACCCTTCATCACCTGTCCTGTGTCATGACAACACTAAATACATTCCTATATACATATAGTATAGACACCCTACATTGTATAGGCACCTTTGCATTCCCTATAAAGTTTAGTTATTACCCATATCTATGAATACACATTGCTCTTTTCATGCATTCACTGCACTATTGCACTATTGCATATCCTGTATTTCCATTACACTTAGGTAGCATGCACCCTTGTCCTGCCACCATACTGCATTACATAATGGCATTAAGTTCACCCCTCTGTATATATTCATAGCCTTCTTACTACCTGTATTGTGATAAGCCCTGTTCACGAGTTGCAGATCCCCCTATAGGCTATGGGATGAGTATCAGTAATATTGCATAGCTTACATGTAGTTGTTTAGTGCCAGGTCTGCAGGAGTTGTATATCACACTGTAAGTCTTTTGTGCAATCTTGTTAATTAGTTCTTCCTCTCGAGACCCTTAAGTTCTGTGAACACAGGTCAACCTAAGCCACATACCCTACTGAACACATATGGTTGTTACTTGGAATAAGGGTACAACATATTGGTAGAGGACCTGTCAGGTTGTGATGTTTATTAAGAAATAAGTGTTCTTACTGGCTTGCCTGACCCATACATCTACCTATTTGTTCCTTATGGGTACAAGGGAAAATAAAGATGCATTAAAATCCTACATCAGTTATTAGCACTATTATAGGGCATTACTTGAAATGTCAGAGTATTCTCACCAAGTCCTAGATACAGCTCCTATATAGATTGGTAAAGACACCACCCACAACCTACAAGTCCTGCCTGGAGACTTGGAGTCTGAGACTTCCTAGTCACCTTTGGGTAATACATCAAGACTGTTGTGGGCTTGGTTAGCATAAGGTACAACTGTATAGACTTTGGTCTTGTATAGGCAGGTAATGTCCAGATCATGAGACATCTGCCCTTAGATTTACTACATACACTTAAAGAAGCATATCCTGCAAACATCACTTGCCATGTACTGAAATCACTCACATATCCTGTAATTTGCCAAGTCATGCACAATATAGTTGCATACACTACCTGTATTCAAATAGACCCCTACAATTCATAAGAGCATACTGTACTTCACTAAACATCATTCCCTGTATTCATGCCCTGCATCATCAATCATCCAACTGCACATGTTGCATTGCATTCATAAAACCTTTACTGCATTTGCAGTTACAGCAGACCCTCCACTGCTATTCTTTATATTACCTGTATATCCATTTTGATACATAGCTCTGCAATTGCCTTATCCTACACATAAGGCTTTTCTATAGAGCATGGGTTCTCTGCATATGGTTTTGACCTGAAGTATCATGTAGTAGCTGTCCATTATCTTCATTAGAAGAGTGCTCGAGTTTTACTGTCAGTTGCAATTACAATTGTTTACATTTTGTAAACAGGTTGTATCAGGTACCAGCTTGTATGAAGAGTCATTGTAACTTTCAGTTGGGGAAATAGTGTAAATAAGGGAATCAGAACAAGTGCCACTATCCCCTTAGGGTATCCTGTGAGCACCTGAACATCATTTAGTTACCCACATTAATGTTAGCCCCAGTACCATAAGTGTTGGCCCATTGGTCATATGGTCAAATTGATTTTAATAATTGATCAAACTCTGTCTTAATATATGAAGCTAGTCAGGATATCTCGGACTCTTGGACATGATCACGAACAACCATCTACTCAGTTCAAGACTGAAGCGTTATTTGCCTGTTCGAGTCTGTATTTCTTTGAGCAATGTATTTTTTATTTTATTTGAGTCTAGGAATACTTTGTACACCGAGTCGTACTGGCAAATAGGCTATTCCAAAATGATTTCAAAATATTTTTAAAATGTCCTTAGTTTTGAAAAACATTCGTATTTACAAAACTCTAAAAAGGTTTTCAAAATTCCCCAAAAACTAATTTTAAAACCATAACCTAACCCTGACAGAACTCGGCCAGAGTTCGGCCAGAGTTCGGTTAGTGGCCGTTTTGTTTTTGAATTCCTTGGAACTTGGTCCTCCTGCAGTTGCGAATTTGACCGAGATTTGCTCATCGAGTTCTGTCCGAATTCTGTCCGAATTCTGCCCGAATTCTGCCAGAATTCTGTCTTTGGAACTCCTATAAATAGAGAAGGATTTCGATCATTTTAACTCACTCATTAACTTTCAATCTTCTCTCTACTTAAAGCTTTCAGTCTTCCAAAGAGTTTTTCTAGAGCTTTAATTTTCAGATTCCAAGCCAGTTACAATCCTCTAGTCGATTTACCAGTACGGTACGGTCTAGAAGTTTCAGAGTGATTGTAATCAGAAGGCTTAATAGAAGAATACCTCTTCACAATTGAAGTTGGACGAGTTCTTCGTATCAAAGCTCGCGTTGTAGAAGTTGCAAGGACTTCGTAAGAAAACTTGCGGTTTTGCTAATAGTGGATTCAACTGGTAGCAAGAGTTCTACCGACTGGACTAGTCCTCAACAGAGGAAAGCCAGTATATATCGCTGTCTTTGCGTTTGCTTTCTTATCTCTGTCTTTACATTATTTAGTTGTGATTATTATTCTGTGATCTTGCTGCTAACATTTTTTAATTAGCATTATTCCGCTGCCAACTCTATTCACCCCCCTCTAGAGTATTTTGCTTTACGATTTCATTCCTACAATTGGTATCAAAGCAGGTTCTGCAACTAGAGATAATATTTTCTGATCCCAATTATTCCTACAATTGGTATCAGAGCGGGTGTTACAGGTAAAGCAAGGTAACATTGTAATTATTTATTTATTTAACAAATTGTTATATAGATCACAGCACAACAAATGGCAACTGTAAAATTCACAAGTGAAGGCCAGGCCACAAATAGACCTCCACTGTTTGATGGTACGAACTATACCTATTGGAAAACATAGATGAGTTTCTTCTTGAAATCACTTGACTTTGATTTATGGTCTATTGTTATTGATAGCTATCAAAAGCCACCTCGTATAAATGTTGATGGAGTTTTAATTGAAAAATCCCAAAATAGATATACAGAGAAAGAAAAGAAAAAGGCCAGTCTTGACGCACGTGCTATTAACGCTTTATTTTATGCTTTAAACAGAACTGAATTTAACAGGGTGTCTATCTGCACAACTGCTAATAAAGTGTGGAAGCTTCTTGAAGTCACACATGAAGGCACGACTCAAGTCAAAGAATCAAAGGTCAGCAGACTTACTCAAGAGTATGAGGTGTTCAAGATGAAGCCCAACGAAACAGTTACTCAGATGTTCAAAAGATTCTTGGATATTGTAAATCCTTTTTCCTCCCTAGGCAAAGATTACAGTAACCATGAAAAGATTTGCAAACTCCTGTGAACACTTACCAAGAACTAGATTCCAAAGGCTACTGCGATCATTAAAGGGAACAACCTCACAACTATGTCCCTCGAAGTACTTATGGGTAAGCTACTCACTCATGAACTGGAGCTACAAGATTTTGAAGAGCCTGCACCAAAGGAGAAGACGATCGCTTTCAAGGCTCAGCACAGAAAAGTTGCTAAAGGTGATTCAGACAGCAGTGAATCTGATGCTGAAGTTCAAGCACTCCTAGCAAGGAAATTCAAAAGATTCATGAGATATGAGAAGAAAGCCAAAGAAAACAATAGCAGCAACAACTGGTATCAAAATGAGCTGTCTGCTATGGCTGCAAGAAGAAGGGACACATGAAAAAGGATTGTCCTACAAACTCATCATCAAGCAAGAAGAGCAACAGGTATGAGAAATGGAACCTGAAGAGATCAACATCTCAGAGATATGCCAACACCAGCATATGGCATAAAAGTGAAGCCAGCGACTCAGAAAATAAACAATCAGAAGACGCTGCAAATATATGCTTTATGGCATCCGATCAGGTACTCTCTGAACCTGTAGTTGATACATATGATGACTTCACCTTTGAGCAATTAGGAGATGCCTTCAGTGAACTGATAAGTGATTACAGGAAACTGCATAGCAAATATCAGACCTCTAAGAAGGTACTCAAAGAGTACAAAGGTGAAATAGGAAGACTTACCGACCAACTAGCTGAGGTTAGAAATAATGTTAGTGAGTCTGGTGAGATTTCATCTGTCAAGCTCTTATTACACGAGACTACCAAGTCATCTGAAGAGAAAGACAAGGTTATTGACCAACTGAAAGAAGAACTTTCTAAAGAGAAGAAAAGTCTTCAATGTGCACAAGTCAGAATGGAAGCACTCACTTCTGACTATACTAAGTTGTATGACACTTCCAAAAGATTGGAAATTAGGTTAGAAAAACAGTCTGAGGCTGCTGCTTCCTACCCTAACACGTGTCACTTACCGAATAATCGGAACATTCCCAAACCAAACACTGTCAGACCTAACCCTATCAAACCTTTACCCCAAAAGGTTAAGCCCAAACAGGATTATAGGTATGCTTTCTTCTATACTAGAAAACCTAAACCTACCAACCATGCACACCACTCAGCTTTCAACACTCAACATGCACAATATCATTATTGTGGCCTTATTGGTCATATTTCTCCTGCATGTAGAATCAGAAAGCTTGTTGATTTAAATATTTATGCATGGATACCAAAAGCTAACATTTCAGGACCCTACAAAAAATGGGTACCAAAAGTTTCATCTGTAAATTATTTTGTAGGTGGAACACCTTTCACATGCTAAAAGTAAATGGATTCTCGACAGCGGTTGTTCACGGCATATGACCGGTGACGCTACATTATTTGCAACACTGTCGAAGAAAAAGAAGGAAGGTTATGTCTCCTTCGGTAACAACTTGAAAGGGTATATCATTGGTATCGGTGATGTTGGTAAGTCTCTCCATCCTGTGATTAAGGATGTCCGTCTGGTTACCGAGTTGAAACATAATCTACTCAACATAAGTCATCTAGCTGATCATGGTTATGGCATCAACTTTGGCAAAGACAAATGTACTATAGTTGATAGCTCAACTGGTAGTACTATCTTTGAAGGTATCAGGGAAGACAACATATATGTTTTCTATTTGTTGGAAGAAACTAACATTTCAGGTAGATGCTTAATGGCTAAAAGTGATGAGAGTCATCTGTGGCATATGAGACTCGGTCACGCAAATATGGACACAATCTCAAGATTATCCACGAAGAAGCTAGTACGCGATTTACCGGACATAACATTCAAGAAGGATTCGGTATGCAGCCAATGTGAAAAGAACAAAGCTACCAGATCCATATTCAAGTCAGTAAACGCAGTATGTACTACTAGACCTCTACAATTGCTACATATGGACTTATTTGGTCCTAGCAGAGTTGCTAGCCTCGGAGGTAAGCTATATGCTTTTGTAATTGTAGGTGATTACTCTAGATATACGTGGGTATACTTTTTGACACGCAAGAATGATGCATTATCCGAATTTGTCGCCTTTTACAAGAAAGTACCGAATAAAAAAGGTTACATGATCACTCGTATTAGAAGCGATCATGGTGGCAAATTCGAGAATGCAGAGTTTGAACAATTTTGTGACACACACAGTTTTGTACATGAGTTCTCCTGTCCTAGGACTCCACAACAAAATAGAGTTGTGGAACGTAAGAACAGAACTCTATCCGAAATGGCCAGAGTAATGTTAAACCAGTTTAGTCTACCCAAATATTTCTGGGCTGAAGCTGTCAATACAGCTTGTTTTGTTCTCAATAGAGTTCTAATTCGACCCAAATCGAAGAAGACTCCATTTGAGTTATGGTTTGATAGAATTCCATCAGTTTCATATTTTAGAATATTTGGTTGTAAATGCTTTATTCTTAATACAAAAGACAATTTGGGAAAGTTTGACGAAAAGGCCGATGAAGGTATATTTTTAGGTTATGCGGCCAAGAGCAAAGGATACAGAGTCTTCAACAAATGAACTATGATCATCGAAGAATCAATCAACGTCACCTTTGATGAATTGAATCAAATGACTATCGATGACAATGACGAAGATCTAACTGTACCAAGCTCAACACCAGCTGATTCTCAACCAAGCTCAGCACTAGCTGATCCTCCTAGAGAAGATCCAGGAACCAGCTACCTTCAGAGTCTATCGAAAAGATTAAAATTTATGGCTGATCATCCAAAGGATTTGGTAATTGGTGATATTACCAAAGGTGTAAGTACTCGTACATCCAGTAGAAATATTGTTTCTAGTGTTGTATTCATTTCACAGCTAGAACCCAAAACCATTGATGAAGCATATAGTGATAGTTTTTGGATAGATGCTATGCAAGAGGAATTAAACTAATTTGAACGAAATCAAGTTTGGGAACTTGTTCCCAAGCCGATTGATCATCCGGTCATTGGCACCCGTTGGGTATTCCGAAATAAACTGAATAGGAATGGTTTAGTGACTCGTAATAAGGCTCGACTCGTAGCTTAAGGATACAATCAGGAATAAGGTATCGACTACGATGAGACTTATGTCCCAGTTGCGAGATTAGAATCCATTCGCATGTTATGTGCATTTGCATGTTTTCATAATTTCAAATTATTTCAAATGGATGTCAAGAGTGCATTTTTAAATGGTTTTATAAAAGAAGAAGTTTTTGTAGCACAACCTCCAGGTTTCACAGATTTTAAAAACCCTGATCATGTTTTCAAGTTGAAAAAAGCTTTATACGGTTTAAAACAAGCCCCTCGTGCTTGGTATGATCGTCTAAGCTCCTTCCTACTTGACAATGGTTTTTTAAAAGGCAAGGTTGACACTACACTTTTTATTAAGTCTTTTAATGGCAAGCTTCTCTTAATAGAAGTCTATGTTGATGATATTATATTTGGATCTACTGATGAATCTCTTTGTCAAGAATTCTCTAAGTGTATGCAGAATGAGTTTGAGATGAGCATGATGGGAGAGCTAAAATTCTTTCTCGGACTGCAAATCAAACAAACTGACAATGGGACATTCATAAATCAAGCCAAGTACACAAAAGATTTGCTAAAGAAGTTTAATCTGGATAATGTCAAACCTATTGGCACTCCGATGGCAACTTCAACAAAGCTTGATATTGATGAACAAGGCAAGCCGGTCGACACACGTAAGTATCGAGGTATGATCGGTAGTTTACTTTATTTAACTGCTAGTCGTCCAGATATTATGTTTAGTGTTTGCCTGTGTGCATGTTTTCAAGCTAATCCAAAAGAATCACATCTGTGCGCAGTTAAGCGTATCTTTCGATACCTTAAGGGCACTTCTTCTGTTGGTTATGGTATCCTAAAACTAAGTCCTTTGACCTTATTGGTTACTCGGATGCAGATTTTACTGGATGCAAAGTTGATAGAAAAAGTACTAGCGGCACATGTCATTTCCTAGGCAAGGCTTTAGTCTCATGGTTTAGTAAAAAGCAAAATTCTGTAGCCCTATCAACAACAGAGGCTGAGTATATCGACGTAGGACGTTATTGTGCTCAAATTTTGTGGATGAAACAAACCTTAGAAGACTATGATTTATTTTACACACACATTCCCATTTTCTGTGCCAACACGAGCACAATTAATTTGACTAAGAATCTAATATGTCATTCTCGTACTAAGCATATCGAGATCCGACATCATTTTCTTAGAGATCATCATAAAAATGGAGATATTGACCTTGTGTACATAGATACTAAGAATCAATTAGCTGACATCTTCACAAAATCTCTAGCAGAAGATCGTTTCAATTATTTACGTCGAGAATTAGAAATTTTGGACATCAATAATATTAATTAATTTTGTTTTATGATTTTATTTCAATACGCAAAAACTGTTTTAGAAACAAGCCAATAAAGAGTCTGTCTGTCACCACAACTACGGTTGAAGCGAAGCGGTACTTAAGAGTTCCCCGGTGAACCTCCGCCAGCTGGGACAGTACTCCTATAGCTAATCTGAGACAGTCGCTGTGTAACGATATTTAATCTATAAAATAACATTAATTATATTAATTGAATGTTGAAATTACTAATCTTTGAATTAAATCTTTGAAATGAGTCAATGAAAAAGAAAGTGTTCCAAACCAACCCAGGCGAATTCGGCCAGAATTCGGACCGAATTCGGCCCGAGTTCGGTTAAAGGTATCTGGTTATATAACCAGAACCCGAGAGCCTTTCTTCTTTATTGCTTCTAAACACCACCATCACAGCAACATCAGCCGCGCGAGAGCCCTCAAACCCCAGTTCTTCACCACTCCGTTTCTTCCTATCTACGTCGTGAAATCCATCCAAATTTTGGATTCGTACGGAGATCATTGTCCTCTACAACATACTTGAATCTCGGGAGGTATAACTCCATATTTTTTCTCCTTTCAATTTCGTGCATATTTACTTTTATTGTATAATGTCGCCTAAGGGATTTAACCCCTTCAAGAGGAAGAAGACGACCAATCCTAGTGAGGAAGGATCATCTTCGAATCCACCTACGGATTCTCTTTTTTTACCAGTTCAATCGAGCGATGGCGCATTCGATGGGTTTTATTTTCAAACCCTAGATCAAGCCCTTCTGTGGTATGGAGACTTTTCCATGAGATCCATATGCACAGGCGCTCCTATCAAATGGACTGTGTTTTCAGAACACCGCCCTTATTTTGAGGCATTAGGGTTACAACATGTTGTTAAACTTTGTGTCCCGGTAGCTACTAATGCCATTAGACTTGTCTACTGCAATATCATATTAAACACGTTTGACGTAAGTACTCGTGTTGGCGGACTAGACATCGAGTTCAATGATGTCCTCTTAGCGAAAATCCTTGGTCTATCTAACGAAGGTGCACCGCTTGTTGATATTACTGAATTTGATTTCCCGACGGTACGACACTTTCTAGTTTCAAAGCTGAACTCTGTGCACCTGATCGAGTTCGCTCTAGAAAGTTCAAGGCAAATAACTTGAACTTGTTTAATTATGAATTGCACCACATCATCTACTCCACTCTCCTTCCGAAGTCTACTTCAAAGGATGATGTCACATCACTTGAACTATCTGCTATGTATCATATTCATAAGGGGATTCCTTTTTCTGCACCTAAGACCATTATCCAGATGATGAGACATTGTCGTGCAAGAGATAGAAATCTTTCTTATTCGATGATTCTTCCATACATCTTCCAGCATTTTGATATTGATTTGTCAACTTGTACTCAAGACCCTGAGCCCAAGTTTCTTAAGCTATCTCGTCGTAGTATGACTGCTGCTGCTCCTCCTACTGCTCCACCTCCTCCACCTACTCAGCAGTATGCCATGACCTTTGAAGGCATACACCAGCATCTTTCTGATTTGCACGTCTCGATGACGGATATGGCCCACGAACGTGAGTTCCACGATGTCACTCGTTATCAGGCGATAGCAAATTCTTTCGCTGATCTCCGATTTGCTCAGACTGGATATTCTGCCGGTTCTATTCCTAGAGATCCAGCCTTCTCTGGTTACCGCTGTGAGGATGAGGCTGTTCATGCCTACTTTCAGCCGGGTAACGCATATGATTGGTACCGCTCTGACCGTGCTCCTCCTCGAGACTATGTCGGTGAGTTTTATACTAGCGTCCCTCCTCACCCTTCTGGCGCTGGTACCTCTGGAGCTGGTCCGTCTGGACATGCCGGTCATGCTGATGATGATGATGAGGAGGAGATGTGATATATTAGCTGATTTTTGAGACTTAGATATTATCTACTGTATACTTGGAAATGCACCGACATTCCAAGTTTCTGTCTTTTTATTTTTTTATTATCAGACTTGTACTGGATATTTATTGATGTGTCTTGAACATCATTTTATCTTTATGGGATTCATAGTTTATCCTTCACATCAGTTTCCTTATTTATTTATAGCATCTTTATCTGCTTCTATTTTATAAACTGCCTGTAAATTAATTCTCTGTTATTTTATAAACTGCATGCGACATTATTTTTCTTGTGTTTCTTTACTATTTGTTTCTTATGCATTGATTGCAGGGGAGTTTTCTCTTTTGCAATTATTTTGCTAAGTGACAACGGGGGAAAAAATAGGATCTAACATTTTTTGTTTTTGAGGATAATACAGGGATTGAACAATTTTGAACAATGTTGAACTATTTTTGGTATCTTACTCAAAAGATGTTATATCATTCATAGTTTGTCAATTATTAAAATGGGAGAGATTGTTGGCCCATTGGTCATATGGTCAAACTGATTTTAATAATTGATCAAACTCTGTCTTGATATATGAAGCTAGTCAGGATATCTCGGACTCTTGGACATGATCAAGAACAGCCATCTACTCAGTTCAAGACCGAAGCGCTGTTTGCCTGTTCGAGTCTGTATTTCTTTGAGCAATATATTTTTTATTTTATTTGAGTCTAGGAATACTTTGTACACCGAGTCGTATTGGCAAATAGGCTATTCCAAAATGATTTCAAAATATTTTTAAAATGTCCTTAGTTTTGAAAAAATATTCGTATTTACAAAAACTCCAAAAAGGTTTTCAAAATTCCCCAAAAACTAATTTTAAAACTATAACCTAACCCTGACAGAACTCGGCCAAAGTTCGGCCAGAGTTCGGTTAGTGGCCGTTTTGTTTTGAATTCCTTAGAACTTGGTCCTCCTGCAGTTGCGGATTTGACCGAGATTTGCTCATCGAGTTCTGCCCGAATTCTGCCCGAATTCTGCCAGAATTCTGTCTTTGGAACTCCTATAAATAGAGAAGGATTTCGATCATTTTAACTCACTCATTCACTTTCAATCTTCTCTCTACTTAAAGCTTTCAGTCTTCCAAAGAGTTTTTCTAGAGCTTTAATTTTCAGATCCCAAGCCAGTTACAATCCTCTAGTCGATTTTCCAGTACGGTACGGTCTAGAAGTTTCAGAGTGATTATAATCAGAAGGCTTGATAGAAGAATACCTCTTCACAATTGAAGTTGGACGTGTTCTTCGTATCAAAGCTCGCGTTGTAGAAGTTGCAAGGACTTCGTAAGAAAACTTACGGTTTTGCCAAAAGTGGATTCAACTGGTAGCAAGAGTTCTACCGACTGGACTAGTCCTCAACAGAGGGAAACTAGTATATATCGCTGTCTTTGCGTTTGCTTTCTTATCTCTGCCTTTATATTATTTAGTTGTGATTATTATTCTGTGATCTTGCTGCTAACATTTTTTAATTAGATTCCGCTGCCAACTCCATTCATCCCCCCTCTAGAGTATTCTGCTTTATGATTTCGTTCCTACAATAAGTGTAATCCCTGATATCAGAGAGGATAGCTCTAGTGCAACCAACATTCCAATAGGCTAACTGTACCTCAAGTGTCAGGTCGCAGTTGGTATCAAATAACACCAGATTGAGGGAAGTACCAAGGAGATGTGAAAACCTGTACAGACCAGGGGTTATCTGGAAACTGGGAACACAGGGTAGGAGCTTCAGTAGCATCAATTGAGGGTAGGATGGTGTACCAAATAACTCTAGTTCAACCCAATGACATGATATCTGTCCTAGAATTGGTGATCAGCCCATGCTTCATTAGTTCAAACTTCTGAATGTTGTTTAGTCTTTCATTAGATACCCTGTCCACACTGTTGTGACCAGTCTGCATATAGACATATAGACAGACTTTGAATCCTGATAGTAAACCCTGTTGCCAGTTATTACTTCTAGGTAGCCCTAGTTTGTTTACTGGTGAAGTGAGTAATTCACCCAGGATTGGAACAATTCTTTAGCAAGCATGCTAACCCTCATTCACCATACCTGGTTCTAGTCCCACAGGATACTTGGTGCCAGGACCAAAATGTAGTAGTACACAAAACTATCTATACCATGGTACCAAGGTAAAAACATTCTAAGGCCTTAGTCAAATCCAGTAGGAGGAGAAACCAAGCCCAAGACCCAGCATATATTAAGTGACAAAAAAGGAATCACGAACCCATTAATCTAGGAAACCCAATAGAATAGTGATACGTTAATGACTTAACAAATCAATAAATAGATTTTACTCTACTATTAAAACTGTGTGTTGATTATATTGATCTATCAATAGGTCACTTGGGCTCCGATTTGATATTTGACTCGCACACCCAGCTCAGAACGACAGGCAAGTATACTTTCTGATCTACTTCTAATTCTGATGGTGTTGTGCAGTATATATTAATCATATGTTCTTTTGCTTGATGACACGATGGACAAACGAGTTAGTATCATGAACCCCCAATTATTATACTCTTGTTTAACTTCCTTTCGTGACTTTTTTAGGTTCATGAGTACTGGTCGGGAGAAGGAAATATCCTAGTAGACGTGTGAACTTCCCATTCTATCCCCTATGTCTTTCGTGGAGAATAGCAGCTGTACACGACATGTGCAGGGTGTCGGATTATCCCATAGCTGTTCACATGTCGAAACAGATATTTCAATTCACTTAGATAGCTTGTCTTTTATTATTTTTCTCCACTTGCCATGTCACTATGCTTTCACATTCTTTCCAGTTGACATATTACATTCTGTGATTCATACTTTATTCTAGATATACCATGTCATCATCTTACTGTTCAGTTTCTCTTTCACATATGTTATATTCATGTACTGTCAACTCTATTATATTGAGGATAGTTTTTCAGTTTGTGTGCTTGTTCCAATCCTGACTGGATAACCAATATTTTAGGTGATGAGTTAGAGGATTTTTGTACCACGTATTATGAGCACACTGTAGATCCAGACTTTGGCGCATAGGACGAGCTGGAGGCTGCTTATGCAGTTTTACCTGCTACAGATGGCTTTTAATAGTTTTTATTTAGTATTTTCACAGCTTATTTAGCTGAGACTTTTAGATGTATTTTCTATTTGAGACTCATGAATTATTTAGCAGATGTTCTCTAGTACATTGCTTTTCTTTGGAGATTGGGACACTTGGTACATTTTGATTGATATTGGAGTTTTGTCAGACTATTTATTATATATCTCTCCAAACTATCTGTGAATTGGTTTACTTTATGAAAATGAATATAAACTGCGTGGTTGTATTTGTAAATTATGAAAATAACTAGACAACGTTCTACCACCGACACTGCGACGTAGGCTGGACGTACCCATGGCTCACGCCCAAATATTGGGTACGGATCGTGACACAAAGGCTAATCGGCCGAAAGTCACAGAACTTTTTTGGATTTTCTATCTTCGGGATGAGGATTAAGTTAGTGCTCGTGATGGCTCAGGGGTACATGGCTCCTTGAAGGAAGGCAGAGGCCGCTTCGATGATGTCGGTCTTGATGATGTCCCAGCATTTACGGAAAAAAACTCCCAAAAATCTGTCAGGGCCAGGGGCGCTATGCTCGTCCAGGCCCCAAACGACATCTTCCACCTCCTGTTCGATCGACGGAAGCTCTAGAACGTTGTTGTTACTGTCGCTGATGAGGTAGGGTATCTCTTCCAAGAAAGCAGTGTCTTTGGTGACAGTCTCCTTGGTGAACAGGTTGGCGTAGAATATGGCTGCCGCTTTTTGGATTCCCTTCTGATCGTCAATGATGTGCCCTGATTCTTCAAAAATATGGTGAATCGTAATCTTCTGTCTGCGACCATTGACACAGGCATAGAAAAAAGTCGAGTTTTTGTCTCCCTCGCTGTCCCATTGAAGTCTCGCTTTCTGCTTCCAGAAATCGGTCTCCACTTGTAGCCTAAATTTAAGGATCGCTCTGGTGAGGTTCAGGGCTGTCCTAGCTGTCGGGGATCTGTCGATCGTGAACCGGATTTTGGCATGAACGACATCATCCTCGGCTTCTCGGATGGCTTGAAAAATATCCCCGTAGGCCTGCTTGCTCCAGATCGTAAGGGCTTTCCGCGTAGCTTTGAGTTTGTGGGCCACCCGCAAGAGGGGGTCAGGAGAGTCCCTGCCGTCCCAGGCGTCTTTGACGATGTCTAAGAAACGGGGGTATTCGCACCAGAAATTCAAGAAGCGAAAGCTGTTTTTGTGCGGACCCGAGGAGTTGGCCATGTTAACAAGCATAGGGTTGTGGTCTAATTCGGTGGCGTTGAGGTGGGTAAGCTTCGATGTGGTCCCCATATTCAACCAATGTGCATTCGCTAGAGCTCTGTCGAGGTGGAAGTACTGGCGTCGGGCGCCTTCTTGCATGTTGCACCAGGTAAATGCGCTGCCTGTGAACGGAAGGGTAGAGAGGTAGGTGTTTAGAATAAAATTGTTGAAATCTTACATGACCGAATGAGGGGGAGGACGTCCGCCAGTCATTTCGGCACTGCTGGTGATGACGTTGAAGTCCCCAATACAAAGCCAGGGAGAGTGTTATGTTGGGTGTAGATGTTCAGGAGAGTGTCCCAAAGTTGGGTGTGCTCCGCTATGTCACAGCTGCCATGAACCGCTGTAATGCCTGTGGTTCGTATTACGTATTTCTGGAATATGTGTACGTATTTAATCTTGTATTGCATGATTTCCTGGCTTAGCATTTTCTCCATGGCTTGGTTTATTTCCTTGGGCTGGTTCGACTTGGCTTGGTTTTGCTTTGGTTCATGATGAACCCAAGTGAACCCCTACCTACCACCACCCCTCATATTTATTAGCCCTCTTCATTCTCTCTCTCTTCATTAATCTCTTCTTCTTCTTCCATTTACTTCCTTCACCTACCAAAGAGAGAAGAGAGAGGTCTAGGCAAGTGCAACTTGCTTCCACAAGAGAGCCCATTTTTATTATTCCATTAGCTTTTCCCCATGTTTCTAAGACACATTAGAACTTGTTATTTTCCATTTTGAGGCTTTAATTTTTATAGATCTAGAAATTAGTATTTTTGGACTTTGGTGGTTTTGATCTATCAAACTTCTTTGTTTTCAAGTTTTGATGGTTTCATGTTGTAGAGAATTTTATTCTACCCAATTTTGATCCTTTAAAAGTTAGATTTGGACTTATTTTGACCAAGTTATGGACTTTTGGAGCTTTGGGTTCAAACCATGGAGTTCTTGCTGTTTTGGAGAAGACAGTGAGCAGTGCGCGAGCTTTTTAGCTTGTGCCACTGAACTGTGTGCGCTCTTTAGCGCAGCGCAGTCCTCATACGCTGCCTTTTGGAGGCGTATGTCTTGCATACGCTGCCTTGACAAAGGAGTCGTATGGATCTCATCCGCTGCCTTGACAAGGAGTCGTATGGACCTCATATGCTGCCTTGATGAGGAGTCGTATGGACCTCATATGCTGCCTTGATGAGGAGTCGTATGGAGTACATACGCTGCCTTTTGTGAGCGTATGACCTGAGCGTAGCCTGATTACCCTGGATCTTCTATAGTCCTGTATATTGATATTTTATTAGATATTTAACGTCCATTTTATATCCTTACGCCTTTTGTCCTGAACTTGATAATCACAAATTTACTTGATATGTTTGTAATTGATAATTGAGCATGACGTGATAGTGACCCGTAGTGGTGCACTCCTGACATAATAATCTGACATGACCTGATAGTGGCCCGTCGTGGCGCACTCCTGACAAGTACACTTGGCATGATAACCTGACATGATTATCTCGAATAGCTGTTGCGACGGCTACCTGACATGACATGACCTGTATAATTAATCTGGACACCGTGGGCTATTGTGTTTGTATAAAAAAACCAGTCCTGTCTTGCATCATGTCTAGGGGGACTCCTGAGTACCACGGTCAGGAGTACCTACTAAAATCGACTAAGGCTAATAAATAGATTAATACATTAGTCATGACGAGATTTCCCAGCTACAGGCAATCCCGTTACCTGGGCACGACTTGGGATCTGTAGCCTGCCGTCGAGTAGGGCACATTTCCAGCACACTGTCATGTGTTGCACCCTTCAAGCTACCTAAGGGTACATTCGTTTCCTGGACGATGTACCCACCTGAATTCAACCCTAATCTTTTAACCCGGGTAACCTGGATGGACTGCGGGGCTTGTGGCTGTGGAATAATCTCACTGTATCTTGCTAGTAATTAGGGCCTGTGATAACCCTAGTTAGTTAAATTATCAAGCCGTAATTCTTGCTTGGCCGTGAAGTGATTGGACGGAGTCTAACCAGTCTAGTCTTGCCCTGATCCTGTTCCAGACTAATGAATGACCAAAATGCTTGTATTTATTTACCGATAAATGGTAAGAATTCCAAGTTCTGTTCAGACGAAGGGTTACAACCCCGGTCCTTGTTTGGTTTACGGGTTGTAACCTGGTTATCTGAATAGTTCCTTGGTTATCTCGTCGTATATCATCCTGGTGTATTTTCTTTATTTCCAGCTCTTACTTTTATTTATATCTTGTGCTGATTGCTGGTTTTGGTTCTTAAGTAAAGCCTCCTTTGTGGCACTTGCTCTTTTTGGGGTCTGATCCAGCTGGTTTTGTGTGGCCAGATTTCGGAGCAGCTCCAGAGGATCTACCGACCTTCCAGCCAGATGGTGGCTACTAGACGGAACCCTGGCAACGAGTGGGTTATTTTTGGCTCTTCCACTCTATTGTAAAAATATTCTTTTGAGGCGCTTAGCCGACGAGCACCTGTTTAGCTCGATTGCACTTACTTACTGTCTGCCTACGGGCTGTAACATGATTAACAGATCCTAGGGTTGATCATGTATGACTAAACTCTTGCTAGTCCTGATATTTTGTAACAACTAGCTTCATGATCAACCGAATATGTAATGTTGGGATGCCTTACTATTGTATATTTAATGATCATACATCTTGTGACTTTACTTACTTACTTGTGATTGAGACACTAGGCTTGTTCATGACCTTAAGAGACTGTTGGCTTGTAGATAAACCCTCATGTATCTAGACAGCCGTGACCGTATAGCGAGATGGATTCCATTTCATATACGTAGCTAGCTATGTCTGCCCCCGCTCTCCAGTATTCTGGTTCTGGGGCGTGACAACCGCGGACAGGATGACACGTTTGAGGATCTTCGGATGTTCTACCCAGCATGATAGGGCCTTCCGGGAGTCCTGGATGACTCCGATTTGGACGTCCTTAGAGCAGAGGATCCAAATGTCATGTCTATCGGCAACGGCCATAGGAAAGCTAAGCCGCAGCCAGGTGGACTTGAGTTTCTTGTGGTGAATTTTGGGTTCGATAATGATCAAAATGTCAATCTTGTGGGTTTTTTTGAGGCTGGTTATTCTCCTCTTTGTTGCTTTATTAGCCAGCCGCGATATTCCAAGATAGGATGTTCAGCATTAATGAAGGCGGGGGGGGAGGGAGTTGGTGGGCCCTCGTAGAAGCGAACCTGGTTGAATCGTTGGAGTTTGTCGACCGCTAGTTGGCCTGATTTTTTGGTGATGGTGACCTCTCCGTCTGATGGTGAGGATGGTCTGGAAACAACCTTTCCGTGGGTTTACTATTGGTGTCGTCAGTGGGCTCGAGCGGATCGCCTGCCGAATCCTTCATTGGTTCTTTAAGGGTAAGAGGACATAGTCGCTCTCGTGTACGATCTGATCTTCATCTGTCAGAAGGGAAATCCTGCAGCAAGGACTTGGAGACCACGATGGGCTTGTTCTGGTGTACGCCCCAGTCTAAAATACGTAGGACCGAGTACGTAGACATGCCAGCTGTATAAATACGAAGTACAACCCCAATATATGGAAACCTCGTATGAATACATAGCTGTAAAATGCAGTAGAACCATAACTAATCTCATCCACACAAAATAAATGAATAAAATATCATAAATGATAATTTGTCTTGATACAATATGTTTGGCGGAGAGAAATCCACTACCAACAAGTAAAGGAAAAATACATGAGAAAAGAAATAATTTTTGGCGAGCGAAGCGAAGACGATCCAAGCGCAATCATCCTTGAATAAATAGCGATGATCAAGGCTAGAGCTAGAATACCTGCGAAAGATAAGACCACACCTGGCGAGATAACCAGGTCCTCAGAGGGACTAACAAGACACATAATATCATGCCAATAACTGAATAATAAAGCTTAACAGAAAATATATGGACTAAACAGATAAAGGTCTTACCATTCTATTGAAAAAGCAATTTGAAGACAACGTTCCACACAAGGGCTCCCGAGACTAGAAATACGGCGCGTTAGCATTTCAACCAGGCACTAGTGGCATCTAGAGAAAGTAAATAATGTACACCACTAGCTCTTGGGTGAGTCACTAACGCAGCTAAGGAAAGTAATGCACGGCACATTTGTGTTTCAACCGAGGCACTAGTGGCATCTAGAGAAAAGTAAATACGTGTACGGCACACTAGCTCTCAGCTAAGTCACAAATGGCAGCTAGACGAAGGTAAAGGTGTGAAAGCCTCTGCGCCTAATAACTGTCTTCACCCTCCCCATGCACTACTCGTGCTGAATCCACACCACGATATTTCTAATAACCGCTAAGTCTTCTAGACAACTATATTAGCAGTTATATCCTAACGCTCGTCCTGTACGCACCGATGTACGTCGATACGTACGTCCGAGATCTATATGAGACTCGTGACTCGTGATACACAAGTGTCAAGCTAATGAATACGGCACAAACAAAGGGCGGTCCCTTAACTCTAGGCCAAACAACTAAATTATATAATTTGCAAGTACAATTTATATTTTCTAGAATAAGTAAAAGAAAAACATGCATGATATTGAGCAAGAAATTAAACAGTAAATGCAAGGTGTCTTGCCTGGTAGAACGCCTGGTGTACTGCAAAGAGCAAGGTGGCACGAACTGCGACTTTGGTGTAACAACTACACACGGGACCTCTGTTGATGGCACGGACATTCCATTGGGTTCAGAAGGGTCAAATTAGTTAAGTTCGACATAAGGTAGTCTAGAATTGGCGAGAGGATAGAAAAAATGGGCTTGGTTACGGATAGAAGGATAATCAAGAGAGATGAAATAAATAATATACGATTTTGAGAAAACTAATTATAATCATTTAAACTATATTTTATTAGTGGAAAATACTTAAAAATAGTTTATAATAGTTTTGAACCTCCTCAAATATATGTACGAAAATACGGAGAAATCGTTTTTATGGCTACAATCATAACTTACTCATATATTTATTATTAATAACTGGTAAAATTTTTTTTATACTAAAATCCAACTAAAATTTAGGTCAAAAGTATGAATACCATAATATCTATGGCCTTCTTAGTCTAGTCCTTTTTGTTTAGAAATAGTTTTGAAAAATTACATGATATATTAAAAGTATAGTACTTTATGGTACAACCATATACATGGTATAATAAAATCACATGGTTATTACTTTATTACTAAATCTATCATACTAGAAAAGAAGCAAAACACTAAACCAATAAAAATTTTATTTATATTTTGGAAACTACATCTAGTAATACTAAATACTTAAAAAGTTGCTTTTCTCAAACTATATTTGCTTAAGTAGAAATTATTTATAACCATCTTTAGTATCATAAAATAGTATAAATGTATTTCAAGTCAGAAACTATTTTAAGGTTCGGCATGAAATATGGTAATACTTTAGCCCCTAAGCCAAATAATATATTTTGAGAATAGCTAGAAAATGCAATAATACTTTATTATTATTATTATTATTTAGGATAACTATAATATAAGAGAAAATTTTTGTTGCTATATTATTAACAATAAAGCCTGAAAATAAAATCATCAAATAACAATAAAAGGAAAAGAGAAAAACAAAAAAAAGAAAAAAAGAAAAGATTAGAAACCATGTTTGTTCTGCTCTCCTTCATAAAACTAAAAAAAAAAGTACAAGGAAGAAAGAAGGACAGAGAGAGAGATGGGGCGAGAGGAGGAGGGAGCGCGAATTAGAGAAATAGAAAAAGGGGACGAGAGTTGAGTCGCCGACGGGAGAGTCGTGGTCCGGCTGGAGAGTCGGGCGCGAGCGGGGCGGAGAGAAGGGGTTTGAACGGGAGAGGGAGATCAGAGAGGGGCGGAGATCTCGTCGGGCTCGACGGTCGGAGGCGCGCAGCAGAGAGGGCTGGGCGAGGGAGCGTGCCGGCGGAGGCGGACACGCATGGGGGAAGGCGGTGGACAAGGATCTCAGTGGCGGACAGGGGTTTCGAGAAGGGGTCGGGCGGAGTTAGGGTTTGCTCGTGGAGGTCAGCGGCCGGTGGTGTGATTTGTCGTCGTGGTGGTGATGGTCGTCGAGGTCAGGGCACGACGGCCGAGATGGCGCTGGGATCTGGTTCGAGGCTACTCGGCGGATGGTGGTGGCGGAAGTGCTGACGAGGTCGCCGACGCTCGTCCGCGTGGAAGCGACGAGGACTTGGCGACGGAACTCAGGTTAGGGTTTTCCTATTTCTTCTTCCTTGGTGGCAGTGGTGGTGTTAGTTTATGGTGGTGGTTGAGTCGACTATGGCCGGGGTGGATGGCTGGCCGGAGACAAGGTGGTGCTGGGGGTCTCGGTGGGTTCCCTAGTGAGGGCGGGTGGTGATGGATGGTGGTGATGGCATTTGCTGGTGGTGTCGGGACGGCCAGGAGGTGATACTGGCCTTGGGCTATGGTCGGAGATGTCGGGATTCGGGAGGGTGCTGTTGCGTGGTTGCCGTGGCCAGGGACGGCAACTAGATTTAGGGCTAGGGCTGGGTTAGGATTTTGTGTCGGAATGTAATTGGGATGGTGTTGGTTGTATTTGATACGGAAAAGAGGACGTAGAGATGTGTCCGGGGGTGTCAGACACGATGATTGATACATGTAAATGTAATAGAAATTTATAGTGGATGGGAAGGCACGGACATGGACACGATGCACCGTTAGTTGTGGAAATTTATGGAAGATGAATTGTGGAGACAAATAATATGGAGAAGTACCTGCTTATTTATAGGATGTAGGAATTCCCATTTGGATAGGATTAGGAGTAGTTTAAACCCAAAATATAATTCACGACTTAATTTAAAATCAATCAAATCCAATCCAAATACAATTCCAATTTAGATCTAATTAATTATACCTCTATACTACTTAAATTAAATCCATAAAATTAAATCGAGATTTAAATGGCCACAATAATTTTAAAATATTTTCGAAAACTGCCATAATAATAATTTTGAAAATAATAATATTTTAAATATCTTTTTGAATAATATAAATAAATTTCAAAAATTGTATAAACTAATAAAATATTTAGGAAATATCTACGTATGCACAAAGAATATTTATTATTAATAACTATTATAAACGAAAGACTTTTTATATAAATAATATTGGGCTTGGAAATTGTGGTACGATAGCTAAAATAACTATTATATATATTATTTTGAAACTATAAAAATAGAAAAAATGTTTTTTCTAAAATATGTACGCTTGCACATAATCGCACTCGTCGATCAAATTCGAAAAAAATTTCGTGCGCGACGTACAATACGACTACGTGACGTATATACAAATTTTAAATCAGTATTTATTTTAATAATTAAAATAAAAAAGTAGAAATTTAGGGGTTTTACATCCTACCCAACTTACAAGATTTCGTCCTCGAAATTAAGAATAATAGGGTGGGTGAGATGGTCACATGGGTATATCGATTCGAAACACGATCCTATCATCGGCGAGGCAAGGAGACGGCGTTCAATGCAACATACATTAGAAAATCGTGATTTCAAGTAATGCCGAAATAATCATGGATATGGTTATGGGTGAGGTCGCTAACTAACGTAAGTAAAAGATCAAGAGTTTTGGAAATGTAGGTAAAATAATTTGAGAACAAGGGCACATGGTCTCTTGGAAAAGATAGTCATCTAGGTTTAGGGGTATGACTAAGAAAACATTTCTAGTCATTCCTAAGTTCCAAACGATTAGATGGTCAAGGTAATAGTTTGAGGGCGAATAACTTGAGACGAGATTATAGTCACGTGGCTTAGTCGATGGCTAACTAGCTTGGCAATAGATGATGGGACAACTAGAGGTGATACTTAGGGTCTATCTATTAAGTACAAGTCTTCGTCTAAATAGGGGAAAGACAAAAACCAAAAGTCCAAAGAAGTTGTTTTCGAATACCAATATGTGGTTCAAAGGCGAGTGAGTAATTGAAAAGAATTGCCAAGATTGTCGCTGATGGGACTCTAGAGGGCAAGTTTAGCTATGTCCCCATCCACGTAGAACGATAGATAAACGAACCAAAGTGCAATAGGTTGATCAGACCATCATGCACCGGTTTTGATTTAATATGCTAGTGAGCGCTCAATAGCATATGTCATGAACAAGCTTGATAAAGAGTTGAGCTTGCAAAAACTAGGCTACATTAGCATCATTTAGTCAAGATGGTAAAATATAGACACGTGAGATTATTATTGAAAGAACTAGAATTAGTTCGAACTACTTAGAATCTAAGTCTTATTTGGTGCCTATACAGTCGACCTATTGTCTCATTGTCTAAGGCTTTGGTCGATAAGGTATGGTCTTTAAAAAATTTATAGTCTAGGAAATCCACTTAGTATCTACTATAGTGAGGCATAAGGACGAAGTCTTATGCTAGGTCATGAGGCATTCTACCCAACTTACAAGAGCTAAACTAGTAGGGTGATAGAACAATGGGTCATGTCCATCTAGTATGGATTACCTTTCTAACCAACATCAAGCACGAAAGAAGGATAAGAAGTAACGGTAGAGGGAATCAAGCAAGATGTAAATCGAGGGGTCAAGCGAGAAGGCAGTCAAGTGTGTGGATGAGATCCTAGACTGTAATCCTATACGCAGGCTTGTTTGGTACGGTAAAGTAACCAAACAATTTATCTTGACCTGTATAGGCCACCACAAAACATGTAACGCCCCAGTCCCAAAATACGTAGGACCGAGTACGTAGACATGCCAGCTGTATACATACGAAGTACACCCCAATATATGGAAACCTCGTATGAATACATAGCTGTAAAATGCAGTAGAACCATAACTAATCTCATCTACACAAATAAATGAATAAAAGATCATATAATGATAATGAATTGTCTTGATACAATATGTTGGGCGGAGACAAATCCACTACAAACAAGGAAAAAAAACATGAGAAAAGAAATAATTTTTGGCGAGCAAAGCGAAGACGATCCAAGCGCAATCATCCTTGAATAAGCGATGATCAAGGCTAGAGCTAGAATACCTACGAAAGATAAGAGCACACACTTGGCAAGAAACCAGGTCCTCAGAGGGACCTAACAAGACACATAATATCATGCCAATAACTGAATAATAAAAGCTCAACAGAAAAATATATGTGACTAAACAGATAAAGGTCTTAACCATTCTATATAAAACGCAATTTAAAGACAACGTTCTACACAAGGGCTCCCGAGACTAGAAACACGGTGCGTTAGCATTTCAACCAAGGCACTAGTGGCATCTAGAGAAAGTAAATAAATGCACGGCCACTAGCTCTTGGGTGAGTCACTAACGGCAGCTAGAGGAAAGTAAATGAACGGCACATTTGTGTTTCAACCGAGGCACTAGTGGCATCTAGAGAAAAGTAATAAGTGCATGGCGCACTAGCTCTCGGCTAAGTCACAAATGGCAGCTAGACGAAGGTAATGGTGTGAAAGCCCCTGCGTCTAATAACCGTCTTTACCCTCTCCATGCACTACTCGTGCTGAATCCACATCACGATATTTCTAATAATCGCTAAGTCTTCTAGACAACTATATTAGCAGTTATATCCTAACGCTCGTCCTGTACGCACCGATGTACGTCGATACGTACGTCCGAGATCTGTATCAGACTCGTGGCTCGTGATACACAGTGTCAAGCCAATGAATGTGGCACAAACAAAGGGCGGTCCCTTAACTCTTGGCCAAATGCAACTAAAATATAATTTGCAAGTACAATTTATATTTTCTAGAATAAGTAAAAAAACATGCAAGATATTGAGCAAGAAATTAAACAGTAAAGGGAAGGTGTCTTGCCTGGTAGAACGCCTGGTGGACTGCAATGAGTAAGGTGGCACCAACTGCGACTTTGGTGTAACAACTACACACGAGGACCTCTGTTGATGGCACTGACAGTTTCCATTGGGTTCAGAAGGGTCAAATTAGTTAAGTTCGACATAAGGTAGTCTAGAATTGGCGAGAGATAGAAAAAATGGGCTTGGTTACGGATAGAAGGATAATCAAGAGAGATGAATAAATAATATATATGATTTTGAGAAAACTAATTATAATCATTTAAAACTATATTTTGTTAGTGGAAAATATACTTAAAAATAGTTTATAATAGTTTTGAACCTCCTCAAATATTTACGAAAATACGGAGAAACGTTTTTATGGCTACAATCATAACTTACTCATATTTATATTTTAATAACTTGGTAAAATTTTTTTATACTAAAATCCAACTAAAATTTAGGTCAAAAGTATGCATTAAGGAATACCATAATAATCTATGGCCTTCTTAGTCTAGTCCTTTTTGTTTAGAAATAGTTTTGAAAAACTACATGATATAGTATAAATGTATTTCAAGTCAGAAACTATTCTAGGGTTCGGCATGAAAATATGGTAATACTTTAGCCCCTATGCTAAATAATATATTTTGAGAATAGCTAGAAAATGCAATAATAATTTATTATTATTATTATTTATTTTTAGGAGTAACTATAATATAAGAGAAAACTTTTGTTGCTATTATTAACAATAAAAGCCTGAAAATAAAATCATCAAAATAACAATAAGAAACGAAAAGAGAAAAACAAAAAAAAAAAAAGAAAAGAAAAGATTAGAAACAGCAGTGTTGTTGTTGCTCTCCTTCATAAACAAATAAAATAAAAACTAAAATAGAAATAAAGTACAAGGAAGAAAGAAGGACAGAGAGAGAGAGAGATGGGGGCGAGAGGAGGAGGGAGCGCGAATTAGAGAAATGGAGAAAGGGGACGAGAGTGGAGTCGCCGACGGGGGAGTTGGTGGTCCGGCGGGAGAGTCGGGCGGCGAGCGGGCGGAGAGAAGTGGGTTTGAGCGGGAGAGGGAGATCAGAGAGGGGCAAAGATCTCGTCGGGCTCGGCGGTCGGAGGCGCACGGCTGGAGAGGCTGGGCGAGGGGAGCGGTGCCGGCGGAGGGAGGCGGACACGCATGGGGGAAGGCGGCGGACAGGGATCTCAGTGGCGGTCAGGGGTTTTGAGAAGGGGTCGGTCGGAGTTAGGGTTCGCTAGATGGAGGGTCAGCGGCCGGTGGTGGTGATTTGTGGTCGGGGTGGTGATGGTCGGTCGAGGTCAGGGGCACGGCGGATGGTCGAGATGGCGCTGGGATCTGGTTCGAGGCTACTCGACGGATGGTGGTGGCAGGAGCGCGGACGAGGTCGCCGATGCTCGGCCCGGCGTGGAAGCGACGAGGACTTGGCGACGGAACTCTGGTTAGGGTTTCCCTATTTCTTTTTTCTTGGTGCGGGGGTGGTGTTAGTTTACGGTGGTGGTAGAGTCGACTATGGCCGGGGTGGATGGCTGGCCGGAGACAATGGTGGTGCTGGGACTGCTCGATTGGGGTTTCGTAGTGAGGGCGGGTGGTGATGGCGTTTGCTAGTGGTGTCGGGGACGGCCAGGAGGTGATGCTGGCCTTGGGCTGTGGTCGGGAGATGTCGGGATTCGGGAGGGTGCTGTTGCGTGGTTGCCACGGCCAGGGACGACAACTAGATTTAGGGTTAGGGCTGGGTTAGGATTTTGTGTCGGGATATAATTGGGATGGTGTTGGTTGTATTTGATACGGAAAAAAGGACGTAGAGATTGTCCGGGGGTGTCGGACACGATGATTGATATATATAATGTAATAAAATTTATAGTGGATGGGAAGGCACGGACATGGACACGATGCACTGTTAGTTGTGGAAATTTATGGAAGATGAATTGTGGAGACAAATAATATGGAGGAGTACCTGCCTATTTATAGGATGTAGGAATTCCCATTTGGATAGGATTAGGAGTAGTTTAAACCCAAAATAGATAATTCACGACTTAATTTAAAATCAATCAAATCCAATCCAAATATAATTCCAATTTAGATCTAATTAATTATACCTCTATACTACTTAAATTAAATCCATAAAATTAAATCGAGATTTAAAATGGCTACAATAATTTTAAATATATTTCCAAAAATGCCAATAATAATAATTTTGAAAATAATAAATATTTTTAAATATCTTTTTGAATAATATAAATAAATTTCGAAAATTACATAAACTAATAAAATATTAGGAAATATCTACATATGCACAAAGAATATTATTTATTATTAAAAACTATTATAAACGAAAGACTTTTTATAAATAAATAAATATGGGCATGGAAATTGTGGTACGATAGCTAAAATAACTATTATATATATTATTTTGAAACTATAAAAATAGAAAAAATATTTTTTCTAAAATATGTACGCTTGCACATAATCGCACTCGTCGAGCAAATTTGAAAAAAATTTCGTGTGCGACGTAAAATACGACTACGTGACGTACAATACAAATTTTTAAATCAGTATTTTTTTAATAATTAAAATAAAAATAGTAGAAATTTAGTGGTTTTACATCCTACCCAACTTACAATTTCGTCCTCGAAATTAAGAATAATAGGGGTGGGTGAGATGGTCACATGGGTATATCGATTCGGAACACGATCCTATCATCGGGCGAGGCAAGGTGACGACGTTCAATGCAACATGCATTAGAAAATCGTGATTTCAAGTAATGTCAAAATAATCATGGACATGGTTATGGGTGAGGTCGCTAACTAACGTAAGTAAAAGATCAAGAGTTTTGGAAATGGAGGTAAAAATTTGAGAACAAGGGCATATGGTCTCTTGGAAAAGATAGTCATCTAATTAGGGGTACGACTAAGAAAACATTTCTAGTCATTCCTAAGTTCCAAACGATTAGATGGTCAAGGTAATAGTTTGAGGGCGAATAACTTGAGACGAGATTATAGTCACGTGGCTTAGTCAATGGCTAACTAGCTTGGCAATAAATGATGGGACAACTAGAGGTGATAGTTTGGGTCTATCTATTAAGTACGAGTCTTCGTCTAAATAGGGGAAAGACGAAAACCAATATGAGTCCAAAGAAGTTGTTTTCGAATACCAATATGTGGTTCAAAGGCGAGTGAGTAATTTAAAAGAATTACCAAGACTGTCACGGATGGGACTCTAGAGGGCAAGTTTAGCTATGTCCCCATCCTCGTAGAACGATAGATAAAAGCGAACCAAAGTGCAATAGGTTGATCAGACCATCATGCACCGGTTCTGATTTAAACAATATGCTAGTGAGCGCTCAATAGCATATGTCATGAACAAGCTTGATAAAGAATTGAGCTTGCAGTAAAAACTAGGCTACATTAGCATCATTTAGTCAAGATGGTAAAATATAGACACGCAAGATTATTATTGAAAGAGACTAGAATTAGTTCAAACTACTTAAGAATCTAAGTCTTGTTTCGTGCCTATACAGTCGACCTATTGTCTCCTTGTTTAAGGCTTTGGTCGACCAATAAGGTATGGTCTTTAAAAAATTTATAGTCTAGGCAATCCACTTAGTATCTACTATAGTGAGTCATAAGGACGAAGTCTTATGCTAGGTCATGAGACATTCTACCCAACTTACAAGAGCTAAACTAGTAGGATGATGGAACAATGGGTCATGTCTATCTAGTATGGATTACCTTTCTAGCCAACATCAAGCACGAAAGAAGGATAAGAAGTAACGGTAGAGGGAATCAAGCAAGATGTAAATCGAAGAGTCAAGCGAGAAGGCAACCAAGTGTGTGGATGAGATCCTTGACTCTAATCCTATACGCAGGCTTGTTTGGTACGGTAAAGTAACCAAACAATTTATCTTGACCTGTATGGGCTACCACAAAACATGTAACGCCCCAGTCTCAAAATATGTAGGACCGAGTACGTAGACATGCCAGCTGTATACATACGAAGTATACCCCAATATATGGAAACCTCGTATGAATACAAAAGATGTAAAATGCAGTAGAACCATAACTAATCTCATCTACACAAAATAAATGAATAAAAGATATCATATAATGATAATGAATTGTCTTGATACAATATGTTGGGCGGAGACAAATCCACTACCAACAAGTAAAGAAAAACATGAGAAAAGAAATAATTTTTGGCGAGCGAAGCGAAGACGATCCTAGCGCAATCATCCTTGAATAAATAGCGATGATCAAGGCTAGAGCTAGAATACCTGCGAAAGATAAGAGCACACCTGACGAGATAATCAGGTCCTCAGAGAGACGTAACAAGACACATAATATCATGCCAATAAATGAATAATAAAGCTCAACAGAAAAATATATGTGACTAAACAGATAAAGGTCTTAACCATTCTATGTGAAAATGCAATTTGAAGACAATGTTCCACACATGGGCTTCCGAGACTAGAAATACGATGCGTTAGCATTTCAACCAAGGTACTAGTTGCATCTTGAGAAAAGTAAATAAATGCACAGCCACTAGCTCTTGGGTGAGTCACTAACGGCAGCTAGAGAAAAGTAAATGCACGACACTTTTGTATTTCAACCGAGGTACTAGTGGCATCTAGAGAAAAGTAAATAAGTGCACGCGTACTAGCTCTCGGCTAAGTCACAAATGGCAGCTAGACGAAGGTAAAGGTGTGAAAGCCCTTGCGCCTAATAACTGTCTTCACCATCCCCATGCACTACTCGTGCTGAATCCATACCACGATTTTCTAATAACCGCTAAGTCTTCTAGACAAGCTCGTCCTGTACGCACCGATGTACGGTCGATACGTACGTCCGAGATCTATATGAGACTCGTGACTCATGATACACAAGTGTCAAGCCAATGAATGCAGCACAAACAAAGGGCGGTCCCTTAACTCTAGGCCAAATGTAACTAAAATAATAATTTGCAAGTACAATTTATATTTTCTAGAATAAGTAAAAAAATGCATGATATTGACCAAGAAATTAAACAGTAAAGGCAAGGTGTTTTGCCTGGTAGAACGCCTGGTATGAGCAAGGTGGCATGAACTGCGACTTTGGTGTAACAACTACACACGGGGACCTCTGTTGATGGCACGGACAGTTCCATTGGGTTCAGAAGGGTCAAATTAGTTAAGTTCGACATAAGGTAGTCTAGAATTGGCGAGAGGATAGAAAAAATGGGCTTGATTACGGATAGAATGATAATCAAGAGAGATGAAATAAATAATATATACGATTTTGAGAAAACTAATTATAATCATTTAAAACTATATTTATTAGTGGAAAACATACTTAAACATAGTTTATAATAGTTTTGAACCTCCTAAAAATATGTACGAAAATACGAAGAAATCGTTTTTATGGCTACAATCATAACTTACTCATATATTTATATATTTAATAAATTGGTAAAAATTTTTTTTTTACTAAAATCCAACTAAAATTTAGGTCAAAAGTATGCATAAAGGAATACCATAATATATCTATGGCCTTCTTAGTCTAGTCCTTTTTGTTTAGAAATAGTTTGAAAAATTACATGATATATTAAAAGTAATTGTACTTTATGGTACAACCATATACATGGTATAATAAAATATCACATGGTTATTACTTTATTACTAAATTCTATCATACTAGAAAAGAAGCAAAACACTAAACCAATAAAAATATTTTTTATATTTTGGAAACTACATCTAGTAATAACTAAATACTTAAAAAGTTGCTTTTCTCAAACTATATTTTATTAAGTAGAAATTATTTAACCATCTTTAGTATCATAAAAATAGTATAAATGTATTTCAAGTCAGAAACTATTTAAGGTTCGGCATGAAAATATGGTAATACTTTAGCCCCTAAGCCAAATAATATATTTTGAGAATAGCTAGAAAATGCAATAATACTTTATTATTATTATTATTATTATTTTTAGGAGTAACTATAATATAAGAGAATTTTTTTTGCTATATTATTAACAATAAAAGCCTGAAAATAAATTATCAAATAACAATAAGAAAGGAAAGAGAAAAAACAAAAAAAGGAAAGAAAAGAAAAGATTGAAACGCAGTTATTGTTTGCTGCTCCCTTCATAAAAAAAAACTAAAATAAAATAAAGTACAAGGAAGAAAGAAGGACAGAAAGAGAGAGATGGGGCAGAGGAGGAGGCGCGCTAATTAGAGAAATGGAGAAAGGGGACGAGAGTGGAGTCGCCGACGGGAGAGTCGGTGGTCCCGCTGGAGAGTCGGCGGCGAGCGGGCGGAGAGAAGGGGGTTTGAGCGGAGAGGGAGATCAGAGAGGGCGAGATCTCATCGGACTCGACGTCGAGGCGCGCACATAGAGGGCTGGGCGAGGGGAGCGGTGCCGACGGGGGAGGCGGACCGCATGGGAAGGCGGTGGACAGGGATCTCAGTGGCGGTCAGGGGTTTCGAACAGGGGTCGTCGGAGTTAGGGTTTGCTCGGCGGAGGTCAGCGGCCGGTGGTGGTGATTGTCGTCGGTGGTGGTAATGGTAGGTCGAGGTCAGGGACACCGGATGCCGAGATGGCGCTGGGATCTGGTTCGAGCTACTCGGCGGATGGTGTGGCGGGAGCGCGGACGAGGTCGCCGACGCTCGTCCGGCGTGCAGCGACGAGACTTGGCGACGGAACTCAGGTTAGGGTTTCCCTATTTCTTCTTCCTTGGTGGCAGTGGTGGTGTTTTTTGGTGGTGGTAGAGTCGACTATGGCCGGGGGTGGATGGCTGGCCGGAGACAAGGGTGGTGCTGGGGCTGCTCGGTTGGGGTTCCCTAGTGAGGGCGGGGTGATGGATGGTGGTGATGGCATTTGCTGGTGTCGGGGACGGCCAGGCGTGATGCTGGCCTTGGGCTATGGTCGGGAGATGTCGGGATTTGGGAGGGTGCTGTTGCGTGGTTGCCGCGGACAGGGACAACAACTAGATTTAGGGTTAGGGCTGGGTTAGAATTTTGTGTCGGAATGTAATTGGGATGGTGTTGGTTGTATTTGATACGGAAAAGAGGACGTAGTGTGAAACCCGTAATTTTTAGTTCATTATTTAAATTAGTTAATTAATTGAATCCTGGAATTTTTGTCAAAAATTGTATATTTTTGATTAATTAAATATTATGATTAGAATTTATTCTAGTTAGGTTAAATCATATTTCATATTTAAATTAAACCTATAAATTAGGAAAAACCATATTTTGAAAAAAATAAAGTATTCTCTGGAGTTTGATTTTGTCTCTGACTCGTCTAAGATCCGAACCCATTTTGGACCTTTTTATAATTTCTTCTACGAAAAAAAAAGAAAAGAAAGATATTTTTAAATAATATATATGTGTTAAGTTTCCTTACTGTTAAAAACTAAGTCCTCTCTTAACTATCATTTATTTTTCTCTTCCTCTCTCCTGGAGAGAACCGTCGGCCGACCCGTGCTCTCCCAAACCGTCGAGCCCTTCCCCTCCTCTTCTGATAACTCCCTAGCCCAACATCTATATAAATCCCTCTTTCTCCAACTCTCTCTCCACACTCTAAACTGTCCTCCACCCAAACCCTTTTTCCCTAATTTTCGTGCCCTAGCTGGAGCTCCACCTTCCGGAGTTCATTTTGACCCGACGCCAACGGCCGGCCTCCAGCCCTTCAGTGCTGCCCCGACTGCGTTCACACCCGCGCGACGCCCTCTCCGGCTGTGCTCGCGCCCGACTCCGCCCAGCGCGTTCCGGCGCGCCCCGACCCCCTGTCGGCCACCCTCAGGTCGGCGTCCGACCCCTGGCCCGTGCCCCTTTCTGCGCCGTGCCCAGCCGACCTCCCGCGCTCCCGCCGACCCCCGACAGCGTGCCCTAGCTCCGGCACTCCCTGTGGCCGACTGACCAGCACTGTTCCGGCCTTCCGCCGAGCTCTGCGACCCCGATCCGCATTTTCGGCGTGACCTAGCCAGCGCCCCTTTTTCCTGCAGCGATGCTGCTGTTCTTGGCGGTTCCGAGGGACTCTGCCCCACTCGGTTAGTGTACCCGACTCAGATATGTGGTTTCCTACTGTTCGCGAGTGCTGAAAGGTCCGAGTCCGAGGCATCACTTCGGATTCCGTAGATTTCGGTAACTTCTGGATAGTCCCATAGTTCCTTTTAGTCTATGATGAAAATTGGTCCACCGATTCCCTCGAGAATTTGGATTTTTGGTTACGTCTCGTATACGTTACCATTTCGATTTTTCCGAAGTTTCTTCGGAATTGGTATGCTGTTGGTTTTGTCTTTGTGATCTTTTCGATTTCGAAATTTTCGACTCTTTCGGAAACATTTCTGTGATTATAGATTTATATAGATTATTTTGGTTCTGTGATTTTCTCGAATTTCCGAGAATTATTTCGGAAGGGATTCTGTTAGTTTCCGATATAACTTCGGAATTTCGATATCATTTCAGGACTTCGAATTTATTTCGGAAAATAGTTTTGTGGTTATATTGGGATATCCCTGGTTTGGGATTTATTTTGCAGGAAAATCGGCACGTTTTCCAGTTTTGGGTTATCCCGAAAATAGAGGGAATGCTGCCGAAATTTCTAAAAAAATTTAATTATAGTTTTAAAATAATTTTTCGGAAAAGAATACTATTTTTTGGGCGACGACCATTGGTCAGTGGGCCCGGCTAAATGCAAACGAAATCGGTTTCGTCCGGACGTTGAGGCATTAGCTATTAAATGACGATTGGACCAGTTCTGAGACTCAATAATATTTATATTTTAATTAGAATTATTTATATTTAATTTTGTAGGCAGTTTACAGGACTAACGAATTTTCTCTTATTTTAATTCTTGGGAATGTAAAGGCATAAGCCTATTTATTTATTCTGGGTGTGAGATTGTAATAACATAGGTTTTAATTTTGTCTTTCTTTTATTTTCTGAATGATTATAGTCATGGGAACGTAGTATAAATGATAAATTATTTTTTTAAAAAGAAATAATTAATGTTTTGTCACTTAGAAAAATAAAGTTGTAATAATTTAAATAGAAATTCATGTATTTCTCATTAAGAAAGGAAAAACTTAGTTTTATATTTATATAATTATAAAATACCACGTTTTTCCAAATAAACCGAAAAATACAATTTTCTCAAAATTAAATGTAAATTTACGATTCTTAATTACAACGCATTAATAAATAAACGTTTTATTTGTGTTAGCGTAATCAAAAGATTAAAACTTGACTAGGAAACAACTAGAGATTGCAACTAGTGTGGCAGTTCTGAATAGTTTGGTTCTGAGACAGATTTCCGAATGTAGGGTTTCGAGGAAGTTTTTGACCATCAACCCCGAAGTACCAACTCTCCAGTTCGACCAATTTAAGGCAAGTACATTTATGTTGATTACAATTATTTAATAATCACTTCACTGCAATTTTAAACCACTATTTAAACACGAACTCTTTCGGGAGTATTGACTGTACTGTTGGGGACTGGGGGTAGAGTAATGTTTATGACCACATCCAAACTAGTATAACAACTGTGTTAGCTTACCCCTCACACACACGGGGATAAGCTATATCGTATCAATAGGATACAACTGTACAACCCAAGCCGGTCATATACATTGCCTATTCACATCACAATACTGAAACTATTGCAAAACTGTTTATCTTCAAAACTGTTTAAAAGTGCATAATTTTATTGTTAAATTAATTGTCAAGATTAGCATAAATTGTACTTTGCTCCTTTCCTGACTGGATAATCGTAGGTTCTGCTGACGACCCGGAGCTGCTGATTAACAGTTATTATGATCCTGATCTGTACCCGGCGGTACTACCAGCTGATGATGATGTAGTGCCGTCTCCATAGATTCTGCTTTAGTCTTTGAGAGTTTAGTTTGATCTTTGTTAATTTTCAGTCTATGGATCTTTTGTATCAGAACAAGTTTTAAGTTATCCATTAAATAAAAGTTGTGGCAATCTTATTATTTTTGTTGATTTACCTGCATATGGATTACAGCTTACTGCCGCCGTCTCATCAACGGTGCAGGCTGGGCATGATCCGATTCGACCCAAGTATTTGGGGACCGGTTCGTGACATGTTTTTAGTGGTGGCCCATGCAGGTCTCGAACCTGCGACTTAGGAAAACCTATTTAGAGACATTTAGAACACTAGAACAATAATTTGCCACAACATAGGACCGAAATATATTATAATTAAATATTTTTGTTTGATTATAGATATGCTACCTTGCTTATGTTTATATCCTAAACCTTCCAGAGAATGGCCACTGACAAAACCAACCCTGCTGGCGATGGGATGTCAACACCTGATCATACCCCACCTCCCCAATCAAGTTCGGATCCTACACCTCGGCAGCTGGCCGACCGTCCCTTAATATGACGACGGATCCATCATCTTCTCGGACGGAGATACAACCCCCAGTGGTTTCGCCCACTCCAGCTGTCCTACCGGTGCCTGTGGACCCCACCGACCTCATAGGTCTGCTAAGAGGAGTGCTAGAAGCCCAGAGAACTCAAGCTGAAGCTCATCGCGAGCAGACGGCAATTATGAGAGAAGGCATGGAGAATGCCCATAGCGTGGCAATGGCTGCCCTGGAAAGAGAAGAAGCAGCTCAACAGGAACCAAGGCCTGCGAAGGTAAACATAAATTTAAGGATTAATTTATGTAATATTAAGGCCATTTAATTAATGGGAATCATATTATCAAGGTGGGCGATATTGAGAGTTTTAAGAAGCAGAACCCTCGACCCTTCAAGGGAACCGAGGGAATCGTCTATGCTGATGAATGGCTCGATAGTATGGAGCATCTTCTAAGCATTGCTCGGCTTCCAGAAGACCTCAAGGCTGAAGCAGTGGGACTCCAACTGCAAATATAGCAAGCACCTGGTATCAAATGAACCCCAACTCCAGGACAGGCAGATTGACTGGGACACCTTCAAGAGGTTGTTCAAGAGGAAGTTCTTCCCAACATCAGAGTTGCGGGAGATGGAGAGGCAATTTCAGAACCTGAAGCAAGAAAATATGACTGTGGGTGAATATGCGGTAGAATTCGGCCAACTCAGCCGTTTTAAACAGAACCTGGTGGCTGACCCTGATGATCGTACAGAAAGGTTTAGATATGGGCTGAGAGAGGAGATCCGCACCCATGCGATCTCAGGCGGTGCTAAGACCTATGAGAAGATCCTGGAGCGAGCACAAGATATAGAGAAGAGTCAACCTGCTCGTTTGAAGAGGGATTATCCCGGAACTAACAACTTCCAGGGTAATCAGAAGAAGCCTAATAACAACAGCAACAACAACACACAACAACACCGGCCTTCCCACCACCAGTAGCAGAACCAGCAGGCAAGGAACTATGATAGGGCATCTCAGAGGCAGATCCCTGTCTGTGATTTTTGCAAGAGGCCAGGGCACCAGTCGAATATCTGCAGAAAGAGGCTAGGACACTGCCTAGTCTGTGGGTCTGCCACCAACCAAGTGAGGGACTGTCCCTCGTTGATGCACCGGACTGGAACTATTCAGCAGAAAGGTCCTCTGTCCACTCAGCAACAACAGTTTGGGCAGCATCAACAGAAGACTGGGCGAGCTTTTGCCCTAGCAGCAGAGGAACAAGAGCCGCAGCAGGAACCTACATGATGTCATCGCAGGTTTCATTTATGTGCATTCCTATCCTGCCTTAGCTTTATTTGATTCAGGAGCATCACATAGTTTCATATCCACAAAATTCATCTCTGCACACCACATAAATACGGGATTTAGTAAGAAGATTTGTAGAGTCATGACCGGTGGAGGACCCCTACCTATCACTAAGACCTGTAATTGCCCTATCACCATATAAGGCCACCAATTCATAGCACCTTTGCTTGTGATGCCCTTACCCAATTATGATGTAGTCTTAGGGATGGACTGGTTGAGTAAGCAGCATGCGCTGATAGACTGTCACAGGGGATGTGTAGTCTTCAGCCCACCTGGAGAACCGGAGTTTGAAATATCTCGAACTTCGGAGGATATGGAGTGTGTTACCTACACTTCTATCACAGAAGAATCTGGACCTCCCCATCCTATCATAGCAGAATTTATTGATGTCTTTCCTGATAGTCTTCCCGGGTTACCCCCAGACCGAGACATAGAGTTCACCATTGACCTAGTCCCCGGCTCTTCCCCTATTTCTAAGGGATGCTACAGAGTCAACCCGAAGGAGGCCAAGGAGATGAAAGATCAGATCAATGAATTGAAGGCTTTGGGATTTATCCGAGACGGAGCTTCATCCTGGGGTGCACCTGTCTTGTTTGTTCCCAAGAAGGACAGAACTGTGAGAATGTGCATCGACTACCGGGCGCTGAATAATATCACCATCAAGAACAAGTACCCTCTGTCCCGGATCGATGACCTGTTTGACCAACTCAGTGGAGCCAAGGTGTTCTCGAAGATTGACCTCAGATCCGGCTACCATCAGATCAAGGTCAGGAAGAAGGACATTCCCAAGACGACGTTCAACACCAAGTATGGGCAGTTTGAATTCTTGGTCATACCGTTTGGACTGACTAATGTTTCTGCTGTATTCATGAACCTTATGAACAAGGTTTTCCATGAATACTTAGATCAATTTGTTGTTGTCTTCATTGATGACATTTTGATCTATTCGAAGACTGAAGAGGAGCATGAGGAGCACCTCAGAAAAGTTCTGGGGACTTTGAGGAAAGAGAAGTTATATGGTAAGCTATCCAAATGTGAATTCTTTCTAGACAAGGTGGATTTTCTTGGCCATGTTGTCACAAGAGAAGGAATTTCGGTGGATCCTAAGAAGCTGTTGTGGAGAAGTGGTCTACCCCAAGCTCAGTTGCTGAGATCATAAGTTTCTTGGGCTTGGCTGGCTACTACCGGAAGTTTGTAAAGGATTTTGCCAGAATTGCTGAACCGATGACGAAGCTTACTCGGAAGAATGAAGAGTTCATCTGGACGAAAGATTGCTAGGCTGCATTCGAGGAGCTGAAGAAGAGGCTGACCACTGTACCAATCCTTGCTCTACCCGCAGGAACTGGTGGTTTCTCAATCTACAGTGATGCCTCTAGAAAAGGACTGGGTTGCGTTCTTCAATAAAATGGTAAAGTGATTGCTTACGCATCTAGGCAATTACGGAACCATGAGAAGAATTATCCCACACATGACTTGGAGCTTGCTGCAGTCATCTTTGTACTGAAGCTATGGAAGCATTATCTCTATAGAAGAGAGTGGAAATATATACAGACCACAAAAGTTTGAAATATGTTTTCACTCAGAAAGAGCTGAACATGAGACAAAGAAGATGGCTGGAACTGATGAAAGATTTTGACATCGACCTACAGTACCATCCAGGTAAGGCTAATGTGGTTGCTGATGCACTTAGTTGATACCCAGTGGCGATGTTTTTGACCAGGGAGCGGCACTTGTTGGAGGATATAGAGAAGCTTGGTCTGGAGATTGTACTGCCTGAGGAGAAGATGAAGGAACTGGGGCGAGAAGCTGATGTACCTGGAGTTGACTCAACCATGATGCAGTTGCAATTGCGTTCAAGTCTGATGGACAAAATCAGGGAGACACAATTCCAAGACGAGACGCTTTGCAATCTCAGAAATGAAGTGCTGGCAGGAACACTGGAAGGTTTCTCTATCGCCAGTGACGGAGCATTGAAGAATGGTACGAGGCTGTGTGTACCATCTGGCGAGTTGAGAAATGAGCTGATGCAAGAAGCGCACCAGTCACAGTATTTCATACATCCTAGAGCTAATAAGATGTATCGGGATATGCGTACCATCTTTTGGTGGTATGGAATGAAGAAGGATATATCTAGATTTGTGGCTAGATGCTTGATTTTCCAACAAGTGAAGGCTAGCAGACAGAGACCCGCAGGACTTCTACAGCCGCTGGACATTCCGGAGTGGAAGTGGGAGCATATAACAATGGACTTTGTGTCAGGATTGCCTCGATCTCAAGGAGGGAAGGACGCTATTTGGGTTATTGTGGACCTATTGACTAAGTCGGCACACTTTATTCCCGTCAAGGTTGGTTTATCCACCGAGAAGTTGGCTGCACTATACATGCGACACATCTACCGGATCCGTGGAGTACCGGTAAGTATTGTATCTGACAGAGATACTAGATTTATCTCATATTTTTGGAAGAGTTTGTATGACAGCTTGGGAATAAAACTAAAGTTCAGCACAGCCTATCATCCCCAAACTGATGGACAATCTGAAAGGACCATCCAGACGCTAGAAGATATGCTGATATCTTACGTCTTGGAATTCAGAGGATCTTGGGAGGATCACTTACATTTAGTAGAATTCTCCTACAACAACAGTTACCAAGCTAGCATTGGTATGACCCCATTTGAAGCTCTTTATGGATGTCGTTGCCGCACTCCACTTGCATGGGACGACGTAGGAGAAAGAGTACTACTGGGGCCAGAGATGGTGACTGATACAGCAGAGAAAGTGAAGGTAATCAGAGACAAGCTCAGGATCGCCCAAGACAGGCAGAAGCATTGGGCAGATAGCAGTCGTCGACCACTGGAGTTTGAAGAAGGAGATAGTATCTTTGTGAAGATTTCTCCTACCAGAGGAACTATCCGATTTGGCAGAGCTGGGAAGCTGAGTCCCAGATATATCGGACCATTTCAAGTTTTGAGCCGAATTGGTGAAGTGGCGTATCGGTTAGCTCTACCAGCTAATCTTGAGGGCGTGCACAACGTCTTCCACGTTTCGCAGCTCAGACGCTACATCCCGGATCCGAGTCACATCTTGGACCACTCGGAGCTGGAGATTGGACCAAGTCTTACAGTACCAGAGAAGCCTGTGGCGATTTTGGACAGAGGCGAGAAGAGGACCAGAACTTTAGTGACTCCCATAGTCAGAGTTATATGGAGGCACGATTCCCCAGGCGAGTCTACCTGGGAGCGAGAAGATGAGTTGCGGGAGCAGTACCCGTATTTGTTTGAGACCTGAGGTAATTCCTAATCTTACTCATTTAAATTTCGAGGACGAAATTTCTTAAGGAGGGAAGGTTGTGAAACCCGTAATTTTTAGTTCATTATTTAAATTAGTTAATTAATTGAATCCTAGAATTTTTGTCAAAAATTGTATATTTTTAATTAATTAAATATTATGATTAGAATTTATTCTAGTTAGGTTAAATCATATTTCATATTTAAATTAAACCTATAAATTAGGAAAAACCATATTTTGAAAAAAAATAAAGTATTATTCTTTGGAGTTTGATTTTGTCTCTGACTCGTCTAAGATCCGAACCCATTTTGGACCTTTTTATAAATTCTTCTATGAAAAAAAAGAGAAAAGAAAAGATATTTTTAAATAATATATATGTGTTAAGTTTCCTTAATGTTAAAAACTAAGCCCTTTCTTAACTATCATTTATTTTTCTCTTTCTCTCTCCTGGAGAGAACCGTCGGCCGACCCGTGCTCTCCCAAACCGTCGAGCCCTTTCCCTCCTCTTCTGGTAACTCCCTAGCCCAACATCTATATAAATCCCTCTTTCTCCAACTCTCTCTCCATACTCTAAACTCTCCTCCACCCAAACCCTTTTTCCCCCAATTTTTGTGCCCTAGCTGGAGCTCCACCATCCGGAGTTCATTTCGACCCGACGCCACCGGCCGACCTCCAGCCCTTCAGCGCTGCCCCGACAGCGCCCACACCCGCGCGACGCCCTCCCCGCCTGTGCTCGCGCCCGACTCCGCCCAGCGCGTTCCGGCGCGCCCCGACCCCCTGTCGGCCACCCTCAGGTCGGCGTCCGACCCTGGCCCGTGCCCCTTTCTGTTCCGCGCTTCAGCCGACCTCCCGTGCTCCCGCCGACCCCCGGCAGCGTGCCCTAGCTCCGACACTCCCTGTGGCCGACTGACCAGCACTGCTCCGGCCTTCCGCCGAGCTCTGCGACCCCGATCCGCGTTTTCGGCGTGACCTAGCCAGCGCCCCTTTTTCCCGCAGCGACACTGCTGTTCTTGGCGGTTCCGAGCGACTCTGTCCCACGCGGTCAGCGTACCCGACTCAGATCTGTGGTTTCCTACTGTTCACGAGTGCTGAAAGGTCCGAGTCCGAGGCATCACTTCGGATTCCGTCGATTTCGGTAACTTCTGGATAGTCCCATAGTTCCTTTTAGTCTATGATGAAAATTGGTCCACCGATTCCTTCGGGAATTCGGATTTTTGGTTACGTCTCGTATACGTTACCATTTCGATTTTTCCGAAGTTTCTTCGGAATTGGTATGCTGTTGGTTTTGTCTTTGTGATCTTTTCGATTTCGGAATTTTTTGACTCTTTCGGAAACATTTCTGTGATTATAGATTTATATATAGATTATTTTGGTTCTGTGATTTTCTCGGAATTTTCGAGAATTATTTCGGAAGGGATTCTGTTAGTTTCCAATATAACTTCGGGAATTTCGATATCATTTCAGGACTTCGAATTTATTTCGGAAAATAGTTTTGTGGTTATATTGGGATATCCCTGGTTTGGGATTTATTTTGCAGGAAAATCGGCGCGTTTCCCAGTTTTGGGTTATCCCGAAAATAGAGGGAATGCTGCCGAAATTTCTAGAAAAATTTAATTATAGTTTTAAAATAATTTTTCGGAAAAGAATACTATTTTTTGGGCGACGACCTTATTGGTTAGTGGGCCCGGCTAAATACAAACGAAACCGGTTTCGTCCGGACGTTGAGGCATTAGCTATTAAATGACGATTGGACCAGTTCTGAGACTCAATAATATTTATATTTTAATTAGAATTATTTATATTTAATTTTGTAGGCAGTTTACAGGACTAACGAATTTTCTCTTATTTTAATTCTTGGGAATGTAAAGGCATAAGCCTATTTATTTATTCTGGGTGTGAGATTGTAATACTTAGGTTTTAATTTTGTCTTTCTTTTATTTTCTGAATGATTATAGTCATAGGAACGTAGTATAAATGATAAATTATTTATTTTAAAAAGAATATAATAATTAATGTTTTGTCACTTAGAAAAATAAAGTTGTAATAATTTAAATAGAAATTCATGTATTTCTCATTAAAAAAGGAAAAAATTAGTTTTATATTTATATAATTATAAAATACCACATTTTTCCAAATAAACCAAAAAATACAATTTTCTCGAAATTAAATGTAAATTTACGATTCTTAATTACAACGCATTAATAAATAAACATTTTGTTTGTGTTAGCGTAATCAAAAGATTAAAACTTGACTAGGAAACAACTAGAGATTGCAACTAGTTTGGTAGTTCTGAATAGTTTGGTTCTGAGACAGATTTTCGAATGTAGGGTTTCGAGGAAGTTTTTGACCATCAACCCCGAAGTACCAACTCTCCAGTTCGACCAATTTTAAGGCAAGTACATTTATGTTGATTACAATTATTTAATAATCACTTCACTGCAATTTTAAACCACTGTTTAAACACGAACTCTTTCGGGAGTATTGACTGTACTGTTGGGGACTGGGGGAGTAGAGTAATGTTTATGACCACATCCAAACTAGTATAACAACTGTGTTATCTTACCCCTCATACACACGGGGATAAGCCATATCGTATCAATAGGATACAACTGTACAACCCAAGCCGGTCATATACATTGCCTATTCACATCACAAGACTGAAACTATTGCAAAACTGTTTATCTTCAAAACTGTTTAAAAGTGCATGATTTTATTGTTAAATTAATTGTCAAGATTAGCATAAATTTTACTTTGCTCCTTTCCTAACTGGATAACCGTAGGTTCTGCTGACGACCCGGAGCTGCTGATTAACAGTTATTATGATCCTGATCTGTACCCGGCGGTACTACCAGCTGATGATGATGTAGTGGCGTCTCCATAGATTCTGTTTTAGTCTTTGAGAGTTTAGTTTGATCTTTGTTAATTTTCAGTCTATGTATCTTTTGTATCAGAACAAGTTTTAAGTTATCCATTAAATAAAAGTTGTGGCAATCTTATTATTTGTTGTTGATTTACCTGCATATGGATTACAGCTTACTGCCGCTGTCTCATCAACGGTGCAGGCTGGGCATGATCCGATTCGACCCAAGTATTTGGGGACCGGGTCGTGACACGTAGAGATGTGTCCGGAGGTGTCGGACACGATGATTGATACATGTAAATATAATAAAAATTTATAGTGGATGGGAAGGCACGGACATGGACACGATGCACCGTTAGTTGTGGAAATTTGTGGAAGATGAAATATGGAGACAAATAATATGGAGGAGTACCTGCCTATTTATAGGATGTGGGAATTCCCATTTGGATAGGATTAGGAGTAGTTTAAAACCCAAAATAGATAATTCACGACTTAATTTAAAATCAATCAAATCCAATCCAAATACAATTCCAATTTAGATCTAATTAATTATACCTCTATACTACTTAAATTAAATCCATAAAATTAAATCGAGATTTAAAATGGCCATAATAATTTTAAAATATATTTCCAAAAATGCCAATAATAATAATTTTGAAAATAATAAATATTTTTAAATATCTTTTTGAATAATATAAATAAATTTCAAAAATTACATAAACTAATAAAATATTTAGGAAATATCTACGTATGCACAAAGAATATTATTTATTATTAATAACTATTATAAACGAAAGACTTTTTATAAATAAATAAATAATGGGCTTGGAAATTGTGGTACGATAGCTAAAATAACTATTATATATATTATTTTGAAACTATAAAAATAGAAAAAATGTGTTTCTAAAATATTTACGCTTGCACATAATCGCACTCGTCGAGCAAATTCGAAAAAAATTTCGTGCGCGACGTATAATACGACTACGCGACGTACAGTACAAATTTTTACGTCAGTATTTATTTTAATAATTAAAATAAAAAAATAGTAGAAATTTAGGGGTTTTACATCTGGCCCGAGGATGGCGAGTGCTTCTATGGCGGTGTTTACGGGGTTCGGGTTGGCCACTTCCGGATGACTTGGGGAGATGCACTGATCTGAGGGTCCGGTCTCCTCTGCTTCCTTGGTAGAACTTTCTGCCAGCTTTGATTAGCTAGAGAGGCTCCGAGGGAGGGGATCTCGGTGGTGGGTTCTGCGGTTCCATCGTCAAGAGCGTGAAACTGATTGGATAGGGTTAGAGCTGGTATGTGGTAAGGGATGACCGCCATTGCTGAGGGGCTAGTTTCTCTTTCGCCTAAAAGGAACCTAGTGTGGCGGTTCGGTCGTAGAAGGATGGGGGACCCGCAAAGAGTCTGATGTCAACCTTTGTTGTTGGTGGTTGTCCACTTATCAGACTTCGCTTAAGCTCCGGATGAAGGCGGTAACAATGTTTCGATAGGTGTCCTCTTAGGTGACAGTGGGAGCAGAAGATAATGTGGTTATGGTAGACTAATTGCTGTGAGTGAGTCCGATTACCTAGTTCAATATTGACGTGATTGGGGGCTCAAAGGAGAGATCTAATTCTACACAGATCTTCGCGTAGTACGCTTTGGTAAGGTTGCTGGTTTCCTCTGCTGAAGCAATATTTGTTTCGAAGGAGTTTGCGATGCATTTTAGGGTAGCCGGGACGAAACATATAAGGGGTAGGTTAGGAAGGGTGACCCAAGCGGCGACCGTTGCTGAGTCTTCTTTGGTGTTGAAGCTTGGTGACCATTTGATGATATTCATTTGATGGGAATCCACACGGCAGGTGCCTTTCGACTAGACGATTTTGTGATCGAGATCCGAGGAAAGGTGGAGCAGAATGTGCTTTGGGTCGATGGGGGCCACCCTATACTCATCAGTAAGATTCCAACTGGTTATCACCTCATGAACCCACGAAAGTTTGGGGCAGCATGTAGAGAATTTGAGCACGAAGGTATGAGGGAATGAGGTTGCCAGAGAGGAAACTTCAATCTCGGAGAATGCTACAGACGGCTCGGGGGATGCTTTCGGAGAGATCACTTCCTGTTGGAGAACGTCCCGGACCCTGAATCCCGGCTTGGTCACCCTGTCCGGGTGTAGCTTATCGGCATACGAAGGGGCAGGGAGGCCTGCAGAAGAGAGGGTGAGAAACTTGGGTTAGCTGGGGGTCGAGGGTGGTGGGGGCCCAAGCACATGGGGGAGGGGGATAGGGATGAGGGAGGGGGAGGGGTGGGAGTTGGCGGAATATGTGTCTCAGGTAGGGGGACCGGGCAAGCCATCGGCTGGGCAATGCTGATCGCTGTCGAGGGAATGAGAGGGTATGCAGGGTCATCGGAGGGGCCACCGACCTGTCTGACGTCCCGCGAAGGGTAAGCAACCGTCCCGCGGACCTCCACAGAGGAGGAAGGAGCCAAAACGGTTACCTTAGCGACTGCTGCTGCTAAAGGGCGGACGGGAGACGCCACGATCACCCAAGAAATCTGGAGGGTGGTGCGCACCCGCTAGCCCCGAGGGCGGGGGAAAGCATGTGCCCGAAGGGGGGGAATTTCCAAAGACGCTCAGTGGGGAAAATACGGTCGAGGGAGGACGGGGACAGGGGGTGGCATATGCGCCCTTGTTTCACTTAACAAAATGCCAAAAATTGGCTTTTGAAAGAAAACTAGAAAAAGTAGAAAACTACAAATTGTTTCTGGGAAGTATTGCTATGGAAGTCTGATCTGAGAGCGATCACTTTGTTCCTTGGACCATACGATGATGATGAAGAAAACTGCTTGAAGAGGATGAACAATCGGAAGAACTATGTCACCAGAAAGGTATCGAACAAGGACACTGATGGCACAGTCGAATGCTTTCCTGCTTTACTTTATCCTGTTCTTGAGAAAAAGTTGAAGAAATGCGTCTGGGAATATCACTCTGAAAGTATGAGTTTTCTCAGAATCTCCTCTCCTGTATCTCTCTTGATCATCTCTTGTGTTAAAAAAATAAGTCTATTTATAGACTAGACCCTCTGTGCGTAAAAAGTAATATAATTGGGTCTCTACGCAAATAACTATCACCCACGATGAGAATCAACCTTTACGCGTGATGACACGTGTCCCATGTAGAGTTTTGATCTCTACGTATGGTGACACGTGTCCCACTACTTCAATAAAATGGAGAGAGCTCGTACACACGTTCTTCGATAAGTGTGGTATGAAAGCCACGTAAGCAGACCACGTTCTCATATAGCCAGAAAAGATTGGGTGTAAAAATGACCCAAAATAGACTTCCTGCATAAAGTAGCAGACTTGGCGTAAAATAACTCAAAATAGACTTCCCGCGTAAAGTGGCTGAAAAGTAGCCTTGAGCGTAAAGTTAGTTCAAATAAACTCTACGCGCACTAAAGCCTTGAGCATAAAAACTCGAATAGCTTTCGTGCATAAAAGAAGCAATCTCTTGAGCGTAAAGTAGCCCATTTGCACACTAAACGACAAGCGTTGGGTTTGGTGAAAAATCTTCTCGGCTTCTGTGCACTGTTCTTGTCAGAAAATTATTCTGTCAGATCAAAATCATGCGCATTAAATGCGATATAGACAGCCTATCTCCTGCATAAAGTTGAGGATGCCTCTCACGTAAGGTAGTTCGCGTAGATTTTACCCTGTTTGCTCTCTGCGTAAAATTTGATTCTGATTCAGTTTGACTTGCGTAGAGCTCTCAACTTCTTTGACTTGGTCTATAAAATTTATTTATGCTTCAACAAGAACCCCTTCAAAGTTTTTAAATTTTTTCTAAGATTTGAAATACTTTGAATAGAAGCGTAAAAATCTGAGATATCCAATAGTCCGCGTAAAATTCGGGATACCCAACAGTCCGCATTAAATTCGGGATACTCAACAGTCTACGTAAAGTTTGGGATACCCAACGGTCGACTGAGAAGCGTAATATTCGGGATATCCAACAGCCAGCGTAAATTTCAGGATTTTGAACCGATTTCAAAATTCTCTAAAAATAGAGCCTTACCGATAGAGAGAAAACTTTACTCATTCTCAAAATCTTGAACTTTCTTTACTCTCTTCTTCTTCATACTCTCAGTTCGAACAAATGGCCCCCAAGAGCAAAACTACCGCCGGCGCCAAGGGAAAGAAGCCCGCCGCTGCTTCATCGAGAAACGAACATACGGGAACCGCTGCCGCACCATCGGAGACACCCCGCAAGACCAACCCCTCAGTGGCTCCGACGATGAAAGGTAGAACACCCTAATTCGGTCGTGAGTTCGTCGGAGAAGAAGAAGATTCGGACCCTAAACTTTATGCCCACGTTTATACGTGTCAGCGTAGAAATTGAAATAACAAAATACGCTCACGTTATATGAGCCAGCGTAAAAAACAAAATACGCTCACGTCACACCCTAATTCGGCCGTGAGTTCGTCGGAGAAGAAGAAGATTCGAACCCTAAACTTCATGTCCAAGTTTATACGTGTCAGTGTAGAAATTAAAATAAAAAATACGCTCATATTATACGTGCCAGCGTAAAAAACAAAATATGCTCACGTCAATACGTGTCAGCGCAAAATTTAAAATACGCTCATGTCAATACGTGCCAGCGTAAAAAATAAAATACACTCATGTCAATACGTGTCAGCATAAAATCACAAGTCAAAGACTTTGCGTAAAACAAAGAACTTTTGCCCTTAAAATTTTATCAACTTAATTTTTTGCGCATAAGCGTAAAGTTTGCATAATCAAGCTCTCTAGTACAGAGTCTTTAATTTTTATGCGTAAAAATTCAAATTATATTTTTACTAACTTGATTTTTCTTTTTCTTTTGGCAGTAGACTTACAGATTCATCCCCTTGCAGAAATATTCGGCTCACCAGCTGGTATGGTGGGTTCAAATTACTTAGAGAATTTATCCCATGTGGAATTTCCTTAATCAGATCCGCAATACCCTGAAGGGAGACAACAACTAATAGCTGCTCAGGGGGACAAAATGCCGTTGTCGATGATAAATGGAGAATTGCTGGTATCGCTAGATGACCAACAATTCTTTAAGCCCGCCTTCTTATTTGGAGACGCTATAGATTTCCAATCACAAACATACCCCAAGAAGGAGGCTTGGGTGTTCAAATTTGGAGAGAAGGCGATGTATCTCCCAGACATGGCCAGAGATTATCCCTTATCTGCATTCGTACATGCCACCCATCCACGACAAATGCTATGGAACCTGACTCCCAGCAGTCATGGTAGACCGGGCAGAATCATTTTCAAGAGGGATGGGGCCAACGAAATGGGCTACCACATCAGTACTCCTAGTGGTGGTATCATCCCTTTCTTCGGTCTACTACCTGGATTCACACCGAGTGAAGATTCAGCTCTGATCCAACCGATGCAGACTCCAGTGTTTATTAACAAGTTTATGAAGGCTTCAGTATTATACCCTCAGGCCAACCCTAGGCTACCAGGGTGGATGATACCTCATAACCAGAACTGGATTTAGCTTAGTACATGGATCAGGAAGAACTTCAAGACGGATCTGGAAACCATCGACCTTTATGAAGTAGTAGCCTCTACGAGTCAGGGTATACCGATAAACAATAACCCGTTCTTGGCTCTGATAGAGTTGTATATCAGTTCAACAGAAAATTTTGCAACCCCACTAGGTGAGATGGGTTTTGCCCTGTACGAGATGCAATTCATCTCTAAGCTGCCGATGGGTGAAGCTCCCTATGAAGAGTATGCTCCCTCCAACCGGGAACTAGCAGAGATCAACGAGAAAAATCTTGATCTAGTCAAAGTGTACCAAGAATTAATGTGCCATTATTTAATTTGCACCACTATGTATGAAAGTGGGTCGCATTTGGCATATACTAATAAATGGACAACCTATTTATTCTACCACGAGAATAGGATATCCAAGAACGACCAGGGGAGATTCCAAGAAAACAAGGCTCCAACCATCAACCCTTGTTCGATAATTCCTTCAGATTTGATCCATAATTTGAAGATCACACATAAGTATTCGGATCAATATCTGACTACTAAGACTGGAGACATCCCTGTGGGGACTGAAAGCCTGAGCTATCTGAGGCACGACAGTCAGAAGATCTCAAGAGAAGCCTTGCTGGCAGACTTTTTTTCTCTGTGGCTGCGAAGATGGGTCGTGCCAGGGATTAGCACAGTTGACAGAATTCACCGAAACGTACTGTGGCCGGCAGTACGTTTAGTGTTCAAGGTTAGAATCAACCTGCTATCGGCAATGGTGTGTCGAATAAATGTAGGTTTATGGACCTTTGGTGATGAGCTAATCAACAATGCTCCTCACCGAAGAGATTTTCCTAGGGTAGAGATGCCCTATACTTATCTGATGGGCTAGCTATTGCATCATAACTGCAGTTTATTGCCGCCAGGCCCCGGAGATAATGCGGAGGTCTTCCTCTAGAAATTCAGTAAAGCCACGTGAACTGCAACTACAGTGGCAGATACCCGAGCAGTACTGAACTATTCTCATGGATGGAACTTTTTCTGCACAAGGCCACGAGTTCCAGCCGATTGCCTCGGTATACAATTTGAAGATAGAGGCGAAGGGAGGACTTTATTACCTGTGCCAGTTTTCAAATGGCTAATGTGCATCAGACCCTCACATCTGATGTACAGGAATGAAGACAACTGTGCGTTCGAACCGTATCTACCAAGTCGGTTCGCTCGCTAGTTTGGATATGACCAACTTCACGTTGGTAATCCCTCCCCCAGCTTCCATCATTATGGAAAGTTAATTGATGGTGCAAGAGCCTAGAGATACTTTAGCACTACTTATACCGGTGCCAAATTCCGGGTATTGACTATTACAAGCACAACCGAGCTACGAATACTTCATACGTATGCTCGCTTTTATGCATCTATCTGCTCCTTTGCACATGGCTACAATATGAAAGGGAGTCTTCGATGGCCCAAGGAAGGGAACGTTGAAGAACCAGTCAGGGTACCGTCAGACATACCAGACGATGCTGCTGTTCCAGATGAGTATCTGGAAGTAATCCCTATGGGAGTTGGGGAAATAGCTGCAGGACTAATTATTATCGGCAAAACCCGAAAACGGAAATCAGGTGCAGCTGTTACCCTCCCAGAGAAAAAGAAGAAGATCACTGTCAAAGGGCCTTCTAGACAGAGAGCCGCTACTCCAGAGAGCGACACTCCAGTCGAGGAGCCTCAACACATTGCATCTTCTTCAGCTCATCCTGGAGAAGAGTCCTCGGCATCCCAACCAGCAGCATCAACAGAAGCTGTGGGGGTCCTATCTCCTGGACGTCTCAGCTCCTCACTTCATCTGACTTTGCCACAAAAGGAAAAAGCTTTTGAGAATATCTCCACGACACATACTATTGATCCAGGACTCATTCCATCAGATGAACCGGCTCTTGCCTTCGATGATGAGGACTGGGATCAAGATTATGACGAACTTTTGGAACGTCCTGTACCTACTCTAGGTAAATATAATTTACACAAAATCTATACAAAATTATATATTATGATTTTGTATATTAACTTATTTTGCTTAATTTTTTGTAGGTGTTATCATTGCAGCAAAGCCTGTTGCTCCTCCTCCTCAAGAAACTATTTATGAGGAAAACACGGAGTCTGAGGAAGAGGATTCTTTTTCAAAAGACTCTGCTCAAGAAGAATGTCCTCCATCTATGGAGGTACAACAAGAGCTTCCCGTGGTGGCCCAGTCAGAATTGCCTTCTCTTACTAAGGATGGAGAAAAAGAACAAACTGCAGAAGAACCAACTGCAGATGAAGAAACGTCTGTTGTAGAAGAACCAACCTTTGACGAAGAAACTGATGCAGGAGAAACAACTGTAATTGAAGTATTTGTAGAGCTTGAAGAGCCGGTAACCAACAAAGGTGATGAAGTATAGTCGACCCATCAACTGAAGCTGGAGACATTGTAATAACATCCTCAGTTATTGCTACTGATCCAGTACAAGTTCCTGAGAAGACAGTGTCTGAACCGGAGTCAGTTACCATAATCACTATTCTTTCAACAATAATCACCGCCACTAAAACTCAAGCAGTTTCAACTCCAGAAATGGCTGGAGTAATGATCCAAAAGGTGCTGAAGATATGGCCTCAGAAGCTCCTGGGGATTAGTTAGCCATGGTAGCAGCATCAACAATGGCTTTAACTCAATTTGCTGCCAAGGCAACAACAATACCCACTCTCAGCCTTCAAAAGAGGGACTTGGTAGACATTGCCGCCACGCCGAGCTCAAATACAGAAATGAATCTCTTAGTTGAGATTCATACTGAAACCTTTTACAAAACCCTGGCGGCTCTGATCAAGATGGTCCTGAAGAAGGGCGTCAATTATGAAAGTTTGAAGGCTGCGATCGCTCTCACAATCAGAAATGTTGCCATGTTCAATGACACTGAGAGAGCAGCGGTGCTGGAGAAGGTGGTCGAGGGACTTGAACAGCCTATTAGAGAATATCTAAGACTGTCAAGTGAAACTATTGAAAGTCTCATTCAAAGTATGATGCTTTATCAGCTGAATACATTACTCGGAGACTACTTTCAATGAATCTCTCCAGAATTATAGTAGTGAAGTTGCCAGAGAAAGAGTTTTATTGAATGAAACCAAACCTCTGCTGGAGATGCAAAAAGAAGCCTATGAGACTTCAAACATGAGAATTCATCAGCAAGATAATAGAATTCGTGAAGTTGAGGCAGAATTGGCTCGCTTAAAGGCTGAAAGAGAGCAAATAGTTGCGGATCGAGATCAACATCTAACGCAGAGCTCAATTTTGGAAGAGAAGGTTTTCGGTGTTGAAGCTGTTATTAAAACCCTTGATGATGCCAAGGATAAAATGATAGCTACTTTTGTCGAATTCTTCCCTCTTTGTACTCCAGAAGCTCGACGCACTACAGCTACCACAACTGTGCTGAGCTCTCGTGAGAAGCGTCTAGCAGAGCTAAAAAAATTGCTCGAAGACGTATCTACTCCGCCTTAGGCATTTTTGTATTTAATACATAATTTTGTATTCTTCTGTATTTTTCATTCTGTAATATTTTCAAGAAATGAATGAAATATTTGTTTTGTGACCCTATCATTTATTTTGAATTTAAACAATAGGTATGAGATAGAAAATACTTATCAGAGATAATATGGACATGACAAGTCTTCTAAACTCAATAAATTATATCTATCCAGTGGTAATATGGACATGATAGATAATGAATCTTGTTTTCTTTTTAAAGTATACGATACTATCAGAGGTAATATGAACGTGACAGATCGTAACAACTCAAAGAAAAATAGATTAATATCTATTCAGAGGCCATATGGACATAATAGATAAGAAAAGAAGTAGATTTAATATTTATTCAGAGGTTATAAGAACATGATAAATAATAATTCTTTTTTTAATCAGCTGGTAAGACAGAAGATCAAAATTCTATTTTAGGAGACAAATAATCAGCTTAACCAAACATTGGTAGCTGGAGAATAAAGAAAAAATTCAGACATAATATTTCTTCAAGAATTTGCCATTAATTAGCATCATGAGAAAATCTCCATTAGATTTAGACAACCTATATGCACCATTAGAGAAGACTGTCTCGACTACATAAGGACCTTTTCATTTTGCTTAGAATTTCCTTTTGCTCTTATGAGTCATCACCATCGGTCTTCGAACAGCTAGAACTAGCTCACCGACTTTGAATACCCTCTCCTTAACTTTACGATTGAAAGCTCGAGATATGCGAGCTTGATATAACTCGATGTGCTGTTGTGCTTGAAGATGCTTCTCATTTAGACCTTCAAGTTCTTGAAGTGTCAACCGATCATTATTCTATGTAGTTAGCTCATTAGCAATGGCTATTCTAAGAGATGGAATCTGGATTTCCAATGGAAGAATAGCCTCACATCCATAAACTAGTGAGAATGGTGTAAAACCAGTAGGAGTTCGAACTGTCGTTCGATAAGCCCATAAACATTCTCCAAGTTTCTCATTCCAATCACGTTTATTAGAAGAGACGAACATTTTGAGAAGTTTAATGATTGTCTTGTTGAAAGCTTCGGCCAAACCATTAGCAGCTGGATTATAAGCCGTAGAAGCCAGATTTGGATCCGATTCTTGTCACAGAATTGATAAAATGCCTGACTGGCAAATTGGGGTCCATTATCATGAATTATCCTTCGGGAAATCCCAAAACGATAAATGACATGATGTTTAATGAAGCTAACCACATTAGATGTCTTCACTTCAACAAGGGGAATCGCTTCCGCCTATTTAGAAAAGTAATCGGTTATAGCCAGTATATACCGATGTCCCTTGACAGAAGAAGGGTTAATCGGACCAATAATATCCATACCCCAAGCTTCGAAGGGCCAAGAAGCTGTTGTAGGATGCAAGAATTCAGAAGGTTGGTGAATAAAATCAGCATGAATCTGACACACTTTACACCGTCTGGCATAATCCACAGCATCTGCTATCATGGAAGGCCAATAATACCCTATTCTTCGAATACGGTCCTGTAATTTCGGACCTGGTTGATGGGCACCATAGACACCATCATGAGCTTCACGGAGTGTTTGCTTAGCTTCACTCTCAGAGAGACAACGCAGCAAAAGTTCGTTATATGAACGACGATATGTCATATGCAAAGAAGAATCATAGTAGAATCGAAATGATCGTCTCTTGATTGATACAGATTCTTTTGGATCTTCAGGTAAAATCCCATGAACAGAATAATTAATGAATGGACTTCACCAATCCCTTTGCTGAGAACTTGATTATGTAATATAATACTGTTCGATATGTAAATTATTCTTAACACAGAATAAGTCTCGATCCAACAAAGTAATGGTATTTGTCTTCTAATTGGAACAACTAAGTCTGCAGCTAAACTAGCAAGTGCATCAGCTTCCAAAATTTGAGAACGTGGTACGAATTCAATGAAGAATTCTTTGAATAAAAGGCCCAATTCGATTACCACTTGATGATATGGAATGAGGTCAGGATTTCTGACTTCATATGTCCCTCTGACCTGATTAACAATCAGTTGAGAATCTCCATAAGCTTCCAGGAATTCAATGTCCAATTGTTTTGCTACTTGGAGACCAATTAGCAGAGTATTATATTTTGCCACATTGTTGGAACATGGTTGATTAAGAGAATAAATACGGTATATGACCATTTTATCAGGAGAGACCAAGACAATGCCTACTTCGGAGACAATATTGCCTTTAGGTCCAACCTGCGATGCTCCATCAAAATATAGTTGCCAAATATCATCCTTCAAAGTCAAGTTGCAATCCACAACTTCATCTGGAATGTCCTCATGTAGTTTAGATGTTTCAGGTATAGGGTGAGCTGCTAAGAAATCAGCTAATGCTTGACCCTTCACTGATTTTTGAGGTACATAGACCATATAATAAGGAGTAAGCAACATCCCCCAGGTGGCTAACCTGGAGTTAAGAATGCTCGGCTTTCTCATTAATACCCAAATAGGATTAATTCTGGAGATGACATGAATAGTTTGTCCTGACACATAATGTCGTGTCTTTTGAACAGCAAAAACCAAGGCCAGAGATTCTTTCTCCACAGGAGTATACCTGTGTTCAGCTCCAACCATCATTCGACTAAGATAATAAATTGCCTGTTCATGACCCTTATCACTTTTCTGTACAATAAGAGCACCAAGTGAATGATCCAAGGCTCGAATATAGAGCAAAAATGGTCTTCCCACTACTGGAGGTACCAGGACAGGTAGATTTGTAAGGTATTGCTTGATGTCATTGAAGGCTTTTTGACATGCTTCATCCCAAACAAATGATACACCTTTCTTTAATAGACGAGAGAAAGGTTGACATCTCCCAGAAAGATGGATATAAATCTCCTGATATAAGCAATGCGGCCTTGGAAGCTACGGAGTTCTTTTAGATTGCGTGGAGGACGTATTTCAAGAATTGCTTTGATTTTGTCAGGATCAACATGGATACCTTGAGAAGTGATAACAAATCCCAAAAATTTTCTACTGGAAATCTATAAGAAAGACTTAGTGGGATTCATCTTCAGTTGATGTTGACGCATCAACTCAAATACTGTCTTTAAGTCTTGAATGTGATCATCTTTTGATCGACTTTTGACAGCAATGTCATCCACATAATATTCAACTATTTTTTGTAGATGCTCTTAAAAGATATTGCTCATGGCCCGTTGATACATAGCACCGACATTTTTCAGACCAAACGGCATAACCGTATAGCAATAAACCCCAAGGGGTGTACGGAAAGCGGTATGCTTTTCATCTCCTGGATGCATCTTAATTTGATTGTATCCTGAAAATCCGTCCATGAAAGACATGCGTTCAAAATCACATGTATTGTCTATCATGACATCGGTAATTGGAAGTGGAAATTCATCTTTTGGACAAGCTGCATTAAGATCCGAAAAATCTATGCAAACTCGAACTTTTCCGTTCTTCTTCATAACAGAAATAATGTTGGCAACCCAGTCTGGGTGTTGTTCTTCACAAACAAAGCCACATATAATCAGCTTTTTGACTTCTACTTCAATTGCATCCATCATATTTGGTCGAAAATACCGCTGCTGTTATTTTACAGGCTTGGCATTAGGAAGAATATTGAGTTTATGAGTAGCTACTTTAGGATCTAGACCTGGCATATCCTCATAACTCCATGCAAAGATATCAATATATTCTTTAATCAGCTGTATCAATTCTTCCTTTTCATCTTCAGAAAGGTTTTACTGATGAATATCGGCTTAGACGTGGTTCCGTCTCCAATGTCAATCTGGACGATTTTATCTTTTGTAGGTGGATGTCGCTGTTCGAAATGAAGCTCCCACTGAGTGTCCATTTGTTGTGCCCAAGGGACATTTTCAAATGGCTCAGATTCACCATCAGTTTGAACCATGTTGACTGAGAATACGCACTCAGGTTCATCATAATAGTTTCCTCCAGAATATGAGGATTGTAAAAAATTGGAAGAACATTCTTCTTCCATATTTTCTTCGTACATGTGGGATGTATCCGATTCGATGAACTGGATTTCTTAAGAATCTGAGGATTGTGAAGAACTTGAAGAAAATTCTTCTTGTATATCTTTGTTAAACGTGTGGGATGGATCGTATCCCAATCCATGACGAGTTTTCTGGTAAAATGGATCACCACATAATGGTAACCGTCTACCTTTGCCTTGATTAAGACCTTGCATAGTCTTCAAATCATATCCCATATTCTGGATAATCTTAAGAGATTATTGACTATATTTGTCAATTCGGATTCTTCTTTTATCTTTCTCTCTGAGATCATCTGTCTGAGTAACCGGGATATTTCTAGCCAAGCCAAACACAATTTGGCGCTTATTTTTTTTATTAGACGGAATCACAAAATAAGATTCTTCGTGACGTTTATAAGTTACACAAGCTTGTGATGATGAGGCTACATAAAGAAGATATGGAGAAGTTTTTACGAACCTTTGAGCATAAGATCCAACATCAACATGAGAAGGAAAAGAATTTTCCTTATGATTAATATATAAGGTTTCCTCTGTATTTATGTCATTTTTATGTTGATGACTTTTATTATCAGTAGATAAAGTCATTCTTTCAATAAATTTGACAGCCATGTACTCCAAAAAGAAATCTTCATTAATATGAGAAAGTATAGAATGATCAATATTTACATCATTTATAAACTGACTACTACGCTTTGGATTGATCATTAACGGACCGTCATCCGTCTTCTGCATAGACTTGCCAAGGTTGATAATCAGTGGTTCTGGATTATTCGTACGAGAAGTACGTCCCTTGACCTTGATCATGAGAGGTCGAACTTGGCTCTTGACTGGAATTTTTGCAGATTCCTCAGACGAAGCTCGAATTCTTCCTTTAACCTTGATCATCAGACGTTCATCATTGACAGGTTGGGGTTGGATTCGTCCTTTGACTTTAATCTTCAAAGGTTGATCTTCTGAAGGATCTTCATTGACAGATTGATCTTCTGCATGCGACCGATCTTCAGCATATCAGATATTTCTTTTACCTGCTCCTGTTTGTAGAGTTTTGAGTCAGAGAAATAGGCTTCAACACCCTTAAAATGATTGATATCTACAAATTCGATCTTCACAATCCTTTGAGAATCCACATACTTGAAGCATTGGTGGAGAGTTGAAGGCACAATGTTATGCTCATGTATCCACGGTCTTCCAAGAAGGATGTTGTAAGATACATCTGAGTTGATAACATAAAAGGTTGCCATAGTTCGAAGATCTCCTATCTGAATCTTCAGACGAATCTTCCCCAATGGTTTACTCTTTCCAGAGTTGAAACCAACTATTGTGGTACTAGTGTAAGTCAAATCACTAGTAGGAATCCTCAAGGGTCCTAGCATACTCTGAAGAATAATGCTAATAGAAGACCCATGATCAATATAAATCCTGTCAATTTTAGTAGATTCAATATACCCTGTATAACACAGAGGCCTGTCGTGTTTATTATGCTTCAACAGCATATCTTCTTGTATGAAGGTAATGTTAGAAATTGCTTCCATCATACTATGACATTGTGGACACGACACTGGTATATTGTCAGGACTCTTGAGTTGAGCTAAGCATGAGTCTGCTTGTAGCAAAGCTTCGCTCAAAGTTTTTCGACTTTCTTTAGAAAGATGAAGCAGCTCAAAGATAGAAAGTCTAGCCGAAGTATTAGCTAATTGGGCTAGAATATCGAACTTGTAGGGTTTAATCACTATACCTTGATTTGAAGCAGATTTCAATGGGACGTTAAAACGTACTGCTTTCTGTTTCCCTTTCTCAATCACAGATGGTTTAGAAGGTCTGGCTTTAGCAGGAACATGAGATGGTTGAGCTGGTAGTATTTAGCAACAAGCTCCGCTTCTTTAGAAGTTCCTTCATAATCTTTGTGGTACTCTTTCCCGGATCTCGTACCAGCAAAGGTTTCTTCTTCAGACTCAGGAGAATGAAGTACCATATTACAGGTTTTAGTCTTCTTTCCTTTAGTCTTCTTCTTGCGAGAATTTTTATGAGGGACCTCAAAACCCAATCCAACAGAGGATTTTTGACCTTAAATTTGTAAAGGAAGTCGCATTCCTTTATCATAGTTCAAGCCTTCCGCCTTTTAAAAGTCATAGCCCATCTTTTTCATGAGATGGACTGATTATTGACCGTATATATGAGTAGGTAGCGGACTTTCAATAGATGGTTCAACAGAGGAAGAAGAAACAGAAACCTCTGTAACCACAGGAGTAGGAGTGTTCGGGACAAGAGGAAAAATCTCTACAGGGGCTTTCTCATAAGCAGCAAAGACTTGTTGTGCCCTGTATAAGGGGACACTATTCATGACTAACCATTGTCGATGAGTAAGTTTGAGTTTGGTAGGAGGAGCCAAACTTGGAGGGCATATATTCAAACCCCTCAGCCTATCCTCCAAAGGAATGCCATCCCAAAGATGATTGAAATCATCATGATCTGGAGTAACAACATGAGAAATCATATTATAGGTTTTGACTTTTCTATCTTTCTTGGATTTTGAAGTTTTACCTTCATCTTCCATTTCAGGTACTAAGTCAGGATGTACCCACATAATTTTACCATTTTTTAATGTGAAAGGCAATAATCCTTCATTTTGCTCTCTAGCTGGCGGGAGATTTACAATCTTCATTGTTGCCTTAGGAATTGGGACAATCCCATCTAGAACTTGCTGTGGAGGAAAACCTCCAAATTGAAGAGAAATCATATTAGTTGTGACCGTATGCTCATCATTGGTTAAAGCGATAGCATTGGCATTTATCAACTCTTGGATTTTTTTCTTTAAGACATAGCAAGCCTTGGTAGGATAATTTATGTATCTATAATAGATACAATACTTGGGATTGTCAGTCAAATTCACCTCATTAGGTCTTTTTGGCTCTGGAATATGGAGTTTTCTACTTTTCACAAGACATTGAAATATCCCTGGGATATCACTGTCATTAAAAGAGTACTCTTCTTTTGGTTTGGAAGACTCCGAATTATTTGGCATCGTTTTGGATTTTGAAAGATTAACCACTAAGGTTTCCTTCCATTTCCCATTGCGATTGCCAAAATTATTACCTAAAGAGGTTTTCTTTCCTTTGTCTTCTGAGGCAAAGATCATCCCATGTTTACAAGCCAACCTACCATTGGTCTTGGCTGAAACTGCTGCTATAATGAACGAGGCCCAATCTATGAATTGAGAGCCCATGAAGACGGCAATAGTTGGTCGCAGATTCATCTTGCATGTATCAATCAATGCTGAATCTGGCATACCAGGAGGCATTTTCAAAGTTGTCTGTCGGAAATATTCGATAAATGTCTGAGTATCTTCCTTCTCTTTTTGTTTGATTTCTATTAAGGAGGACATATTCATGTCCATGCCTTCTTCATAGAAGCGGGAGAGAAACATTGCTTTAAATTTATCAAAAGACGATATGCAATTGTCGGGTAGACTACGATACCAGTCATAAGCTGAACCCGTCAAACACCCGATAAAAACTCGGGTGAGAAAAGCATCATTCTTCTACAGATGCATAGTCATAATATCAAAGTAATTGATATATTGACTAGGATAGGCCTTTCCATCAAATAATACCATCGACTGTGGCTTGAATTTTGGAGAAAAAGGTACATCATTCCAATGAGGAGGATAAGGTTGCTTAATCCCTAACCTCTGGAGCTGATCCTTGTGCTTCATAACTTCAAACTGTGCTTTTAGCTCACGTACTGCTTGAATAGCTTCACTAGTTTGAGGAAGCACATTCGATTGAATAGTTGCTGGATGTACCGTAACTCCCACCGGAGGTGGTACATCTTCTGGAATGAGAGGATCTGGAGATGCATAATTTTGATTGACAACAGGCTCTTGACTAAGATTATTCAAAGGTACATCAATCCCTTGACTATCTTGAGTTTGTGCTGCTACCTACACCAGTGTTACTACTGCCGGCTGAATAGTTTGTTGAGTCATTATTATTTGATGCAAACTTTGGATCATGGAAAGCATGTCTTTCAGTGATTGCTCAACTGCAGAGAGACGTTGTTCTGTATTAGCAGTTGACGTCTCCGGTTCATCTCCGATAGCATAGGATTCAACCTCCCTTGAGTATACAGAGGGATTGGTATAGAGGTATGAATCAATGCTATCAGTTTCTGACTCTAAAGATTGGGTACCCCCAGCTTCTGAATCTGAAGATTGTAACAATCTTTGAACTCTTGACCGAGTATTCTGATGTACTCCTTCAAAAGTGTCAAGGAGTCGGTTGAACTGTTGTTGGCTTAGAGTCCGGGACAAATTGTGTCTTGGACATCGTCCTCTATTGGTATGAGATGCCATGTTGACTGATGCATAGGACAACTCGTGTTCTTGATCATCAACTGATTGCTGAGGCACATTGTAGCTTGATCGGTCAAAAATTGACCGTTTAGAAGCCTAATAGCAACATTTGATTACAATCTGGTGACACAGAGCGTAATACTTGGGAGTCTACCACGTCACAGACGGAAGACTGATTTTCATACACAAAGCGTAATACTTGGGAGTCTACCACGTCACAGACGGGAGACTAATTTTTACGCCCGGGGCACATCACTGAAGTAGAGATTGCCTCGTCACAGACATGAGCCTCCACAACCGGAGTGGGAAGGACTTCTTTGCCTTCAGAGACAACAGGGAGATTCGAGGATGCTTTGGACTTAGGAATCCAAACTTTTTGCACCTTTTACAATTTTTGAACATTGGAGCAGCGAGTACTACCCCCAGTTCGGAGCATTTCTTCGTAAGCAGTCTGGTCGAAGTGAACAACCAGAGTCTTCTTTGTCGATCTGACCGACACATCATCATATTGAGCAATTACATTCTCGTCAGAGGAGAAAGTCGTCCCCAGCATAATCGCCATTTTGTTTCACTTAACAAAATGCCTAAAATTGGCTTTTGAAAGAAAACTAGAAAAAGTACAAAAGTACAAATTATTTCTGGAAAGTATTGCTATGGAAGTCTGATCTGAGAGCGATCACTTTGTTCCTTGGACCATACGATGATGATGAAGAAAACTGCTTGAAGAAGATGAACAATCGAAAGAACTAAGTCACCAGAAAGGTATCGAACAAAGGCACTAATGGCACAGTCGAATGGTTTCCTGCTTTGCTTCACCCTGTTCTTGAAAAAAAGTTGAAGAAATACTTCTAGGAATATCACTCTGAAAGTATAAGTTTTCTCAGAATCTCCTCTCCTGTATCTCTCTTGATCATCTCTTGTGTTAAAAATAAGTATATTTATAGACTAGACCCTCTGTGCGTAAAAAGTGACAAAATTGGGTCTCTACGCAAGTAATTGTCACACACGATGAGAATCAACCTTTACGCGTGATGACACCTGTCCCACGTAGAGTTTTGATCTCTACGCATGGTGACACGTGTCCTACTACGTCAACAAAATGGGGAGAGCACGTACACACGTTCCTCGATAAGTGTGGCATAAAAGCCACGTAAGCAGACCACATTCTCATATAGCAAGAAAAGATTGGGCGTAAAAATGACCCAAAATAGACTTCTTGCGTAAAGTAGCAGACTGTGCGTAAAATAACTCAAAATAGACTTCCCGCATAAAGTGGCTGAAAATTAGCCTTGAGCGTAAAGTTAGCTCAAATAAACTCTACGCACACTAAAGCCTTGAGCGTAAAAACTCGAATAGCTTTCGTGCATAAAAGAAGCAATCTCTTGAGCGTAAAGTAGCCCATCTGTACACTAAACGACAAGCGTTGGGTTTGGTGAAAAAATCTTCTCGGCTTCTGTGCACTATTCTTGTTAGAAAATTATTCTGTTAGATCAAAATCACGTGCATTAAATACGATGTGGACAGCCTGTCTCCTATGTAAAGTTTGAGGATGCCTCTCGCGTAAAGTAGTTCGTGTAGAGTTTACCCTGTTTGCTCTTTGCGTAAAATCTGATTCTGATTCAGTTTGACTTGCGTAAAGCTATCAATTTCTTTGACTTGGTCTATGAAATTTATTTATGCTTCTACAGCCCTATGAGCCGAGGGCGACCGAGGAGTGCGATGCACAGGCGCCAGATGATGACGGCCCATATGCGCCCGCCATGGGTGGCTCGCCATATGCACCTGAGTGGAGGTAGCCACTAGCCGCTGGGAAAGGAATGCCATATGCGCCCGGACCGCAGGGGTGGGGGTGGGGGTATGCGCCTAAAGCCCAGAGGTGGGGGTGGGGGTATGCGCCCAGCGCCGAGTGGCCATATGCGCGCAAGGGAAACCCATATGTGCCAAGAGGATGGGGGGAGTGTAAGCTTCCAAACTGGTGGCCGTATAGTTGATCAACTCCAAGCGACGAGATCGTGCCACTAGGAGGATGGGTGGGAGATTGAAAATTCAAAAGATAGAGTCCCGCCAAAACTGCCTCGGCAGGAAATTGGAAGGGAGGCGGTGAGAGGGGGGTCGTGATCTAGAGGCCATGGCGGCCCGCTCGGCCCGTCGGCGGCTAGGGGGCGCGATGATGAGGAGGAGGGCTGAAGGGATTTGAGAGTGGTGGGGGGTGGAAGGAGGGTAGGGTGGAGGGAAGCTCCGGGCAGAGGGGGGTATGGGAGCCCCGGCCGAGGATGGAGGGCCGAGGGCGGACGAGGGCAGAGGCCAGGGACCGAAGGCTGGTCCGAAAGCTGGAGAGGCTGCTGGCCGAGAGCCGGCCGGCAGAGGCCACTGAGGGGGGAGGTGTAACATGCATGGAGGAGAGGGGGGAAGAGGGGCGATGAAGACCACCGGCCTAGGGGAAGCCGGCAGAGGAGGAGAAGGGGGGCATGGGGAAGAGACGGGGAGAGGGAGGAGCAGGAGGAACCTAACCATAGCAACCTGGTTATTGTCATATATATATATATATATATATATATATATATATATATATACTCACATACATAATGCATGTATCCGTACACTGTATTTGGAACCTTTCCTATGCATACCTTTATATATATATATATATATATAATATATTTATATATATAAAAACCTATTAACATATATATATATATATATATATATATATATATATATATATATATATATATATATATTTTTTTTTTTTTTACTCACAGCAAAAATGGCAAATACTAATAATACTTAGTCAAGTGTGTATATACCCAATTTGTATACATATAATTTAAATATACTAATATATATATATATATATATATATATATATATATATATATATATAAATATATATATATATATATATATATATATATATATATATATATATATATATATATATATATATATATATATATATTTTATATATATATATATATATATATATATATATATATATATATATATATATATATATATATATATATATATATATATATATATAGGACTATAGTATTCTAGGAAACTCTCCCCATAATAAAATTGACATTTATTATTTATAACAAATATCTATCAAATATATATACTTACTCGCTCACTAGTATAAACTACCATTACAAATATACCTCTACATAAACGTCTTTGGTCGCACTATATGCCTACACGGTTTGGATTTGGTTCGGGTCAAGTACGGGCTAACTTGGTACAACCGGATCTCCTAAAAATTAATAATCTAATTAATAACTAATTAATTCGTCAGTAGGGGTTAAGTCGCAACTTAGCCTGGTTTTCATAGTTGGGACATACTTATGGCTGGATCTTCCTTGGCATAGCTAATACACTAGTCAAGGCACGCCACTGCACTATCCGTGCAATGATTCCTAGTCGTCTGGTATTTCAAAACTCAACTATGGCTAAAGTCATCTACCGTAATAATTAACTAAATAATTATTTATAAAAATTAAAAAAATCACCATTTAAATCAAATAAATAATAATAAAATTTTTCAAAAATTTTTGGGAAGGGAAGCTCACCTAATTTGTGACGCAGATAATTGAAACGGTCTTCAGCCAACAGTTTTGTGAAAATATTTGCTAATTGATGATCTGTGTCAATGAATTCTAAGCAAATATTTTCGTATTGTTGGTGATCACGTAAGAAATGATAATGTATCTCTATGTGCTTCGTGCGTGAGTGACAAACATGGTTCTTAGTCAAATTAATCATGTTAGTGTTATCACAATGTATGGGAATCTTCATATAGTGCAGATTATAGTCTTCTAGGGTTTGCTTCATCCACAAAATTTGAGCATAACAACGTCTTGCGGCGATATACTCAGCCTCAGTTGTTGATAGCGCTACTGAATTTTGATTCTTGCTAAACCATAAGACTAAAGCTTTTTCTAGGAAATGACGCGTACCGTTGATACTTTTACGGTCTACTTTGCTTCCTGTAAAATTTGCATCTGAATAACCAATTAGGTCAAAAGATATAGTTTTGGGATATCACAAGCCGACTGTAGAAGTTCCCTTAAGGTATTGAAAGATACGCTTAACGGCGAATAAATATGATTCCTTAGGATTAGCTTGATATCTAGTACAAATGCAAACGCTAAACATGATATCAGGGCGACTAGTAGTTAAATATAATAAACTACTAATCATACCTCGATACTTACGCTGGTCGACTGATTTGCCACTTTCATCAATGTCAAGCCGAGTTGATGTAGCAATTGGAGTTCCGATAGGCTTTATGTTGTCGAAGTCATACTTCTTCAGTAAATCATTCGCGTACTTAGATTGGTTGATGAATATTTCCTGTGAGTGTTGTTTGATCTGGAGTCCTAAGAAGTAGTTTAGCTCTTGCATCATACTCATTTCAAGCTCACTCTGTATATACCTAGCAAATTCTTGACAAAGTTTCTCATTAGTAGAACCGAATATTATGTCATCTACATAAATTTTCACAAGAAGTATACAATCATCTGAAGACTTGATAAATAAAGTAGTATCAACTCTTCCTTTTGAAAAAGCATTTTCAAGTAAGAAGGCACTTAGGCGTTCATACCAAGCAAGAGGTGCTTGTTTGAGTCCATAGAGTGCTTTCCTAAGTTTGAAGACGTGATCAGGTTTTTGAAAATCTTTTAAACCAGGGGGTTGTTTCACAAAACTTCCTCTTTTAAAAAAGCCATTTAAAAATGCACTTTTTACGTCTATTTGAAAAAGTTTAAAATTGTGAAAATATGCAAATGCACAAAACATGCATAAAGCTTCTAGTCTAACAACATGAGCATATGTCTCATCATAATCAATACCTTCTTCTTGATTATAACCTTGTGCCACTAGATGTGCTTTGTTGCGTAGAACTTGCCCATCCTCACTAAGTTTATTTTGGAACACCCATTTGGTATCAATTATCGATTGACCAATAGGTTCAGGAACAAGTTCCTAAACTTAATTTTTCTCAAATTGATTGAGTTCCTCTTGCATGGCATTAATACAAAACTCATCATTAAATGCATCTGCTATAGTCTTAGGTTCTACTTGAGATATAAAGCTATATTAGCTACTACATCAGTGTCCTTAGTATAAGAACGTGTACCTACACCTTTTGATACATCACCTATGACGAGTATCTCTGGATGGTCTGGCAAGAATTTCATCTTTGTTAAACTTTTCAGATGGTTCTCTTTGGTAGCAGTATCTTCAGATGTCTTGGATTTATTATATGCATCTTCATTATCACTGTCGCATGATCTGTAACTACTGAGCTCATCAAAAGTAATGTTAATAGACTCTTCAATGATCATAGATCTTTTATTGAAAACTCTATATCCTTTACTCTTAGCAGCATATCCGAGAAATATCCCTTCATCTGCTTTAGAGTTGAACTTACCCAAGTTGTCCTTGGTGTTCAGGATAAAACAGCGACATCCTAAAACATTAAAGTATGAGGTATTTGGAATTCTTCCAAACCACAGTTTATAGGGTATTTTCTTCGAGATAGGTCGAATCAACACCCTATTTAAAACATGACAGGCTGTACTAACAGCTTCTGCCCAAAAATACTTATGAAGATTATGCTGATTCAGTATGACTCTAGCCATCTTGCTTAGAGTTCGATCCTTCCGCTCCATAACACCATTTTTTTAGGAGTCCTAGGACAAGAAAATTCATGGTAGTATCCACTATCATTATAAAACTTTTTAAAATTAGCATTTACGAATTTGCCACCATAATCACTTCGAATTTGAGTAATCATGAAGGCTTTTTCATTTTGTACCTTTTTACAAAATATTTAAAATTAAAAAATAACATCACTTTTATTTGTTAAAAGAAAATCCATGTATAACGAGAGAAATTATCAACAATTACAAAAGCGTAGAGTTTACCGCCAATACTAGCGACTCTACTAGGACCAAACAAATCTATGTAAATTAACTGTAAGGGTCTAGAAGTACTTACATCGTTGATGGATTTAAAAGTTGACCTAGTTGCTTTATTCTTTTCACAATCAGCACATACCATGTCTCTCTTGAATATGATTTCTGGGAGTCATTTTACCAACTTTTTGGTGCACAATCGTGAGATAGTATCGATATTGGCATGTCCTAATCTTATGTGCCATAGCCAACTTTCATTTTGATTTGCTATTAGGCACTTTTCTGCATTGTTAGTACTCTCTAAAAAAAACATAAATATTGTCTTCTCTAATCCCTTCATATACGGGATTACCATATGACAAATCGTATATAGAACATTTGTCTTTTACAAAATTGATGCCATAACCATTATCTGCAAAATGACTTATGCTCAGTAGGTTATATTTCAACTCCGTAGCTAAACAGACGTCTTTTATTACCGGGTAGGAAGTCGTACCAACAGTGCCTATATAGAACATTTGTCTTTTACAAAATTGATGCCATAACCGTTGTATACCAAGTGACTTATGCTCAGTAGGATATGTTTCAACTCCGTAACTAGACAAACGTCTTTTATTACTAGATAGGGAGTCATACAAATAGTGCCGTTACCAATAATATTACCTCTCAAGTTATTGTTGAAGGAAACGTATCATTCTTTCTTTATCGATAGCATAGCGGACAAAGATGCATCACCAGTCATGTGCCGTAAACATCTGCTATCGAGGACCACTTGCTTCTAGCATGAGAGGGTTGAGGGTCCACCTAGAAAATGAGTAGATGAATTTTTTGGTACCCATTTCTTTGAGGGTCCTTTCTGATTAGTCTTAGGAATCCAAACAAGGGTTTGATTATCAACAAGTTTCCTTGCTAGACAATACTATGATACGTGCCCGTGAGTACCATAGTACGTGCAAGTAAGTTTTGAAAATATTCTCTTCGTTTCTGTGTTGACATACTTTTGTGTTTTCCTTGGAAACATATATATAAAAGCATAATTATGATTGGCATGTTTCTTGCATGCTTTCTGTAGTTTAGTCCTTTTAGTTGTATGCTTGGCATTAGGACTAACCTTAGGCTGTGTAACAGGGATAGCCTGTTTGCCTAACTTGATTTCTAACTTTTTAAAAATCACACAAGACTCTTTATTTTGGTAGTCATATCAATGAGTCTTTGTTTTGTGACTAAGTGTCTCTTCTTCTTTGTGTCATAAATCTCTTGCATTTTGACATAGTCTCTTTTTTCTTTTTGATGGTGAGGATAGCCTCATGATAGTCTACTTTGAGCTTGCCTATCTCATCCGTGTTACTGATAGCAGACGTCTCTTTAATGTTTTAAGAAGATTAGACAGTTGTGCTACTTCGGTTGTGCAAGCCTTAACCTCTTTTTGAGAATGCTTGTACTTGTCTAACACATTTTTGTGTTCGTTAAGTAGTTCACTAAAGGCTATCTCTAATTCATCGAAAGTAAAATCATCATACAGAGGGTTAGAAGATACCTTACCAAATGCCATAAGATAGACAATAGAAGTGCTGCATGGTCTGTCCTCCTCCACTGACTTACTGGCCTTACTCTCGTGCCAGATGCTTGTATTTCATACTTTTAACCTGTTGTAGCCTTCCTACTTGATCTTGATATATCATATGGACTGGTTTTCTTTGACAATGGATAGTCCTTCTTGATATGCCCTAACTTCTTGCATCCGAAGCATATGGTGTCTCCTTCATTGCTTTCATGGACGACTTTCTTCTTTCGGTTTGATCTTTCAAACTTCAAAAATTTTTTGAAGCCCCTGACTAGCAGGGCTTGCTCATCACTACTGGATGATTCTTCGTCAGAATCATTGCATACGACTCTTTTGGCTTAGGATTTGAAGGCGATAGACTTTTCTTTGGGAGTAGCTTCTTCAAATTCTTGTAAGTCCAACTCATGGGTCATGAGTTTGCCCATAAGTGTCTCCAAAATCATTGTGGTGAGATCGTTTCCTTCAATGATCGCAGTTGCCTTCGGATTCCAATTTTTGTTAGAGCCCGTAGCACTTTCCTGATTTTCTCATGATTAATGTAATCCTTACCAAAAGATTACAAAAGATTAGTAATATCTAGGAAACGAGTAAACACCTGAGTAATTGACTCGTCGAGTTTCATCTTAAATGATTCATGCTCCTGTGTTAGTTTGCTGATTTTAGATTCCTTCACTTGGGAAGTACCTTCACGAGTCACCTCAAGAAGTTTCCAAATCTTATGAGACGTGGTACAGGTAGAAACACGATTAAACTTTATTTTGTCAATTGCATAAAATAGTACATTGATGACACGTGTATCTAGACTAGCCTTTGCCTTTTTTGGGTCCGTGTATTTGTCGTATGGCTTGTCTACAAGTACACCCTCAATCACTATTCTAGGCGGTTTCTTATAACCGTCTATTACTGTAGACCAGAGATCAAAGTCAAAAGACTTAAGAAAGAAACTCATTCGTGTTTTCCAAAAAGTATAGTTCGTTCCATCAAAAAGTGAGGGTCTATTTGTGGATTGCCCTTTACCGTTGAATATTGATTTTACGGCTGCCATATATATATTCTCTAGAGTGTTATATATATATATAACCTGCTTTGATACCAATTGCAGGAGGGGAGACGAATAGAGTGTGTGTACGTGCAGCGAAAATAATCACCTCTTAAAAAATTATAGTAGAAATAAACTATGGTAGAAATAAGAGACTGTAAATAAATACAGTAAGCAAGAGACAGAAGATCAAACTCAGTGAACACCATAATATATACTGGTTTTCCTCTGAGAGGACTAATCCAGTCATGAGTACTCTTGACCGCTGTTAATCTACTATTCACAAGCTAAATAAGAGCTTGCCATCTTTTTAAAATACTGTGCCTTGGTGACGAGCACACGACCGACTCCAACAAAAATTGATTGCGAAAACTGAAACATTCTCTGAATTGCAATCTCTTTAAAACCCTTTGAACCAAAACTCTAGATCGAACAGAACTGTACTGGCTTTGGCTAAGAGTAATATAGGCAAGATTTGAAAGCTTTAAGGAGCTGGAAAAACACTTTAGAAGAGATAGAGAGAAGAGTGAATGATTGATTAGAAATATAAAAATCCTTCTCTATTTATAGTATTTTTGAGGATCGAACTCGGGCAGAGTTCGGACATAGTTCGGATGCTAGGATCTTGTATTTGAACGTTGCATATAGATTTGGGGGAACATAATTTCAAAATCTTCTGGCCGAACTCGGTCGAACTCGGACCGAACTCGGTCAAAGTTCCGACTGAATTTTGCTAGGTCAAATCAGCATTTCAATAGGCCAAATTTTATTAGTTTTGGGCTATTTGGATGTGTAGAATTTTGGTAGAATTGATAGGTAGGCTTTTTGGATTTGTGGACTAAGAAATAACCTAAGCCGGTAAAATTTTGTACGATCTCACATTCTATATTTCCTATACTCAATAAAATAAAAATACATAAGAAAATATAAAATGACTCGATCATGAATTCTAATGCAATCTTGTCTGGATGATGATGCGATGTTCCTTACTGGCAGTATGATGTAGACGTGGACATTCTTCGGTATCGATTTTTGTAACCTGTAGCACATGTAACAGTTCGTATATTTTGCGTATCGACTTAAGTTGTTATTGATTATCAAAATTAGGTGTGACCATTTAGCCAATAGGCCAATAATAGTATACCTAAATCTTCCATAGGTATTGAGGAAGTTGTTTCAGAGACGCTTATCGCAATTTTTTTTGAAAATGACAAGAAGATTCTTAGTCGGGATACAAAGGCTATGAATGCACTCTAGTGTGCTTTCGATAGCAATGAATTAGATATAATCTCCTCATACAGAACTTCCAATAAAATATAGAAATTATTAGAAGTCACACACGAGGGCACATCACAAGTAAATGAATCTATGATTAGTAGACTCACTCAAGAGTATGAATCTTTCAAAATAAAATAAGATGAGTCTATTACTTTTATGTTTACTAGATTCTTTGATATAATTAACCCCTTTTCTCTTGGTAAGGAATATCCCACTCATGAAAAGATTCAAAAAATTCTCAGAGGACTGACTAAAGAATGGAATCCCAAAGCAACCACCATTATCAAAGGGAATGACCTTAGAACCATGAACCTTGAAACCCTTATGGGAAAGCTGTTGACCTACGAGCTGGATATGAAGGACCAAGAAGAAGCCTCCATGCAAGAGAAGGAGAAAGAAAAGACAAAGGAAAAAAATCTCTTACCCTCAAGGCCATCAAGCTCTCCTCAAAAGATGACTCCGATGATGACGATTCAGATGACGAAGAAATTGCTCTCACTACTAGACACTTCAAAAATTCCTTAAGTTCAATAAAGCAAATCGCTCAAGAAGGGACACTGATGAAGAACCTACTTGCTACAACTGTAAAAAAATTGGACACATCAAGAGGGATTGTCTAATGGGAAGAAGAGAACCTGATAATTATAAAAAGCCCAACAAAGGAAGCTCATCTTCACGAAAGTACGCCAACAGTAGCATATGGTACAAGAGTGATGCTAGTAACTCGGACAACGAAAAAGAATACAAACATACTACAAATGTCTATCTTATGGCAACAGAGTCAAATGAGGTACTTGATGATTTATCTATGAACGCTCTTTCTTATACTGAATTAGAAAATGCTATTCTTGAACTACACGATGAACACAAGTGTTGAGAAGTAAGCATGAAAAATATCTAAAAAAGATTAATGCTCTTAAGTAAGAAATAGAAAGACCCTCTAATATTATTTATGATATAAAAGAAAAAACCTTTTGCATTTGACATAGATGAGATTGAATCACTTAGACCAAAGCTTCAAGAAGCTCTAGACATCACAAACAAAAAGGATATTGAATGTCAAACCCTCAAGGAGGGATACGACATTGCTAAGAAAAAGACACTTGTTGCAAACCAAAGGGAATATGCAACTTCTATAAATACAATGAACTTCTTACAAAAAGCAAGAAATAAGGTGATAGAAATATGGCCTACCGAAATATATGACACCATAGTCAAAGGAACACTAGCAAACATCACAATACTAGTTACAAGAGTCACACTCACATAAACACACCACATAGGCCCTATCCCCCAAAAGTGCACACATAAAGAGGACCCTTTATGAGGAAAAACACAAACACAACACATCATGCTTTTTACTGTAGTCACCATAAAAATCATGCAAGAACTTCTCGTGTTCAACACACTCACTTGCCCTCTCACTTGGCCCTTTTCTAGACCCGTGTCACCCATTATATGCCACTATTGTGGTTTACTTGGGCACACATCTTATTACTGTCAAATGAGAAAACATGTTGATACGAGAATGCTAAAATGGGTTCCTAAAACTAACAATCAAGGACCCAAATTGTTTTGGGTACCAAAGTCTTCAAATTCAACTTATGTTGTAGGTGAACCCTTCATCACATGCTAGAACTAAGTGGATTTTCGATAGCGGTTGCTCACAGCACATGATCGGAGATACTTTACTATTTACAGTGCTATCGATGAAGAAGGAAGGACACGTATCCTTCGGTAACAACTTGAGAGGATATATCATCGGTCATGGTAATATCGGGGGACATATCATCGATTATGGTAATATTGGGTCCCCTCCTTATCCTTGCATCAAAAATATTTGTCTAGTCACTAATTTGAAACACAATCTTCTTAGCATAAGTCACCTCACAGATAATATTTATGGTGTTAATTTCATTAAACACAACTTCTTCATTTATGATAGCACTAGTGGTTCCATAGTATATGAAGACATTAGAGAAGATAGTATTTATGTCTTTTAACTTCTTGTTGAAGGTACTAACCATGACAGGTGTTTAGTAGGAAAGAATGATGAAAGTTGTCTTTGGCACTTGAGACTTAGACACACCAACATGGACACCATCTCCCATCTTGCCACCAAGAAACTAGTTAGAGGACTTCCAGACATTCCTTTCAAGAAAAATATGGTATGCGAGGAATGCGAGAAAAGTTAGTCGACAAAATCCTCTTTCAAATCTATCAACTCGGTAAGCACTACTAGGTCCCTTCAACTCATTCATATGGATTTATTTGGTCCTATTAGAGTGGCCAGCCTTGGTGGGAAACTTTATGGTTTTGTTTTACTGGATGATTTTTCAAGATTTACTTGGATTATTTTTCTTGCAAATAAAAGTGATACTTTTCGTAAATTTGTTACTTTTTGTAAACATGTTCAAAATGAGAAAGGCATTATGATCAACAGAATTAGAAGTGTCATGGAGGTGAATTTGATAATGCCGATTTCAAAAACTTTTGTATTAAAAATAGTCTTGGTCATGACTTCGCTTGTCCTAGAACTCCACAACAAAATGGTGTAGTGGAAAGAAAGAATAGAACCCTGTGCAATATGGTCAGGGTTATGTTACATAAATATAAGCTTCCTTAATATTTTTGGGTGGAAGCCGTTAACACGGCATGTTTTGTTATAAATAGTGTCTTGATTAGACTCATTTCTAAGAAAACTCCTTATGAGATTTGGTTTAACAAATTTCCATTTATTGAATATTTTAATTTTTTTGGATGTAAATGCTTTATCTTGAACACCGAAGGTAACTTACGCAAATTTGAAGAGAAGGCCGATGAAGGTATATTTCTAGGTGATTCAATACATAGTAAAGGTTTTTGTGTCTTTACCAAAAGAAGTCTTGTAGTCGAAGAGTCGATCAATATCTCTTTTGACGAACTTAACACTTCTACATCTTGCTTCCTGACCGATGTTGATGACATCTCTTATGGCTTGAAAAATTCTTCTATTAGAGATACAAATGCTACTTCATCTAGTAATGAAGTTGAGATCTCTCCTCCTGAAAATTCTTCAACTATAGAGACCTCTCCAATTGGTCTCCCAAAGAATGGAGATTTGTCACTAATTATCGCAAGGAAGTCACCATTGGTGCTCCCTTCTCACGGGTTAGCACTCGATCCTCTATACATGATCATTGTGCTAATGTGGTTTTTATCTTTTAGATAGAGCCAAAAAATGTCAATGATGCTTTTAGTGATAATTTTGTATGCTTGCTATGCAAGAAAAGCTCAATCAATTTGAAAGAAACAACATTTGGTAACTCGTTCCTAAGCCCTACAACTACCCTATTATTGGGACAAAGTGGATGTTTTGAAATAAGATTAATGAGGACGTGATCGTAACTTATAACAAATCCTGATTGGTTGCTCAAGGCTATAACCAGGAGGAAGACATTGATTATAAAGAAACCTATGCACCGTTGCTCATCTCAAATCCATCCAAATGCTTTGTGCTTTTGCTTGCTTTAATGATTTTAAACTCTTTCAAATGGATGTAAAAATTACATTTTTGAATGGTGTTATTAAAGAAGAGGTTTATGTCAAGCAACCTCCTATCTTTGAAGATTTTTACTTTCCAGATTATGTTTTCAAATTACACAAAGCCCTTTAAGGCCTCAAACAAGCTCCTTGTGCTTGGTATTAGCGACTTATCTCCTTTCTAATTTCTTACAATTACTCCAAGGTCAAAGTTGACACCACTCTCTTTCTAAAATCTTACGATAGAACACTTTTATTAGTTCAAATTTATGTAGATGACATAATTTTTGGTTCCACAAACAAAATACTATGTGAAGACTTTGCCAAAGTTATGCAGGATGAGTTGAAATGAGCATGATGGAAGAATTATCATTCTTTCTTGGATTACAAATCAAGCAAGGACCTCAAGGCACATTCATTAATCAAGCCAACTACACCAAGGATCTTTTTAAGCGTTTTGAACTAGATACATCCAAATCAATGAGAACTCCTATGGCCACTACAACAAAGCTCGATCAAGATGAAAAATGTGTATCGGTCGACAATCGTAAGTATCGAGGTATGATCGCTAGGTTACTCTATTTAACTGCTAGTTATCCCGATACCATGTTTAGTATTTTCTTATATGTACGATACCAAGCGAATTCCAAAGAATTGCACTTATGTGCCGTAAAGCAGATTTTTCGATATCTCAAAGGCACCATTAATATGGGACTTTGGTATCCAAAATCTCCATCCTTTGAGCTCATCGGCTACTCGTATGCAGATTTTGCCGGATGCAAAATTAATCGAAAAAGCACTAGTGGCACATGCCAATTCCTTGAAAAATCTTTGGTCTCACGGTTTAGCAAGAAAATAAACTCAATTGCCCTTTCCACAACCGAGGCCGAATATATTGCGGCTGGATGTTGCTGTACACAAATTCTTTGGATGGCACAAACACTTGTTGACTATAGAATTTTCTCAAATGGCATTTTTATCAAGTGTGACAATACTAGCTCTATTAATCTTACTAAAAACCATATTTATCACTCACGCACGAAAGACATTGAGATTCGACACCATTTTTTTACGTGATCATCAAATAAAAGGAGATTCATATTGAATTCATTAACACTTAGCATCAACTTGCTGATATCTTTACCAAGCCTTTTGCAGAAGATTGTTTCTCGTTCATTTGTCGATTCATATTGAATTCATTAACACTTAGCATCAACTTGACTATCTTTTCACTACTTCAAAAAATTCGAAGGAATTCTGTGTGATCCGTCGAACTATCAGATTGACAACATAATGACTTATTTGGTTCATTCGAATAATCTCTCGGTTTATACAGAAAATTGACAATTTTTTGACATTTAATTTTTGGCACAGATTGCTACAAACTGACTACTCATCTCTCCAAAGCATTTACTTTTACCTAACACATTTACTGCGTTCTTATCATCAACCAGATTTTTTGGCAGATTTTTTTATTTTTCTATCGAATTTTTCGAATAAATGGCCGTGCCTCTTTTTTTTCCTAAAAATTCGTTCACACTTTTCATCTACCGTCTTAAACCCCTCCCTTACTCCTATATAAACCCCTCATTCCTCTTTCTATTCTCACTACTCTCTCAAACTCCTCCACAAGCTTCTCCATCGACTACTCTCGCTCATCATGTCTTCCCATGACAAGCGCTCTCGCCACGATGGCTCCTTCTCCTCTGTACCGCCATTTGCCTCTTTGTTCTCTCCATCACCCACGCAAGGGTATAACCTAACCATTTTCAAATTTGCCCAATAATCCTGTAATTGGTTTTCTATATTCCATAAACTCGCAATCTATCCAGGCAAGTCCATCTCCTTTCTCACCTTTCCAAACCATAGAGAATATTTAGATTTTGTCGGTATCTCCGACCTCCTAGAACGACAAGTAGACATCTACCCCCTTGCCATCAGGATGTTATATTGTAACCTGGTCCCTGCTACTGACAGACCAGAGTTTGAAACCAAGGTCAGTGGTGTCAAGATCATCGTAACCCCTGCCTCTCTGGCTAGTATACTCGGCCTCACTGAACGTTTTTCCTATTGGTCCTTACCACCAACACTTGATCATATGAACATTTCTAGTGCTCTTTATTATGAAGAATTCGTGTTCAACATCTACGGTCGTCCTGCTATTCTTAAGCCTGATGATAAGGACCTCAATCCGTTCTTTCATGACCTCAATCACATTCTTTGCCACTCCATTACTCCCAAACATAATAATATGGTACCATTGATGAGTTAATTATCATGTACTATCTTGTATCCAAATAACTATTCTCCCTACCCAAGACCATTATCTTCACAATGATCCAGATTCATTAATATTTTAATCGATCTTTCCTGTTTGGGATGTACATCAACATGATCCTAGAAGCCAGTGGGGTTGATCTGACCAATTACCCTAAAGAAGAAAGACCTACACTCCTTGTAAAATCTAAAACATGTGCTCGCTCTACTTAGGCTGCAGCCACAGGTAGGCTTCTACAATCCTCACTCTCGAGGTTCGTCGATACATCAATCATCACTTTGAATCTCTCTCGATCTCCACCTCTGAGAGCATCCAAGCTGCAATTCATGATCTCAACACTCTTATCCATCACGGCTTCATGGATCAAGCCCATTAAATCCAGAACATGCTTGAGGAGCAAAATCTTTTCATCAGTCCCGATATACCTCATCCTGACTACCCCGGGCCATGCTTCACCGACACCAACGTCTATGGCTTTATGTATCCAGGAGGCATAGACCCCTACGATGCCTTTACCCCTGTCCTGGGCGATGATGAGGATCCTTCAGTTGACGTCGACCCTCCGGCCGCTCTTGAGAGTTAATGGTTTCTAGCACTTTGTGGTTGTGTGTCTCAAATTACTATGTTTTGTGTTTTAAGCAGTCCTTCGTGGACTCTTTAGTATGTGGTCCTTGTCTTGTGAAGTCCTTCGGGGACTACACTTGAGTTTGTTTTGTTAAGCAGTTTATCTTGTGGAGTCCTTCGGGGACTGATTATCACCTTATCCGGTTTACTGTATATCCTAGGAAAGGACAAATCTATGTTTAACAAGCTTTTATAATATCCAATGCATGCATATGTTTCTCCTGTTTTATCTACTTTACCTATTTTATCCCTCGCATATATTCCTTCATTTTGTATAGATGTCAAAGGAAGAAATATGAGAGATATCATATTACAGGGGAGCTATCTTTAAAACCCGTACGTTTGTCAATTATCAAAATGAGGGAAGATTATTGGCACATTAATTTTGATATATTGACAATAATTAACCTCCGTACCGTTTTAGTGCTATAAATCTACGGGAACAAAATGTACTGCTCACATCTAGAAGAAAAGATGGTTCCATCACTTACAAAGCAAGCATAGCTCATAAATTGTACTCAAAGAATCCTGTGATGATAGTAAAAGAATCCAAGATCAGAAACTATAATGGATATCTAAGTGTCTATAAGTGTCTAGGAAATCATGTAAACACTTATACATGGATGACAAACTAAAAACTAAAACCTTTCTATGATTAAATAAAGTACTTATAAAGGAGCAAAAAATTCGTCGGATCATCGAGTTTATCCGACAAAAAAACCTAGTGGAGACAACAACTATTTGTAGTCTTATTCGGATCTTCCGTCAGATATTCGGAGCTATACGACAGGTAATCCGAATCAACACAACAACTATTTGTAGGATCATTTAGATTAACCGTCGGATCTCTGCAGATCTCTGTTGGATAATTCGGACTGAAATATCAAGTATTTGTTGGTTCATTTGGATCATATTTTGGACCTCCGCAGACCTACGTCGGATCATCCAAACTAAAACAACAAGTATTTGTTGATTCACTCGAATCATCTTCCGGATCTCCGTTGGATAGTCCGGGTTGTCTTGCTGACTATTTTCGAATTCAAATCCAATGACCAGATGTCAGAGAATTTAATGCATCCAACGGCTATATTTCTATCCGTTATTTTTGGCTCAGATAATCCGTCGGAAGTCCTCTGACATCCGTCAGATAATCCAACTCTATGCAAAAAATGCTTCATTCTCTTGGATTTGTATAAATAGACTTCATCCTTCTTCATAAATGCTTTTCCACTTGAGCCTTAAATTTTTATCTACCAAAGAGCTCCAACATAACTCTACAAAGCTTTTATTTGTCATACACAAAAGTGTTAAGAGTTAATTTAAAGAGTTGTAACCTAGATCTTCCAAGTGTTCAAGAAGATCAAAATCTTTTCTGTTGTGTTTTGAAGTTGACGAGCCTTCGGATAAAAACTTGTGTGTAAGAAGTTGACGAGTCTTCGGATCAAAGCTCGTGTTGTACTATTTACTTATATAGTGAATTAAAGCTGAAGAGAGTTCTGGGACTGGAGATGCCCTACGGGAGGATACCATGATACATCGAGTGTTTGATCCTTTCTCTCTAAATTTCTATTTACGTTGCTTATTATTGTTGGTAATTATTTTATTATCCTATTCACCCCCTCTAGGGTTCTACATCACTTGCTTATTTTTATCCCAAACATGTTTATTGAAGTTTTTTTTACCATGATTCATGGCGATTGAATCAAATTTGGATATGGTTTGACCTAGGTTTTGGTTTCCAATGGTTGATTTATGATACCGTAGTTTAAACTAGGTATTGTGTATGATACTTATGGTTTTATCATCAAATCTTGTGTTAAATAATATATGAGACCCGCCCTAAAAGTAGAATTTGTTGGAATTGCAATAGGTAAAATCAGTACCTGGTTTCGTCACCAAAATCCCATTCCTGAGTTGTTTTCTAAGCATAGACTATGCTCGCTACATACCAATTTCAAGGTATATTGTCGTTATGGTGATAATAGGAATTCTTGTGATCGAAAACTTGTTAAAAATTTTAGCATATCGTCGGTATGTTGCTACTTGTGTACCGCCGATATACCGCTCTATTACCCATCATATTGGTTTTCATGATTTTCCAAATTTTGTCAATTCGTTTTCCTGTGTACTTATTGTTCAAGCATGAAAACTATATTGATTGACTGCTGCAATATACATGTCCAGTAGACCTGTCAATTGGGCCGGGCCGGCCTAGTCCGGCACGAGTCCAGCCTGAAAAATTAGCCCATGTGTCGGCCCGGCACCGTATATTGGGTCGTGCCGGGCCACGTATATCGGCCCATAATATAGGCCCGTCCCGGAGTATGACCCAGGCCGACCCACTAGAGTAACTGGGTGGTGTTTAAGTAGCTAACTATAGCTAGCTATGTAAAACTAAGACTAGCCGACCTCTTGTCTGTAGGAGCAAGTAATAGATGATTCGACATTCTCTCCTTTAATTACCATCATTTCTTGGGAAATTTAAGAAGTTCGTGGCCTAGGATTCAGTTAAATGAACCTATTAAATGAGATTCATTTTGCTGAGTCCTAGGTTCATCCCATTAATTCGGGGTTCTTTGACCGATTGACACGTGGCCTTTAGGGTTGGACCACATTCAGCCTATAAAGGGAAGCTTTTTTCTGAGGAACCATGTCCACTATCTCTTAGCATTCACATCGTCATGCTCGATCCAGACTTAGCTTCGAACGGTCGTTGGCTTTGCACAAGTTGGCGGTTGGTTGTGGATATCTTCGTTCATAGAAGCTATGTTCCTGTAGCAGACCATCTACTGGGTTTCGAGATGCATTTGAGCATTTGGCATAAGGAGTTAAAACCTGAACAACATCTTGGAGGTCTTCGAGGACCAAGCTGGTTTAGATTTATTGCCAACCTGAAGTGCCATAGGTTGTGCTCTGTGGTGCTCAATAGCCGCATTATGTGGTGAGATGGAGCTGCGCTCTTACTCAGACTAATAGCTGTTTCATTAGCCATATTGGAGTTCCTCTATGCCTGACTAGGAAGTGGCTTGCTCTGACGAGGAAGTGATTCGCTCTGACACTGTTGTGCATTTGGGAAGGGGGCTGCATACTTCTGAAGACTGCATACTTGTAAACTTTTATGTATTTTAGTCTTTATATGTAATCATAAAAAATCTGTAATAGATCTTTGTAGACATGATTTTAATAAAGAACTTTTTATACACCATCTTTGTATGCCTGATGTGACTTCGTTACTGTCTGTGCTTTTGAGCAACTGCACTTTCGTGAAGTCATATGAAATGACTGTTGTCACATGCACTTCTGTGCTTATTATGTTTTATTTTTCATGCTTCTACAAGACCCCTTTTAAAGTGTTTCGAACTTGAATCAAGCTCGAAATACTTTGAACAGAAGCATGACACGTGTCCTTTGCAAACAAATGCACAGCATGCTTGCTAACAAGCTGTTATCACGTTTGGCCTTCAGCATTAAATGCCATGAGCTGTCATTTCATTAAAAGTTGTTGATAACTCCTCGTTTTTAGGAAACGTTCATCATGATCTCAACTTTAATTCCCACATTTTTCAAAGAGTCTTTTCGAATACGAAGAGTTTTGTCTTCATCTTCTTATGTGGCCATACCTTATAAGTCGTGGATTGCTCGAAGATGGAAAAACTCTCTTTTTTTCCTTTCAACAGAAGCTTTTCGTTAGAGCTTTCTTCTCCCTTTAAACTCTAGCTTTCCCGCCATGGCTTCCAAGAAATTAAGAATTTCGTAAGTTCCCAGAGGGGGTACATCAACTACGATAAGGGCAGCGGCAAGCCCTAGACCGATCTGGGGAGCTGCTATGAGCTCGAGATAGACTAGGGCATCTATTACGAACACGAGATAGGCTAAGGGGAAACAACAAATCTCAGAGGCTGCTGATGACGAAGCCTCTTTGGTTGTCAATGTCATAGTGCTTGCCGACGTGCGGTCGCCTGTCGCGAGTAGGTGTTCTACGCCTCGCTGATTCACATGAGCATTTTACTCTTTGGAGTAGCATCTCGTAGATGTGTTGAAGCATTTCTTGCTGATGTACATGGGCATTGCTCCTCGGAGTAGTGCCTGAAGATGTACTGAAGCTTTATCAACCGATGCATATGGTCATCTACTTTGTATAAAGTAACGACTGTAAAATATGCTAAAATTTCCTGTTAACATGCAGGGACGCTAAGTAGCGTCTGCACTTTTACATGTTCATGCAGTGCCGCTAAGTAGCATCTGCACTTTATTTTGCTCGTGCAGCGCCACTAAGTAACTTCTGCGCCTTCACTTATTCGCGTAGTGCCACTAAGTAGCATCTGCGTGGATACTCGCTTGCGAAGTGCCACTAAGAAGTGTCTGCACCGATGCTGTAGGAAATACTTTGTATGTATTTTTCTGACATTTGTTTTTCCTATCTTCGTGTAGTTTCTATGACTACGCCCCTCTTCAGTGACATTCTCTTTGATTCCTCAGTCTATGCGTTAGGAATCGACGTTGTTGAGGCGCTTGTTGAGACTGCCCAGAAGTTGATCACTAAGGCTCAACCAGAGGGACGAATGAATCATATACTGGAGCAACTGCACGGTTACTTCTTTCGCATGTTGGACCAAGGCAGGTTGGCCCCTTCTCGTCTCGGTTGCATGGAGATGCTAAAGCCTCAGTTTTTTTTGGTGACCAACTGTATTTGAAGGAGACGAACCACTTGGAACTCACGGAGGCTTGATACTTTGAGAACAATGGCCTTCCTTTGCATGTCCTGTCGACCAATCGACACCTGCTACTTTCGATCTTTTCTTATTTTGCTGAAAGATGACGTATGGAATGGGACGTGACTCCGACCCAGGGGGTTTAATCACAGGCCGCTTCATAGTGGACCAGGGTTCTGAGAAGAGATACTTTTACGGTCATCTGGGGCAGAGCATCATATACCTTACGGGTGCTGCTTCCTGGTCACAGGCTCAGCGACCTTCCCATAGACGTCCATCTATTTGGGTCCTCTATTTTTGCCAACCGGCTTCTGGCAGCTGGATGCACATACCCAACTGGACTCTACCGGGTTGAGGGTTAGGTTCATTATGAAAAAAGTGGAGCGACTTGACCCGATTGATATTTGGTACTTATAAGCAAGATCTAAGAGACGCTAGCTTACGCCGCACCCTTAAGGCCACTGAATATGGTATTCCCATCAACCAGCCGTTGTTCTTGGCCCTGTTGGAGTTGTACAACCACCATACTAGGACTTTCTTTATGCCCCGTAGAGGGATGAGATTAGCCCTCCACGAGATATTTGCCATCTCGAAGCTGCCTTGGGGTGGGCATCCGTATGAGGAATACACCCCTTACAATGACGAGCTTGTGGGGTTCGAAACAAATACCCCGAGACGATGGCGTTATACAGGGAACTGCTTTGTCATCATCAAGTGTGCATGCATCAAGACTCTGCAAAGAGTCAACCCTACCTTAATTAATAGAGAAAGTACATCTTCACGCAGGAATCGTCAGAGCCCGACAGAATTTGCTTTTCAAGTCGCAGAACGTACACCACAAATGAGGTGGAAGAATGATGGCGGAATCGAAGGTGTCAGCTCCTTCGGTGGATGCTGAGGGAAAATCCACCTCCGTGGTCCGTAATTACTTTTTACCAAAACTTGACCGCCTTGAGTCAGAAAGCGGTACTGGCTGCCTTCTTGATGCTGTGGCTAAGGAAGGCCGTCGTGCCTAGAGGTTCGGGCTCTGTAGGGCGAGTCAACCGGGAGCTTATCCTGCCGACCGTGAGATTGGCCTTTGGGCAATCCCTAGCTTTATTCCCTACTCTGGTGTGTAATACACTTCGAGGCTTGCAGGAGCTCTCGGAGAAAATAATCGAATATCTTGGGTGTGACAACAAATTCCTTCGATCAGAGCTTCCCTATCATTATCTTATGGCTTGGTTAGCGCTACATCATACTAGTTTAATTATTTCTGCCATCATCGAAGGCTATGAGGAGGAAGATGCGACCCTGCGCAACTATCACCGTACAAAGTGGGTCCATGCCGGCGTCTCTGCTTGCAGATGGGTATTGAACCGTTTAGACATCTATAGTTTCAATAGGATTTCGCCCTCCTACAGCGGCTACCTTGCAGGTGATGAGCTGGTCGATCGGGGGGGGGTGGGAGGGGAGGGCAAAAGGCACGAGCTGACCGTTGGTGCCTTCCGTTGGTTACTATTTATTCATCCCTTGTACCTAGTGTACCAAAACCAAAATTGGGTGTACCTGTAGCCCTATCTGCCAAGCCGGTTTGTGCGGTAATTTGGCTATAACCAGACAATGATGAACAATCCCAGCCCATGTCTTGATTAGTTTGTTTGACGACGCCCGTGTGTGGCACTACTATAATGCCTGGTATACTGGACAAAAATTTTGATCCCTGGGATGCAAGGGAAACTCGTATCTTATACTTTGCTGTAAAGTTTTACTACCTGGTGAACAACTTTTCGTCAGGTTATGAAAGAGATAGGAGTTTTATTGCGGGTACAAAGTTCTAAAAGTTTCAATCGGCACCCGCAGTTGTGAATAGCAGGTCCTCGGTTGGTTCCAACATTTCTCGGGAGAGAAGGAAGGATGCGGCGTCGCTAAATTCCCCGTCGAAATATTGAGCTCCTTCGACGACGAGTCCTCCTCCTTCTAAGAAAGTCAAACGGGTTGCATTTAAGCAACGTGTTTCACCGCAGCAGAGTGCACCGCCTGTTGCATCCGTTGGCCCATTCCATGGTCACACCCGATTTTAATAATCGACATGAACTTAAGTCAATACACAAAATATACGAACAACTGCTAATCATTTCAGGAATTATGAAATTAATATTAACAAGCGTACTACTGCATCATCAAGCACGTAAATTATCAGTCTGAATCTTACTTTCATTGGAATCCAGTCCGAGTCATTTTAAAATTTATTATGTATTTTATCTTTAATGAGTCTAGAATATAAATTGTAAGATCGACTAGGTAATACTGGCTTAGGTTAATCTTAGTCCACTTTTCTATAAAGCCTACCTATTCATACTCCATCCACCAAAAAGTTCAATTCCATTTTTGCAACAGAATTTGACAAATGTTTAATATTTTTCCTAGACAGAACTCAAACCGAGTTCGGCCCGAGTTTGGTCCGAACTCTGCTCGAGTTCGGTCTGTTTAAATTCAAATATTTTTTGCCTCCAAATCTGCATGCAATGTTCATATGCAAAATCTTTGCATCAGAACTCTGCCAGAACTCTGCCCGAGTTCGGTCCCAGAAAACACCTATAAATAGAAGAGAGTTTTTCATTTCAAATCACTCATTTATTCTTCATCTTCTTTTCTCTATTCAATAAGTGTTTTCACTCGATCAAAAGTTTTCATATCACACTTACACTCCTCTTAGCCAAAAGTCAGTAATATCTATTTCGATCTAGAGTCTTTTGGTTTTCAAGAGTTATAAAGAGGTTGTTTAAAGTACAGAAATTATCTCTGTTGTGGAGCCGGTCTTGCGCTCGTCACCAAGCACGGTGTTGTGAAGTTGGTCGTGCACTTGTCACCAAGCACGGTGTTGTAAGAGACTGCAAGCTCTCAATTAGCTTGTGCCTTAGTGGATTAACATCGAACAAGAGTACTCGAGGCTGGATTTGTCCTATCAGAGGGATACCAGTATACATCGCTGTGTCACTGAGTTTGATCTCTCTATCTCTTGCTATATTTATTTACTGTCTCTTACTTACTATCGTAGTTATCTATTTAATTTTTTTAAATTGGTGATTATTTTTCGCTGCACTCGCACTCACTCTATCACCCCCCTCTAGAGTTGCTCAATGGTCCTATAATTGGTATCAGAGCAGGTTATATTCTAATATAACAAACCTCAGAGAGTATGTATGGCAGTCGTAAAATCAATATTCAACGGTGAAGGGCAATCCACAAATAGACCTCCACTATTTGATGGTACAAATTATACCTACTGGAAAACACGAATGACTTTCTTCTTAAAGTCTCTTGACTTTGATCTTTGGTCTATAGTTGTTGACGGTTATAAGAAACTGGCACCTACAGTAGTTGATGGCCAGGTTATAGACAAGCCTCATGACAAATATACAGAGGCTGAAAAAGCAAAGGCTAGTCAAGATGCTCGTGCCATCAACGCACTTTTCTGTGCAATTAACAAAACATAATTCAACAGAGTTTCAACCTGTAAAATGTCTCACAAGATTTAGAAACTTCTTGAGGTAACTCATGAAGGTACTTCCCAAGTGAAGGAATCCAAAATCAGTAGACTAACACAGGAGTATGAATCTTTTAAGATGAAATTCGGTGAGTCAATTACACAAATGTTCACACATTTCCTTGATATTACTAATCCCTTGCAATCTCTTGGTAAGGATTACAGTAATTAAGAAGATCAGAAAAGTGCTACGGGCTCTAATCAAGAACTGGAACCCGAAGGCAACATCAATCATTGAAGGAAACGATCTTACCACCACGTCTCTGGAAACATTGATGGGCAAGCTCATAACCCATGAGCTTGATCTGCAAGAGTTTGAAGAAGCAACCCCAAAAGAAAAGTCTATTGCCTTCAATGCTCAAGCCAGAAAATCTACACGCAATAATTCTGAGGAAGAATCATCAAGTGGTGATGAACAAGCCCTACTAGTGAAGAACTTCAAGAAATTCCTAAAGTTTGAGAAATCAAACAGAAGGAAGAAAGATATCCAAGAAAGCAATAAAGATGAGACAATATGCTTTGGATGCAAGAAATCAGGGCACATGAAGAAGGACTGTCCAACTTCGAAGAAAAGCAGTCCATATGATAGATCAAGATCAAGCAGAAAAGCAACAACCAGTCGAAAGTATGCTAACAAAAGTAGCTGGCATGAAAGTGATGCCAGTGACACATAGAAAGAAGATAGACCCTGCAGAAATGCCAATGTCTGTCTTATGGCTTTGGATAAGGTATCCTCAAACCCTTTGTATGATGACTTTACTTTCGATGAATTAGAAAATGCCTTTAGCGAACTACTTGAAGAACATAGAACTATGCTTGACAAGTATAAGCAATCTCGAAAAGAGATTAAGGCATACACAACCGAGGTAGCTAGACTGTCCAGTCTTATTGAAGACATTAAAGAGACGTCTACTACCGGTAACACGAAAGAGATAGCCAAACTCAAAGTAGACTATCATGAGGCTATCCTTAAAATTGGTCAGAAACAAAGAGACTATGTCAAAATACAAGAGTTATATAACATAGAGAAGAAGAAGCACTTAGTCACAGAACAAAGACTCTCAGACGTGACTGCTAAATATGAAGAGTCTGTTGCAATTTCTAAAAAGTTAGAAATCAAGTTAGGCAAACAGGCAATACCTGCGACACAGCCTAAGTTTAGTCCTAATGCTAAGCATACACCTAAGAGGACTAAAAATCAGAAATCACGAAAGAAACACGACTATCACCATGCTTTCACTTATAGGTTTTCAAAGAAACCAAATAAGCATGTCAACACAGTTTCAACTACCACTGTTTCTAAACTCACTTGTACATATTGTGGTATACATGGACACATATCACAGTATTGTTTAGCAAGGAAACTTGTTGACAATCGTACTTTATTTTGGAGACCTAAGACTAATCAATATGGACCCTTCAGTAAATGTGTACCAAAGGATTCATCTACTTGTTTTGTAGGTGGACCCTCAACTCTCTCATGCTAAGAGTAAGTGGATCTTCGATAGCGGATGTTCGCGGCACATGACTGGTGATGCATCTTTGTTTGCCACGCTATCGGTGAAGAAAGAAGGATACGTCTCCTTCGAAAATAATCTGAGAGGTAATATCATTGGCAATGGCACTGTTGGTATATCTCCGTATCCTGTAATAAAAGACGTTTTTCTAGTTACATAATTGAAACATAACCTACTAAGCATAAGTCATTTGGCTGATAATGGTTATGGTATCAACTTTGTAAAAGACAAAAGTAACATATATGATATGTCATCTGGTAATCCCATATATGAAGGGATTAGAGAAGATAATATTTATGTTTTTTTTTGGAGAGTACTAATAATGCAGGAAGATACCTAGTAGCTAATTTAGATGAAAGCTGGCTATGGCATATGAGACTAGGGCATGCAAATATGGACACTATCTCACGATTGAGCACTAAGAAGTTGGTAAAAGGACTCCCCGAGATTCCATTCAAGAGAGATATGGTATGTGCTGACTGTGAAAAGAATAAAACACATAGGTCTACATTTAAATCTATCAACGCTGTAAGTACTTCTAGACCTTTGCAGTTGATACATATGGATTTATTTGGTCCTAGTAGAGTCGCTAGTCTTGGTGGTAAGCTCTACGCTTTTGTTATTGTTGATGATTTCTCTCATTTTACTTGGGTTTATTTTTTATCAAACAAAAGTGATGCTATTTTTGAATTTCAATTATTTTGAAAAAAGGTATAAAATGAAAAGGCTTCATGATTACTCGTATCCGAAGTGATCATGGTGGCGAATTCGTAAATACTGATTTCAAAAAGTTTTGTGATGATAGTGGGTACTACCACAAATTTTCTTGTCCTAAAACTCCCTAACAGAATGGTGTTGTGGAGCGAAAGAACCGTACTCTAAGCGAGATGGCTAGAGTCATGCTGAATCAGCATATCCTAAATACTTTTGGGTAGAAGCTGTTAGCACAGCCTGTCATGTTTTAAATAGGGTGTTAATTTGACCTATCTCGAAGAAAACACCATATAAAATTTGGTTTGGAAGGATTCCAAATATTTCTTATTTCAAAGTTTTTGGATGTCACTGTTTTATCCTGAACACCAAGGACAACTTGGGTAAGTTCGACTCTAAAGCAGATTAAGGAATATTTCTCGGATATGCTGCTAAGAGTAAGTGATATAGAATTTTCAATAAAACCTCTATGATTGTTGAAGAATCTATTAATGTTACTTTTGATGAGCTCAATAGTCACAGATCTAGCTACAATAATGATGAAGGTGTACAAGCAAAAACTGATAAGAGTCCTGTGGAAGATCTGGCTCATAAATTTGAATCATTGAAGTTCTTACCAGATCTTCCAGAGACACTCATCATAGGTGATGTATCAAAAGGTATAAGTGCACGCTCCTCTCTTAGAGATTCTAAAATAGCAGCAAATGTTAGCTTTCATTTCTCAAATAGAACCTAAGAATATAGAAGATGCCTTTTATGATGAGTTTTAGATTAATGTCATACAAGAAGAACTAAATCAATTTGAGAGAAACCAAGTTTGGGAACGCGTTCCTAAACCTATTGGTCAATCAATAATTGGTACCAAATGGGTGTTCCAAAATAAACTTAGTGAAGATGGACAAGTTCTACGCAACAAAGCACATCTAGTGGCACAAGATTATAATTAAGAAGGTATTGATTGTGACGAGACATATGCTCCTGTAGCTAGACTAGAAGCTATCCGCATGTTTTGTGCATTTGCATATTTTAATAATTTTAAATTATTTCAAATGGACGTGAAAAGTATATTTTTGAACGGATTTCTAAAAGAAGAAGTTTTTGTGAAACAACCCCCTGGCTTTAAAGATTTTCAAAAACCTGATCACGTCTTCAAGCTTAAGAAAGCACTCTGTGGACTCAAACAGGCACCTCGTGCTTGGTATGAACGCCTAAGTGCCTTCTTACTTGATAATTGTTTTTCAAAAGGAAGAGTTGATACAACTTTGTTTATCAAATCTTTAAATGATGACATTCTTCTTGTGAAAATATACGTTGATGACATTATATTCGGTTCTACTAATGAAAAACTTTTTCAAGAGTTTGCTAAGTGTATGCAGAGTAAATTTGTTATGAGTATGATGGGAGAGCTGAACTTCTTCCTAGGACTCCAGATCAAACAACACTCAAAGAGAACATTCATCAATCAAGCCAAGTATACGAAGGACATACTAAAAAAGTATGACTTCGATAATGTAAAGCCTATCGAAACTCCAATGGATACATCCACAAAGCTTGATACTGATAAAAGTGGCAAACCTGTCGACCAGCGTGAGTATCGAGGTATGATTGGTAGCTTATTATATTTAACTGCTAGTCGCCCTGATATTATGTTCAGTGTTTGCATCTGTGCACGATACCAGGCAAATCCTAAAGAATCACACCTAAGTGCCGTTAAGCGTATCTTCCGATACCTTAAGGGAACTTCTACAGTCGGCTTGTGGTATCCTAAAACAAAATCCTTTGACCTGATAGGTTACTTGGATGTAGATTTTGCAGGATGCAAAGTAGACCGTAAAAGTACCAGCAGTACGTGTCATTTCCTAGGAAAGACCTTAGTCTCTCGGTTTAGCAAGAAGCAAAATTCTGTAGCATTATCAACTAATGAGGCTGAGTATATCGCCACAGGACATTGATGTGCTCAAATTTTATGGATGAAGCAAACCCTAGAAGACTACAATCTGTACTACACTAAGATTTCTATTTATTGTGATAACACTAGCACTATTAACCTGACTAAGAATCCTGTATGTCACTCACGCATAAAACACATTAAGATTCGTTATTACTTTTTATGTGATCACCAACAACATAAAGATATCTGCCTTGAGTTTATTGGCACAGATCATCAACTAGCAGATATTTTCACAAAACCACTGGCTGAAGACCGATTTAACATAATGAGACGAGAGCTCGACATACTTGAATGTTCAGATTCATAGTGTAGTATGTTTATTAAATTTATTTTTATGACTCGAAACTTTGTAATTTATTTAAGAAAAATTATTTTAGGTACAAGCCGAAAGGGTCCTTCTGTCATACAGGTGTAAATAGCCTGAAGCGACAAGGTGCACTAGTCTTCGGACTACCGCTAGCTGGGATCCGGCCCCTACAACTAACCCAAAGTAATAGAAGTTATTAAATGAAGAAGTCAACAGTCATAAATTCAATTTTTAAACAATACTGTATTTATGGTATTGGAAATACAAGCAGCCGAACTCGGACCGAACTCTGACCGAGTTCGAACCGAGTTCGATCGACGCTGTTCAGCTTCTAGAACCGAACAGCCGGCCCTAGCCCTATTTATAACCCTTCTTCCTTCCACTTTTCTTACTACCAAACTGAGAATTAGCCTCATTTACTCCCAAGAGCTCTTCCTCCTCCTTCAATTCAAGCTTCTCAGGAGTTTGTAGGCTGTTCCTCTCCATCTTCTTCCTCCTTTGTCAAGGTACTCCATTATCTCCTTCCTCTCATCTATGGCACCCAAGAGTCAGAAAAGAAAGGTTGATTCCTCACATGCAGGATATTCCTCTTCTGACTACGTCACCACTAATGTATTCAGTCCAGCTAGACCAATAGGATCCGATGATTTTGATTTAGGTCTTTTTTCTGACAAGGAGTTTTTGGACCTTTGGTTTGATTCTTTCTCAGGTCGTAGAATATGTGTTGGAGCACATATGAACTTTACTATATTTTCTGAATATGCTCCCATATTTGACCGTCTTGACTTTCGTGACTTTTTCGAAGTAGCCAAGAATATCTATGATAACGCTGTCCGTTTGTTTTACTGTAACTTGCAAGTAAAACCTAACGGAAATTTCTATTATTGCGTTGTTGGGCAAGAACTAGAATTCAGTACCATCAATATCAGTGAATACCTCCAAGTTCCTGATATAGGTGAAGCATTAGTGGATATCCATCACATCCAATTCCCTGAAGGTGTCACTCTGGATTCCTTCAAAGAACTTCTTTGCCATCCCAGACCTGTTCCCAGAAGAGTTTATTCTAAACATCTCAGCCAAAATGAATTACATAGATTTGTTTTCTCTGTTCTTCTTCTGAAGAAGGGATCCTCTGATGAGATTACCTTCTTGGAGTCATCTGCCATGTATCATATCCACTTTGGCATTCCATTTTCTGTTCCCAAGACCATGATGGCTTGGATACTAAACTACAGAAATACATGATGCAACCTCGTCTATCCCATACATTTGGCCTCTATCTTTCGAAGGTTTGAAATCGATCTTCAAACCTGTTCTTATTCCTCCACAGCCATAGAGCTTAGTAGGTCTAGGTTATACCCTACTATTCCTCTGACCCTGGTGCTGAGCCTGTTCCAGATGCTGACCCTGAGGCTCCTCCTCCTGATGCTGCTGCTCCAGCCCTTGATTCGGGTTTTGACCCTAGATTTTATCAGCGTTTTCATGATTTCGTTGCCCTCTCGGCGCAACGTCATCAGAGTTATCTTGATTCAGAGTTCCGCCATATCACCCAGGATCAAGTGTTGCGAAATGGCATTGCTGATCTCCACTGGAGTCTCTCCCATGACCCATCACATCCAGTGACCATACTTCCTCACCCCGGCTTCCCAGGACCCAGGTTCGGAGATGAGACAACTTTCCCTCACTTCGATCCTACTGCTGCATATTTTCCTCCGGATGCTCCTGGCGGTGACGACACTCCTATGTGATGCAGACTTGAGCTGGTGGATTGTGGATAGGACTGTTAGATGGTGATCTATGATGTAGTTTTTTATGTCTAAGCTTCACAGTTAGACATTTTATTAGCATTTTTTGTGATGATGATGATGATTGTATCTTTTTAGGCATGACATTTTCAGTCTTTTCAGTACTAGTTATTTTATGCACTTTGTGGAACTATTATTATTTGGTTATCTCTTTAGCATCACTTTGTCTCTTTGATGAACATTATTGGCTTCACACATTACGGGGGAGCCAAAACCATTTTTTATTGACAAAGGGGAAGAAAGAGCAACAATACCAAAATCAACAATCAACAATCAAAGAAAGACTACCAAAACCATTTTTTCAGGTAATTTTATTTATTCTATTTTAGATATATTTTGGTATAGACTCAAGTTTGTCAATTATCAAAATGAGGGTGATTGTTGGCCCATTCCATGGTCACACCCGATTTTAATAATTGACATGAACTTAAGTCAATACACAAAATATATGAACTGCTGCTAATCATTTCAAGAATTGTGAAATCAATATCAACAAGCGTACTACTGCATCATTAAGCACGTAAATCATCAGTCTGAATTCATTGGAATCCAGTCCGAGTTATTTTATAATTTATTATGTATTTTATCTTTATTGAGTCTAGGATATAAATTGTAAGATCGACTAGGTAATACTGGCTTAGGTTAATCTTAATCCACTTTTCTATGAAGCCTACCTATTCATACTCCATCCACCAAAAAGTTTAATTCTATTTTTGTAACAGAATTTGACAAATGTTTAATATTTTTCCTAGACAGAACTCAAACCGAGTTCGGCCCGAGTTTGGTCCGAACTCTGCTCGAGTTCGGTCTGTTTAAATTCAAATATTTTTTGCCTCCAAATCTGCATGCAATGTTCATATGCGAAATCTTTGCATCAGAACTCTGCCCGAGTTTGGTCCCAGAAAACACCTATAAATAGAAGATAGTTTTTCATTTCAAATCACTCATTCATTCTTCATCTTCTCTTCTCTATTCAATAAGTGCTTTCACTCGATCAAAAGTTTTCATATCACACCTACACTCCTCTTAGCCAAAAGCCAGTAATATCTATTTCGATCTAGAGTCTTTTAGTTTTCAAGAGTTATAAAGAGGTTGTTTAAAGTACATAAATTATCTCTGTTGTGGAGCCGGTCGTGCGCTCGTCACCAAGCACGGTGTTGTGAAGTTGGTTGTGCACTTGTCACCAAGCACGGTATTGTAAGAGACTGCAAGCTCTCAATTAGCTTGTGCCTAAGTGGATTAACATCGAACAAGAGTACTCGAGACTGGATTAGTCCTCTCAGAGGGATACTAGTATACATCGCTGTGCCACTGAGTTTGATCTCTCCATCTCTTGCTATATTTATTTACTATCTCTTACTTACTGTCATAGTTATCTATTTAATTTTTTTAAATTGGTGATTATTTTCTGCTGCACTCGCACTCACTCTATTCACCCTCCACTAGAGGTGCTCAACGGTCCTACAACATCGTCTTCACAGGTATATTTAAGTTCACTTTTTGTTCAAATTTTTACTTGCAGCTCTTTATTTATCACTATTTTGCTATTTCAGGCAAAGTAAAAATTGGGGTGGTCGGAGACACTTAGGGAGCTTCCTGAGGAGGATCCGTCAGCTGCAGCAGCTGAGGCTGTTCGATAAAAAGAGGTTCCTTCGCCTACCTCATTTGATTATGAGACTCGGGACTTTTTGAAGCTTATGGATTCACACCAAAAAGTGGCTTCCGTTGTGATACCAGGGGTTGGCCCCACGTTTCCCGAAGGCATAGTTCGCGAACCTCGACTTAAGATGGATCGTTCGGTCGAGGGTGCTGAAGGCATTGCCGTTGATTTCCCTAGGGAGCATCTACTTAACGGAGACGAAGAGGAAACAATGATTGAAGAATTAGCCCTGGCGTACATCAGACCTCGTCCCCAGGAGATGGTTGAAGAGAATATCGAAGGTTCAACGGCAGAAATCGTTGATGAGCTAGCTGGCCGAGCTGTTGAAGAGCCAGTCAAGATGACTATCGAATAGTTAGTCGATGAGTTCACTATGAAAATAGCCTAAGAGGCTTTTGAAGAGTTTGCTGTTATGTTCCTTAGAGAAATGACCGAGGAGACCAATACAGAACAAGTTGATGTCACTGTTGACGAGACGATTATTGAGATTTCAGCCGAGGTGGTTACTGAGATGGCGGTTAATGGTGCTGCTGATGAGCCCGTCGATGAAACCATTAAAAGCTCGGCCAAGGAGACTGGAGAAGAATCGGTCAAGAAGACTACTGATGAGCCGGATGCTGAAGTACCTTCTAGTGCAGCCACCACAGGACTACTCGAAGAGGCTACCATCAAGCTGGCTTTTATGGACTTTGTAGGAACGAATCGTAAAATGCAATACTCTAGAGGGGGTGAATAGAGTAGGCAGCAGAAAATATCTAATTAAAAAGTTAGCAGTAAGATCACAGAGAATGTATATATCACAGGTAAATAAATGTAAGAGCAGATATCAGAAAGCAAATGCAAAGATAGTGATGTACCAGCACTAGAAGTACCACCATCGTCAGAAGTGCCAGCAGTACCACCATGTCCGGATGGACCAGCTCCAGAAGTGCTAACTCCAGAGGGGTGCAGAGTAGCACCAGAACCACGGTACTAGTCATATGCATTACCGGGTTGAAAGAAAGTATGGACCGCCTCATCCTCGTAGAGGTAGCTGAAATAGCAGGATCTCTAGGAAGAGAACTGACAGAATGTCCAGTCCGGAAAAAACGAAGGTTGACAAAAGAGTTGGCAAGAGCCCGAAACTGATTCACATCACAGAACTCACGTTCCTTGGATGTGTCAGTGATGAACATATGCAGATCCGAGAGATACTGATGGATACCCTCAAATAACATAGGGTAATTCTAAGGAGGTGGGGCAGGAGCAGTAGGAGGAGCAAGAGGAGCGGCTATGTTACGACATGACAGCTGAAGATACTTGGGCTCAGAGTCTAGAGCACAAGTGGATAGGTCAATATCAAAATGTTGGAAGATGAGAGGGATAATCATCGCATAAAAGAGGTTGCAATCTCTTCCGCGACAACTACCCATCATCTGAAAGATAGTCTTGGGAACCGAAAATGGAATTCCCTTGCGAATATGATAGAGGGCATACAGTCCAAGGGTGGAAACATCATCTTGTGAAGTGGATTTGGATAAAATGGTGGAGTAGATGATGCTATTAACTCACAGTTGAATAAGTTCAAGTTAGCAGCCTTGAACTTACTAGAATGAACACGGGCAGGAGAACAAATTTCATTCTTGAAACTGCTTAGAGTAGTGCCAGCAGAGAAATCAAAGTCATTGATATCATCAAACGCGGCACCTTCGTTAGGAACACCAAGGATTTCCGCTAGAATGGTATTATTGAACTCGATGTTGATACCGCTGACACGAGTTCTGACATCAAAAGTGTTCAATATGAAGTTACAATAGAATAATCTAATGGCATTAGTCGCTATAGGGAATTTTTGGGTGACAAGTTTGTGTAACCCTAATGCCTCAAACAATTGATGGTGTTCAGGAAATACGGTCTATTTAATCGGGGCTCCGGTGCATATATTACGCATCATAAAATTGGTATACCATAACAAAGATTGATCATGAGTTTCAAAGTAGAACTCATTAAATGCATCATCGGCCGATTGGACCGAGGAAAAGAGTGAATCCTCTTGCGGATTCAAAGATGAAGCCTCTTTACTAGCTTGGGTCTTCTTCCTCTTGGAGGGATTGAAATGCATAGGCATTGTGTCCCAAAAAAGACAAAAATCTAATGAATTGAAAGAGAGGGAAGGAGGAGTTTATACCTTCCAAGATTGGAGTATGTGGTAGAGAACGAGAATCTCTGCACGAATCCAAAGTTTGGATAGAAATCTCCAAGTAGATTAGGAGCAAAAGCTTGGAGAAGAACTAGGGTTTGGAGATGGGCTCGGGCGGCAGCTACTGTGAATAGAGGAGTTTGGAGGAGATAAGAAAAATGGGGCTTTGGGTTCTGACTTAAAACACAACATCACCAACAGAACTCTGGCCGAACTTGGGCCAAATTTTGGCCGAGTTCGCCAGGGGTTCTTTTGATGTTTTTAAAAAAAAAATTGCAGGCCACTTTCTTTTCATTAACTACTTTCAATTATTTAATTCCAAGTTTAGTAATTTTAAATTTTAATTAATATAATTAATATTTTTTTATAAATTAAATTTTGTTACACAGTGACTATTTTAGATTAGCTGTAGGGTTACTGTCCCAACTAACATGAGTTCACCTGGGAACAATTAAATACCGCTTCCCTTCGACCGTAGTCGTGGTAACAGACAGACCCTTTGTAGGCTTGTCTCAGAAACAGTTTTTGAGTATTAAAAGATAATCGATAAAATAAATTAATATTATTGATATCTAAAATTTCTAAATGTAAGTCCCCTGATTTTTGTATTTTATTTTTAATTATTTTATATGGATATTTTAATTATTAAAGTCAATAATGACTATGATAGTAGTTCACCGTAGCTTTGATTTTTGAAGCACAACAAATATTGTTTTCTCAAATCCAGTTCCATATTGGAATTCTAGACTGGTCGACCTTCAGTTTGATATATCATGTCCCATCCAAATTTTCTTTTCAACATTCTTTTGGCTTTGCACAATTTCTGGTCAACTTAGGCTATTTGATAATTTATCGTAATTCTAGGCCCAACTTCTAAATTGATTTCGGGACTTGACATAGATCGAAATCGTATGACCCAATAAATGGTTTTGATCCATTTTGAGTCTACAATGCACCTGCCTGGGGTGACCATCCAATCAAGTTTCCATGTGCTACTTATTTGCAAATGGCACATGAGACTCATTAAATTAATTTTCGGGTCCAATTTGACTAGTAATGCTACTTGGACCCTAACCTAGTCAACCCTACTAGTTAGAGCCCAACTAGGAGTACCAAAACCAAGTATACATATATTTAAGGGAATTTTAGAGGTTTAATTGCAGCCATATGCAATATTCCCTTATATCTTTGACTTGGTCAAACTACTATCCAAATTAGGAAACCTATTACTAATAGTATACTTTGGAGAACCAAATCATATCCAAATTAGATCAAACCAAAGCCCGTGCCCTAATAATATAAATACCTATCAAACCCTAACTAATCCCCCTCTCTCATAACTGCCAACACCCCACATAGCCCCCTACTTGTGCGCGGCCACAACCCCCCAAACCCGAAACCCTAGACGACCCCCCTTCCACCAAAATCTGATTTTTCCTTGACTCTTGTGCCAACCACCACCACATGTATGACCCCCTAGACGTCCTCTTCCATCCTAACAATTGTAGGAGCAACCTTGCGCCATTAGAGAGGTGCACTACGCGCTACTTGTGCCGAAACTCCGTCAAATCGAAGTATGAAACGTCACAGCAGGTTAGTCAACATGTAGATGATGTTTCATCCACTTTTCTCATCCATTTCTTCTCAAACTAAATCTGAGAGTTACCTTTGTGTTTTTACTCTAATCTTTAATTGTTGGATCCCTAAGTTCCAAGCGGTTTGCCCGTGGCGTCTATTCTACGATAGGGTATCTAGAACTGATGAATTCTATTGCGAGCTATTTTTTACCTATCTAAGTTCAGTTTCTAACTTTCTTATATTTTTATTCAAAATCTATACATCGATACCTTTCTGAAACATATCTGAAAGTTAGATTTTGCATCCGTTTACTATTTTTAAAATTTTATAACATTTGCCATGTCACCGAACTCCAAAAAATTCTGCTTTACTTGTGTCCAAAAGTGTCAAAACTCCATGGATCCATGTTAAACTTCATGTTGTGCAAAGTTTATCATTATAAATACTATTTTAACTAATTTTAGGGATTTTTACAAAATTTATTAATTTTATTTTATTATTGTTTCGAAACTAAATTAATGGGTTGAATTGAGTAAGTCATATGTGGCATTAATAAAAGACATGTTGTGAAAGTATTTCCCTATTAAAAATATCATTATAGCAATATATAAATATTTATAGATAAATTTCAGAATTTAAATATATTATTTTGTTATAATTGTAAAGTATTTACGGGAGGATTTGGTACCCTATGTACTTATAAAATAGAGGCAGTGTCGTAACAATGTTATGGCAACTAGGAGGTGTAGATACTCATATAATCGATACATGATATGTTGATATAGAATACTAAATATAATGTAATATTATAGGTGAGTTTGGAAGGATCGACAAGGACATCGAAGTTGGTCAGGACCACTCGCAGACAGCAGTAACAGGCAAGCGTGCCTTGCCTTCGTTATAGAGCTTTCTTTTTGTAACGCCCCAGTCCCAAAATACTTAGGACCAAGTACGTAGACATGTCAGCTTCATATATACAAGGAATACTCCAATATGTGGAATCCTAGTATATCTACATAAGCTGTAATAAAATAATCGTAGGCCAGAACATCAATAAACTATATCTCATCCACAGCATATATAGAAGATAAAAGAAGTCCAAATAGAATAAATGAGTTAGTCAAAAGATAGCCGGGTGGACATGCCCATACCAAACAGCTATAAAAATAATCTCAATAAAGTAGATGTCCACTATAAGTCTCACAGAATAACATAAATCTAGATATCAGCGGGAGACGCCTCGTCATCAAAGTATGAAGGATCCAGTGCCGAGCCATACACCTGCGGGAAATCGTCTATACCTGGAGAGATCACCAGGTCCTCAGAGGGACGTAACAAGATACAGGAAGAACAAGCCATATGAAGTGAATATAAATGCACCATAAAATAAAGATAAAGTAAAAGTGTCCAAACCATAACACGGCTCAATATTCCATCATCGAAATGGTAGTCTACCCCTACAACCAAACAAGGACAAGGGGTAACTTACTATTCTGTGATGTGACATTTTTCCATGCCATGATTGGAACATAAAATTTGCTAAGGTCTCTTAACCTTTCTAGTAGGCAATTTAGAAGACATATCGATGTATGGGCAGGTGAAGGCTAACTCCCCCAGGACAAGGTAATAACTCACAACATGCACACGTCAAGTACCAATACTATCAGCCGGCATAACTCGAGACTAGCGGCCCACGTGACCCATCATTCCACATAGCTCGAGGCTAGTGACCCTCGCGACTCGACTACCGTAGTACGCAGTTACTACAGCTTTTGGGTTTTGGGGTAGCCCATACATTTAACTGTCTTCTCCCTTCTAAGGTCACTAACAGAAGGTAGTTCGCTAAGACTAGGTCCATATGCATACAAAAAGGCAAGAAGGAAAAATAACTGAAAGCAAAATAAAGTGAACTAAAAATAGCAAGTAATGGATCCAACAGAGAATAGATAATAAATAAGCAGTAAATAAATAAATAAAAATGCATCTAATTATAAACAGTAAATAAGGCAAGGTATCTTGCCTGAGGGTGGTGCGAGAAGCAGCAAAATCCAACAATCAGAATCATCAACACAAAAGTTAAAATCCACAATGAGCTTCAGATGCTGAAACAAACATCCCGAACGAGTTTGGAATAAAAGATATGTGCAGGAGATGCCTGTCTAAAAGTCTAATTTTGGAACAGGGGCAAAATCATAATTTTGGATCAAAACGATGTCCGTCGTAGGACCCGTCTTGCACCGAAATGCATGCTAGTACCTACGGTCTCTAAAGTCGTCAAACTACATGTCCACGGGTCTGGTTTGAGGAGACGAACTCAACGGTATGTCCAACTTTAGATTTCGATGAGCCGTGCATAAATTCGCCCGTTAGAGCGGGTCGCGGACCCGCCAAATAGGCGTTCCATTCGACCTTCTCAGAATCGGACCAAACATGGCGTACAGGACCAAAATTTTGATACGGTTCTATTGGCGTAAGTTTTGTCTCGATACGATGAATGTATACAAAGTTATGGCCAAGTTTGCAAAAGGTCGATACAGGGGTATCTCGACGGATACGTACTGATTTCACCGCGCACATGCAACGAAATCGAGTTCCGTCAGTTCCCACACGTCGACAACATCCATACGCACCTTTCGATGCGTATAGTGCACGACCACGTCGCCCGGTTTGTCGGGGCGCACACCGTATCGGAAAAACTTTTCTAACTTTTATGGTTTTAAAAACAGTTTTTCTTGATTTTTAACAACGATTATCTTTCTGCCTAATAACTAAAAATAAATCTATCTGAAGCATTTTAATCTCGTATATGTTGTATTTCACTATTTCAAATTTGGTTGTTCAAAATCTTAGTTTTTAGCCCAGGAAATGCCTTCTAAAACATCTTCGAATCTGTTTTGTTCATGCACATGAACTCCAACTTTTCGTCGAACTTTTGACAAATTTATAGGGATGATCGGGGGTAGCTGGCTCGATCTAATTAACAGGGCTTGTTGTCCTATATGTAGTAATTAATAGGAACAAATTGGTTCGTTGATTGGCCAAACGATGAAGGAGAAAAATGATGACGAACATGGGTACCTGCTACGGCTGGGAACATAGCTTGCTCTATTTTTCCGCGAGCTTCTGGTGTCGTACCGTCGGCCGGTGGCTGCAGACGGCCTGTGAGCGGCGTGTAGGCAGCACAGAGGTGCGTCAAAGTCTAGGGTCCGATGGGGCATGAGATTAATGCGTATAGTGCTCTTGATCACGCGTTTGTCTGCTCTTATCCCTTCGGAAACCCCTTCCCTTTTTTTCGAATATATACTCTGATCGATCCAATTTTTATCCTATTTGAATCGAGATTAGGACTGGATTGGAATAATCCTAACGAGTATTTGATTTGGATGAAGGTGTAAAAATTTTGGATTTAAAAGATTTGAAGAATCCGAGTTATTAAACCGTCCGTTCCTATACTGCTACCAGGGTCGAGTTCTTTGTGTTTCATTGTCTCACGAGATATTCATATCTCGTGAGATAATGAAATTTCCTTTTTTCCTTTTTTTACTATATATGGTTATTTAAGTATCAATATATAACCAAAAATCTAATTAATATGCAGAAAAATATAATTTTTAATAAAAATAATTTTTTTGCATATATTTAAGAGAATTATTTTGATGTACCTATTTACCCCTAGTATGTTTACATATTTAGTATTATTGTAAATACAATTTAACACACACCAATACTCTATATATACACTTATATAGATATATATATTTGTAACACATACAAGATAACTTCATTAAAAAAATGACTACAAAAGTTATTCGCTGTAAGAGGAAATTAGTCACTCCACATGATTTGAGAAATTACTTGCTTCATTTATTTCATAAATAATTTCTAAGATTTCAAATAAAGATTCTAAAAGCAAGAATAGTAATAAAATATAATAATTGAATAAGAAAAATTAGAAATTCGAGGGAGATGTACAGCTAATAGGCTACTCAAGTCATGTGACTGCACTAGCCATACAACAATGTCTAGTAGATGTGTCTAACAAATTTCCAGCACGACTAAGACTATGTTTGTAAATAATAAAATAAAATAAAATAAAAAACAAATAATTATTTTAGCAAGTAAAAATAAAACTAAAATATTCTTTTGAAATTTTTGGAGGTTTACATCCTACCAACTTAAGAAAAATTCATCCTCGAAATTAAACTAACAATAGAGGGGTACGCAATGCAATACGAATGAACATGAACTAACATAAGAGAAGTCATACCTTGGTCTTCGAACAATCGAGGGGGTTGCTACATATAAAAAAGATAACCCTTGGATCTATTCCTTGTAAAGCATTATTGGTTCAAGGTTCTACCGAACTTATAAAAGTTGGCTACAGTGGAAATCATCTTCTGAGAGGGACCAAAAGGTATAAGGGGATATATCAGGTTGAATGTTTCCATCTTGGACTCAAGCTACATTAGTGGGACAAAATCTTGTAAGATCATTCTATACCATCTCTACTAGGCTATGGTAGCCGAGAACAAGTTCTAACTTGAAAGAGTGGGCTAGTTTCGGGTCGGATTGATTATATAGGTGCTATAAATCTGAAATCGTGCCTTCCATGACTTTTGTGTATATGTGACACATGGGAACTCAATTGGGTGGCACACTAGTGGCATGTGCGTAGTGAACTTCGAGTAGATCATACTCATATGTTGAGTCGAAAAAAATTGAATCGAGGTTGGGTCTCTAATTGAAGCCGAAAGGTTTGTCGGTACAACGGTATTACGGTAAGTGTTATAATTAGCCCTTTGTCCTGAAAGTCGCATAAAAAAATAGAGTACAAAGAGACATGTTTGAGTGGGTCATGATGTGCCTAGATGAAGGTAGAATTGTCTAAGTCTCGCATGTGAAATTTGTTGGAAGAAAAAGACTAATGTTGTGCTCCAAATTTCAAAGTCACGATAGGGGTATCCATAGTGTTGCAGATAGAAGTGGACATTGTGAACTACTGGGTTATTTGTTCGGTTGGAGGAACCGTGTCAAGTCAAAGATTTTTTTTCAAATTTTGGACAATAGTGAAACGATTACCCATGTCATCGTTATGCTTCCTCGTTGGTGAGGGATATCAGAATGACACACGTACCGAGGGTGTTGGATGATCCACTCTTCTATAGCACAAGACGATTACTGATGGGGTAACGAATTATAAGGTACATCATGCAAGGATCTCTAACTACTAAGTCATAAATCTCTATTCGTAGTAAGTCTGCTAGACTATGCTCGATAGATTTCAAATGGTGTCGAAAGTAGTGCATATGCAGTGCCGCTGGTAACGAGTAATTTATACTAAGACAACTATTATGTTGTGCGTGTTGACCAAGCTAATGAATGTGTTGTCCTAATGCTAAGCCATGTCTAAAATAAATAAATGGTATAACTAGAATAATACCTGCTAAATCTCCACCATCAGAATAGGTGCCTATCATAACCATGCTAAATGTGTGTCCATGCCTTTGTCCATTTGTCTCCTGTCCATCCTGTCCAACTTAATAAGTTGGTCAGCTAAGTGTGATCCTCTAGGATTACCTCCATATGATGGTTGATTGGGCTCTACTATTGGTCCTGGTGCTAAGGGCCCTTGCATTCGCTGTTGTGCTACCTTTAGTTTTTCTGTACAGTCTCGGGCCTTGTGATGATTGGAGCCACAAATCATGCATTGTCCTAATCTGCGATGACAATCCTTCATGACATAACCTTTTCTATGACAAAAGTGATATGTAAGAAGCTCATCAATTAGATAGGGTGATGCTCTTGGTGGTTGTTGTGTCATAGAACGTCTAATTGGTCCACCTTGGATAAGGTTACTTGGCCCAGTTGCTGGAATATAGCATCTTTGAGCATGTTGTACTTCCTTGTCAAGGAGTTCCTGGCTTCTAGCTTCTTCTAACACTGCAGCATGTGAAACTCTAGATTGCACCGTAGTATGCTTCTTGAGTTCTGGGTTCAACCTTTGGTGAAATCTCTTGGCCCTTTCCTGCTAAGTAGGAATCAGTGTCCCATCGAATCTGCTCAATCGACTGAATTCTGCATCATACTCAACTACGGTCATGTTTCCTTGCTTGAGGTGTAGGAACTGATCATAGAGGACATCGCGTACATGGATAGGAAAGAACCTTTAATTGAAGAGTTTGTAGAATTCTTTCCAAGTCTGATTGGCTCCCAAGCATCTTCCTTCGGCTTCCCACCAATGATGGGCATTATCTTTTAAGAGCAAGTCTACTGCTGTCATCCAATCATTTGTTGGCAACTGGGACACCCTCAGTAGCTTCTCCATATTGATAAGCCATACAGTGACCTCTAGGGGTTCCTTGGTACCTCTGAAGGGCTTGGGATTCATATCCATAAAGTCCTTGTTAGAGCCCTCATATGGATGTAGAGCTGATGCAAGTACCGGTGTCGGAGGTGGAGGTGGGGGCCTAGTTAGTGCTTCCGTCATGCTCTGCCTCATCAGTTCAGCCTGTTGCAACTGAGTATGTATCATGGTGTACATAAACAGTGTAGTAGGGTTTCCATCCTCTGGTGGTGGAGGCATCTGTGGTCCGTACTGAGCTGGATACTGTTGAGTGAATGGTGGTGGAGGTGGTGGTACGTTCTCTTTGGTTGGTGCCTCGGTAGTTTGCCTAGTTTGGATGACTGGTGGCACTTGAGTTCCTTGTTGTACCAGCGATTGGGTCATGGTAGCCTGCGACTGTCCTGGCTGATACGGGGTTACCGGGGTCATTGGTAGGACCTCTCTCTCCTAAGTGGCTACATCACCAGATACGATCGTTGAGGTAGGAACATGTCCGCTTCGAAGGTTCATCCTTCTGGCAAGAAAATAGAATAATTTTAGAATAGATTCGAACAAGTTATAGGTCAAGAAATTGAAAGAGAATTGTCAACGTAGTTGCGGATGCGATCTTAGGGAGCTAGTTAATTACATCTCATTCAATTTAAAACTTATAAGGAGCGAACCAAGTACACTAGGTTGATCAGACCATCATGCACCGGTTCTGATAGACAATATGTTAGTAGGGTACCTCCAATAACATATATGTCATAAACAAGCTCGAAAATGAATAAGCTTGCAAATCTAGGCTATGATAGCAGCATTGGTCAAGATGGTAAAACATAAGTACGCGAGACAATGATGAAAGTAAATATAAAATTTCCAGTCCTATAAGAATCAAAGTTTTATTCGGGGTGTAGGAACAAAATCGTAAAGCAGAATACTCTAGAGGGGGGGCGAATAGAGTAGGCAGCGGAATATTGCTAATTAAAAACTTGTTAGCAGTTAGATCACAGATATAATAATAATCACAAAAGTAAATGACAGAAATTAAAAGTGATCAGAAGGCAAACGCAAACACCGAGATTTTTACTGGTTTTTCTCTTGTGAGGACTAGTCCAGTCGGAAGAACTCTAGCTTCCAGTTGAATCCACTATTGGAAAATCCCATAAGTTTTCATACGAAGTCCTTGCTACTTCTACAGACGCGAGCTTTGATATGAAGAACTCGACCAACTTCAATTGTGAAGAGTTGAATCTTCTATCAAGCCTCTGATTACAATCGCTCTGAAACTTCCAGACCGTACCACACTGGCAAATCGACTAGAGGATTGAAACTGGCTTGGAATTTGAAAATGAAAGCTTTTAAGAACTCTTTAGAAGAATGTAAGCTCAGGAAGAGAAGAGATTGAAAGTGAATTGGTGATTTGAAATGATCGAAATACTTCTCTATTTATAGTTTTTCCAAAGACAGAACTCTGACAAAATTCGGGCAGAATTCGGACAGAACTCTTTGTAACAAACCACAACTGAAGGATGACCAAGTTCAAAAACCCTACGTTCACTAACGTTCCAAATGGCCGAACTCTGGCCGAGTTCTCTTCGAGTTCTGCTAGTTCATTTTTGGAGAAAATAAATTTTGGCTTTTTGAAAAATCCTTCAGAAGCTTTTTGTAACTAGAATGTTTTTCAAAAACGTAGGTCATTTGTAAAAGAGTAGGATGGTTTTGAAAAATATTTTCGGATAGCCTATTTGCCAGTACGACTCGGTGTACAATATACTCCTAGACTCAATAAAATGAAAAATTGCATAGCGTAACAGGAAGTACATTCTGAATGACAAACAGCTTCAGTCTTGAACATAGTAAATATCCATTGTTGAGCAGTGTCCAAAATGTCGTAGGTAAATATCTGAGTTGACTTGTAATTATATCGAGACAGAGTTTGATCAATTATTAAAATCAGGTTTGACCATGACCAATGGGCCAACAATCTCCCCCATTTTGATAATTGACAAACCTTGCTGATATAACATCTATGCTGGAATCAATTCAAAATAGTAATCAAAAGAAATTGTTCATAACCTGTATTTCACTTGAACGAAAAAAATGTTAGATCCTTATTTCTCCCCCGTTGTCACTTAGCAAAATAATTGCAAAAGAGAAAACTCCCCCGCAATCATTGCATAAGTAACATATAGTGAAGAAACACAATAGAAATAAATAATCATGATAGGTATGGTATAAACGGTAAATATAGTAAGAGAAACAGATAGGCTATAGAATAACACAGGCATGTATTTGTCACAGACAGTATTAAATAAAGTGCGAGAATAATACTGAAACAAATAAAGTGCTAAAAAATAGACTAAGATGCCAAAACTAAGGCATAATAAAAAAAATCATGTCTATGAATAGTCACATAATAAAGAAAAGTACTGATAATAGCTAAAAAGTACTGATAAAATCTTGGAATGTCGGAGCATTTCCAAGTAAACATAAGACAAAAGTAACAGTCTCAATATCTAACATCTCAAAAATTATCGTCATCATCATCAACGTCTGCTGCAGCTCCACCATGTCCAGAAGGACCAGCTCTAGAAGTACCAGCACCAGAAGTGTGAGGAGTGGCACCAGTGGTACGATACCAATCATAGGCGTTCCCTGGCTGGAACAGAGAGTGGACCCCCTCATCGTCAATGCGGTAGCCAGAAACAGAAGGGTCTCGAGGTAGAGAGTTAGCAGAATAACCCGTCTGTGCAAACCTCAGATCGACGAAGGAGTTGGCAATCGCCTGGAATCGAGTCACATCACGGAACTCGTGTTCCCTAGAGGTCTCAACATAAAAAGACTGCATATCTGATAAGTGCTGATGAATACCCTCAAATGTCATAGGGTAAGAATGAGGAGAAACATGTGCTGTGGGAGTAGGTGCAGGAGGAGTAGGTACAGTAGGTGGAGGAACAATGGTAATGCTGCGATGAAAGAGTTTGAGAAACTTAGGCTCGGGGTCGACAGCACAAGTAGATAGGTCAATATCAAATCTCTGAAAGATGCGTGGAATAAGCATCGCATAAGATAGATTGCGGACTCTCCCGTGACATCTACCCATCATCTGGATGATAGTCTTAGGGGCAGAAAAAGGAATCCCCTTAAGAATATAATAAAGAGCAGAAATCTCAAGTACAGTGACATCATCTTTAGAAGTGGATTTTAAAAGTAAGGTAGAATAGATGATGCGATGTAATTTGTAGTTAAACAAGTTCAAGTTATTAGCCTTAAACTTTCCAAGACGAGCGCGTGTGGGCGCGCAAAGCTCATTCTTAAAACTAACGAGTGCCGTGCCATCGGGGAAATCAAAATCAGTGATGTCATCGAGCGGGGCACCTTCGTTTGGGATACCAAGGATTTCCGCTAACGTTTTATCAGTGAATTCGAGATCAATTCCTCCGACACGTGTTCTCGCTGTAAAAGTGTCTAATACGAAATTACAATAGAATAATCTAATGGCATTAGTGGCAATGGAGAATTGTAAGGTGACAAAATGTTGTAACCCTAATGCCTCAAAGTAAGGGCGGTGATCCAAAAAGACAGTCCATTTAATAGGCGATCCGGTACAAATAGTATGCATGATAAAATTGGCGTACCACAATAAAGATTGATCGAAAGTTTTAAAGTAAAACTCATCTGACGCACCATCGTCCGATTGGACCGGAGAAAAGAGGCAATCCGTATGCGGATCTGAAGACGATGACTCTTCACTGGCATTGGTCTTCTTCCTCTTGAAGGGATTGAATTTAGGCATTCTTTTTTTAAATTTTCTAGAAACCCGAAGTATTGAAATATGGTGGAGAGAAGGGATTATACCTTCCAAGATTTGGATATGTTGTAGAGGATGACGTTCTCCGCACGAATCCAAAGTTTGGACGAGAAACTCCACAAGGATTGGAAGAACAAGGATGGAGAAGAAGCTAGGGTTTGGAGATGCGCTACTGCTGTTATGAGGATGTGGGGAAGAATGAAGAAGAAGGAAGCCTCGGGTTTGTGCTGGTACATATATATATCCAGCCGAACTCTGGTCGAATTCGGACCGAACTCGGGCCGAACTCGGGCCGAATTCGCCAAGAGTTGCCTGGCTATATATATATCAAAAAAAATTCAAATGAGGCAACATTCTTTTTCATTAATTCGTTTCAAATACTTAATTCAAAGTTTAGTAATTTTAAATCAAAAATAATATAATTAATATTATTTTATAAATTAATATTCTTTACTCAGCATCTGTCTCAGATTAGCTGTAGGAGTACTGTCCCAGCTAACGGAGGTTCACCGAGGAACTTTTAAGAACCGCTTCGCTTCGACCGTAGTCGTGGTGACAGACAGACTCTTTTTGGACTTGTCTCGAAAATAGTTTTTGAGTATCGAATAAATTAATTAATAAAACAAAATTAATTAATATTATTGACATCAAAAATGCCTAATTCTCGACGTAAATAATTGAAACGATCTTCCGCTAAAGGTTTTATGAGTATGTCAGCTAATTGATTCTGTGTGTCTATGTATACAAGGTCTATATCTCCATTTTGTTGATGATCTCTAAGAAAGTGATGTTGAATCTCGATATGTTTAGTATGAGAATGATATACTGGATTCTTAGTCAAATTAATAGAACTAGTGTTGTCACAGAAAATGGGTATGTATATAAAATGTAATCCATAGTCTTCTAAGGTTTGTTTTATCCACAAAATTTGTGCACAACAACGTTCCGCGGCGATATACTCAGCCTCGGTTGTTGATATTGCAACAGAATTTTGCTTTTTACTAAACCAAGAGACTAGAGCTTTTCCTAGAAAATGACATGTGTCGCTAGTACTTTTTCTATCTACTTTGCATCCGGCAAAATCAGCATCGGAATAACCGGTTAGGTCAAACGACGTGGTTTTGGGATACAATAAGTCGACAGAAGAAGTGCCTTTAAGGTATCGGAAGATACGCTTAACTGCGAATAAATGTGATTCCTTAGGATTTGCTTGAAAACGTACACATAAGCAAACACTAAACATTATGTCTGGTCGACTAGCAGTTAAATACAGTAAGCTACCAATCATACCTCGATACTTACGTATGTCGACGGGTTTGCCTTTTTCATTAATATCAAGCTTGGTTGAAGTCGCCATTGGAGTGCTAAGTGGTTTTGCTGCTTTCATGTCGAACTTCTTTAATAGATCCTTTGTGTACTTTGCTCGATTTATGAACGTCCCATTGTTGGTTTGTTTGATTTGCAGTCCGAAAAAGAATTTCAGCTCTCCCACCATGCTCATCTCAAACTCATTCTGTATACACTTAGAAAAATTCTTGACAAAGAGATTTATTAGTAGATCCAAAGATAATATTATCTACATAGACTTGAATCAAAAGAATATTATTATTCAAAGATTTTATAAACAAAGTAGTGTCAACCTTTCCCTTTGAAAAACCGTTATCAAATAGAAAAGTGCTTAGACAATCGTACCAAGCACGAGGGGCTTGTTTCAAACCGGATAAAGCTTTCTTCAACTTGAAAACATATTCAAGAAATTTGAAATCAGTAAAACCGGGTGGTTGAGCTACATAAACCTCTTCTTTTATAAAACTATTTAAAAATGCGCTTTTGACATCCATTTGAAATAACTTAAAATTATGAAAACATACAAATACACATAACATGTGAATGGATTCTAATCTCACAACTGGGGCATAAGTCTCATCGTAGTCGATACCTTCTTCCTGATTGTATCCTTGAGCTACGAGTCGAGCCTTATTACGAGTCACTAAACCATTCTCGTTCAGTTTATTTCGAAATACCCATCGGGTGCCAATGACCGGATGATCAATAGGCTTGGGAACAAGTTCCTAAACTTGATTCAGTTCGAATTGGTTTAATTCCTCTTGCATAGCATCTAACCAAAAATTATCACTACATGCTTCATCAATATTTTTGGGTTCAAACTGCGAGACAAAAGCAACACAAGAAGCTATATCTTTATTAGAGAAACGAGTACTTACATCCTTGGTAATCTCACCAATTACCAAGTCCTTTGGATGACTAGCCAAGAATCTTATCTCTTTTGGTGTAGTCTCAGGATTGCTAGTTCCGGCTTCTTTGCTTGGAGGTTCATCTGATGCCTGATGTGATGGTTCTGTATCTTTGTGTGAAAGTTTTGCAGTAGCTGTACTTGGTGTGATTATGTCTTCATTGTCATCATCGTCTAAATATTGATTTAGCTCATGAAACTTGACGTTGATAGATTCTTCAATAATCATGGTTCTTTTGTTGATGACTCTATATCCTTTGTTCTTTGTTGCATAACCTAAAAATATACCTTCATCGGCCTTTTCATCAAATTTACTCAAATTATCTTTAGTATTAAGAATAAAGCATTTACAACCAAAGATTTTGAAATAAGAAACATTTGGTGTTCTATCAAACCATAATTCATAGGGAGACTTCTTCGATATAGGTCGAATTAGAACCCTATTGAGAATATTGCAAGCTGTATTTACAGCTTCAGCCCATAAATATCTAGGTAGACTAAACTGGTTCAACATAACTCTAGCCATTTCAGATAGAGTTCTGTTCTTACGTTCCATAACTCCATTTTGTTGTAGAGTCCTAAGGCTTTTGAATTCATGTAGATAACCGTGTGTGTCACAAAATTAGTTAAATTCTGCATTCTCAAATTCGTCGCCATGACCACTACGAATGCGAGTAATCATGAACCCTTTTTTATTCTGTACTTTCTTGCAAAAGGTGACGAATTCTGATAATGCATCGTTCTTGCGTACAAGAAAATAAACCCATTTATATCTAGAAAAATCATCTATAATGATAAATGCATATAATTTACCACCTAGACTAGCAATTCTGCTGGACCAAAATAAGTCCATATGCAACAATTGTAAAGGTCTAGTGGTACTTACAGCGTTCTTGGATTTGAATGCGGATTTGGTAGCTTTGATCTTTTCACATTCACTACATACCGTATCCTTCTTGAAAGAAATATCCGGTAAGCTGCGTACCAACTTCTTCGTAGATAATCTTGAAATTGTATCCATGTTTGCATGACCGAGTCTCATATGCCATAATTGACTCTCAATACTTTTGGCCATCAAACATCTACATGTATTGTTAGCATCTTCCAACAAATAGAATATATATATATATTGTCTTCTATAATACCTTCAAATATAGTACTGCCAGTTGAACTATCAATAATAGTACATTTATCTTTTACGAAGTTAATGCCATAACCGTGATCAGCTAAATGGCTTATGCTGAGCAGATTATGTTTTAACTTAGTAACAAGACAAACATCTTTAATCACTGGATAGAGAGCCTTACCAATGTCACCGATACTGATTATGTACCCTCTCAAATTATTACCGAAGGAGACGTATCCTTCTTTATTCCTCTTCGACAGTGTTGCAAATAATGAAGCGTCACCGGTTATGTGCCATGAGCAACCGTTGTCGAGGATACATTTGCTCCTAGCATGTAAAGGGTGTCCCACCTGCAAAACAATTTGCAGATAAAACTTTTGGTACCCATTTCTTGTAGGGTCCTGACTGGTTAGTTTTCGGTATCCATGCATAAACATTTAAATCTACTAACTTTCTGATTCTATTTGCAGAAGATATATGACCAATGAGGCCACAATAATGACATTTAGCTTGTTGAGTGTTGAAAGTAGTGTGAGGTGCATGATTGGTTGTTTTTGGTTTTCTAGTATAGAAGAATGCATGCCTATTAGTCTTCTTGGGCATAGTCTTGGTATGGTTTGTTGGGCGTGTTCCGATGATTCGGTAATTGACACATGTTAGAATAGGAAGCAACAACTTCAAGCCGTTTTCCTAAACTAATTTCTAACTTTTTGGAAGTGTCATATAATCTTGTATAGTCAGATGTGAGTGATTTTAATCTGACCTGTTCACACTGGAGACTCTTTCTCTCCTTAGATAGGTCTTCCTTTAACAGGACAATAGTTTGGTCTTTTTTTTCGGATAGCTTAACAGTCTCGTGTAACAATAATTTAATAGAAAAAAGCTCACAAGACTCATTTGAAGAGTCATTATCTCTAACCTGATCTAGTAGGTCGTTAAGTCTTCCTATTTCACCTTTGTACTCTTTGAGTACCTTCATAGAGGTTTTATATTTGCTACGCAGTTTCCTGTAATCATCTAACAGTTCACTGAAAGCCTCTCCTAGTTGCTCAAAGGTAAAATCATCATAAGGGTCAAATAGAGGATTAGTGATTACCTGATCGCAAGCCATCAAGTACACATTTGCAGCATCATCTGATTGTTCATCTTCTGAGTCGCTGGCTTCACTTTCATGCCATATGCTTGTGTTGGCGTACTTTCTTGATGTCGATTTCTTCAGATATCCTTTGTCATATTTGCTATTTTTCTTTGATGATGATATTGTTGGACAGTCTTTCTTCATGTGTCCTTTCTTCTTGCATCCGTAGCAAATGAGATCTTCTTCGTTGTTGTTGTCGTTGCTATCTTTTGTTCTCCTGTTAAATCTCATGAACTTCTTGAACTTTCTTACTAGATGAGCTTGATCTTCTGAGTCAGAGTCGCTGTCGTCGGAATCATCTTCGATCATTCTTCTACGTTGAGCCTTGAGAGCGATCGTCTTCTCTGACTTCTCCTTTGGTGTAGCATCTTCAAAGTCTTGAAGTTCTAACTCGTGAGTGAGTAGCTTACCCATGAGTGTTTCTAGAGACATTGTTGAGAGGTCGTTCCCTTCAATGATTGTTGTTGCCTTTGGAAGCCAGTTCTTTGTAAGGGCTCGTGGAAGTTTGCGAATCTTCTCAAGGTTACTATAATCCTTGCCTAGTGAACAAAAGATTTACAGTATCAAAGAATCTTGTAAACATCTGAGTGACTGATTCACTTGGCTTCATTTTGAACGCCTCATACTCTTGAGTAAGTCTGCTGATCTTTGACTCCTTGACTTGTGTTGTTCCTTCGTGGGTTACTTCGAGAAGTTTCCACACTTTGTTTGATGTTGTGCAAGTAGACACCCTGTTGAATTCAGTTCTGTCTAAATCATAAAATAAAGCGTTAATAGCACGTGCGTCAAGACTGGCCTTTTTTTTCTTCCTCTGTATATTTGTCATGGGGTTTTTTAACTAAAATACCATCAACATTAATACGAGGTGACTTTTTATAGCCATTAATAACTACAGACCATAAGTCAAAATCAAAAGATTTCAGAAAGAAACTCATACGTGTTTTCCAATAAGTGTAGTTTGTGCCGTCAAACAGTGGAGATCTGTTTGTGGCTTGGCCTTCACTTGTGAATTTTACAGTTGCCATGTGTAATGCGGTGATCTATATAACAATTGAATATAACTGCAATTTTACCTTGCTTTACCTGTATAACCTGCTTTGATATACCTCTAGATGGAGAATCTGCTTATAGAGAACCCGCTCTGATACCAATTGTAGGAATGAAATCGTAAAGCAGAATACTCTAGAGGGGGGGTGAATAGAGTAGGCAACAGAATATTGCTAATTAAAAACTTGTTAGCAGTTAGATCACAGATATAATAATAATCACAAAAATAAATGACAGAAATTAAAAGTGATCAGAAGGCAAACGCAAATACCGAGATTTATACTAGTTTTCCTCTTGTGAGGACTAGTCCAGTCGAAAGAACACTAGCTTCCAGTTGAATCCACTATTGGAAAATCTTGTAAGTTTTCATATGAAGTCCTTGCAACTTCTACAGACACGAGCTTTGATACGAAGAACTCGACCAACTTCAATTGTGAAGAGTTGAATCTTCTATCAAGCCTCTGATTACAATCGCTCTGAAACTTCTAGACCATACCGCACTGACAAATCGACTAGAGGATTGTAATTGGCTTGGGATTTGAAAATGAAAGCTTTTAAGAACTCTTTGGAAGAATGTAAGCTCAGGAAGAGAAGAGATTAAAAGTGAATTGGTGATTTGAAATGATCGAAATACTTCTCTATTTATAGTTTTTCCAAAGACATAACTCTGACAGAATTTGGGCAGAATTCGGATAGAACTCTTTGTAACAAACCACAACTGAAGGATGACCAAGTTCAAAAACCCAACGTTCACTAACGTTCCAAATGGCCGAACTCTGGCCAAGTTCTTCTGGGGTTCTGCCAGTTCATTTTTGGAGAAAATAAATTTTAGCTTTTTGAAAAATCCTTCAAAAGCTTTTTGTAACAAGAATGTTTTTCAAAAATGTAGGTCATTTGTAAAAGAATAGGATGGTTTTGAAAAACGTTTTCGGATAGCCTATTTGCCAGTACGACTCGGTGTACAATATATTCCTAGACTCAATAAAATAAAAAATTATATAGCGTAACAGGAAATACATTCTGAATGGCAAACAGCTTCAGTCTTGAACATAGTAAATATCTATTGTTGACCAGTGTCCAAAATGTCGTCGGTAAATATCTGAGTTGACTTGTAACTATATCGAGACAGAGTTTGATCAATTATTAAAATCAGGTTTGACCATGACCAATGGGCTAACACGAGGTTCGTGCCTATACAGTCGTTCTTCTGTCTTCCGGTCTGAGGCTATGGTTACGGTCAAGGAAGGGTTAGATTGTGAGGCAATTCAATTAATCAAAGAGGATTCGAAAAGGTTGGAAGTCAAAGGAGGTAATAATCATGGATGAGATACTATTCCTAGTCCTATATACAGGCTTATTGGGTACAGTCATGTAACCCAACAATATTTTCTGACCTGTATGGGCCACCACAAAAACATGTAACGCTCCAGTCCCAAAATACTTAGGACCAAGTACGTAGACATGCCAGCTATATATATACTAGGAATACTCCAATATATGGAATCCTAGTATATCTACATAAGCTGTAATAAAATAATCGTAGGCCAGAACATCAATAAACTATATCTCATCCACAGCAGATACAGAAGATAAAAGAAGTCCAAATAGAATAAATGAGTGAGTCAAAAGATAGTCGGGTGGACATGCCCATACTAAACAGCTATGAAAATAATCTCAATGAAGTAGATGTCCACTTTGAGTCTCAGAGAATAACATAAATCTAGATATCAGCGGGAGACGCCTCGTCATCAAGGTATGAAGGATCTAGTACCGAGCCATACACCTGCGAGAAATCGTCTATACCTGGAGAGATCACCAGGTCCTCAGAGGGACGTAACAAGATACATAAAGAACAAGCCATATCAACTGAATATAAATGCACCATAAAATAAAGATAAAGTAAAAGTGTCCAAACCATAACACGGCTCAATATCCTATCATCGAAATGGTAGGCTACCCCTACAACCAAACAAGGACAAGGGGTAACTTACTATTCCGCAATGTGATATTTTTCAATGCCATGATTGGAACATAAAATTTGCTAAGGTCTCTGTTTGCCATTGATTGTAGAAGTACAAAACAATTATATAGGAGGACTAAATTAGACTCACAATACAAACTCGCTCGTACAAAGAAAGCCTAGGGACGAAAACCTAGGTACAGCAATCTAAGTACAATTGTTTATTTTTGATTCTGGGGGTGACGGTAGAGGCTCGGGAAAGCGACGGCAGCTCTGCCTTACTCCTTGGACGATCAGACATAGCCTTGACTCTGATGAAGAAATGCTCTCAGAATGTGTGGGGAGACTCTTCTGTGCGTGCCTTTGTCTCTCTGTGTATCCCGCCGGGGGTCTCCAAGTCTTCAGATCTCTCCAGGTGTCTAGCTCTGTAGGTGTCCAGCTCTCCAGGTCGTTTGCAAGGCAATGACACCTTGCTATTTATAGGAGTGGGGGTGTGATCATTAGAGTTTACAATGATTCCCTCCTTAAAAAATCGGCGGCCAATCATCTGGACCATTGATTTTGATTATAATGAATCTGGACAATTAATGTAGATTGCACCAAATCTTATGGGCAATTAATATTGATTGTCATAAATTTTGATAGGCTCGGATCTTCTGCCACATATTCGATTTGTCTGATCTGATTTAATTTAGGGTAATTATGATGATTGTAACAAATCTGGTTGTTGGGATCTGTTCATAAATCTTGATTGATTTAATGCCACATATCTAACCATCATTACAGGAAAACTGATCTTCTGCCATGTGTCATAACCGCGAGCCATAGCCGCATGAGGGTAGCTTCTTAGGTTTTAAATCGCATGAATGTGGCAGCCGCATAGATGTAGCCTCTGAAATCTGAGCCGCATGGGTGGTTTCCAATTGAATCGCATAAGACTGCATGAGTATAGATTCTCAGCATTTGAGCCGCATGGAGATAATCTCCATGATGTGGGCCGCATGAGAACAGCCGTCGCATGAGGCAGACGATAGAGAGCTTTGAAGTTGGTGGATCGTGCCAGCTGTATAGGAGATTTTCTCCGTTTCTCGAAGAACACGCCGTCATGTTAGGGTTCATCATTTCAGCTTTAATTTCAGAGTTATCACTTTATGTCAGAGCATTTAATGGGAGCAGTCACTTTATGACCAGCTGTAAAAAGCAAGCTGCATAGGGCTACGTGATTCTTTTCTGAGCCGCATGAGGCTATTGGAGAGTTTCTGAGCCGCATGAGGCTCCGATAGATTTCTGAGCCGCATGGGGCTCCTTCTGTTTTGAGCCGCATGAGTTTTTCTTGTTCTTTTCCATGCTTCTACAAGACCCCCTTCAAAGTTTTCAATTTGAAAAATTGAAATACTTTGAATAAGAAGCATAGCTATATGAGCTATGCTGGCCGCATGGGATGTTCTGGCCGCATGGACTTCTTGGCCGCATGGTCTGTCTAGCCGCATAGACTCCCTAGCCGCATGGATCGCTTCTGGCCGCATATTGTCCTCTCTGCCACGTAGGCGGCATTAATTGCTCTTGATTCATTATGATTTGGAGCCGTCTTTTGGGGGAATCCCAAGAGTTGGTTCATTAAATATTTGGATTTTATGCCCTGGGTTAATCTCATTTATGAGATGAGGCAAAATCCTAGGAGTTAATTTTGCCTGCAGCACACGACCAGAAGCATTTATCGTTCTACGTGCCCCCCTATGTCTGCCTATAAATAGGGGTGCTTTTAGGACAGAGAAGCTTTTTTGCTTTCTTTTGTCTTCCTCTTTTCTTGCCCTAAGCCACTATCTTTGTCTTCCTTCTCCGATCATCAAATGACGATGGCTTCCAAAGCTTCCAAAGCTCCCTGCGACGAAAGGCAAGAAGGCGGCGGCCTCATCGCCGACTGTAGCACCTCCAGTCCATCCTGACGTCCACCTTGCCATCAAGGATAAGGACTATGTGGAAGATCGAATACTTCAAGCCCTAACACAATGGCTCTGTTGCATGTTTTTATGCACAAGCCTTCTTTTCTTCAGTATTCAATGCGTTCTTCATCTTTATTGGACTGCCTAAAGTTCAGTACGATGAAGCCGCATATGTTGTATGGGCCGCATGAACTTCTCATATTCGAGCCGCATAGGGTATGCCCTATGTTTGAGCCGTATGAGAACGTCGGAGCCGTATAAACGCCTTTAGAACTGAACCGCTTGAAGCCCCTCTGAACAAAATCACATGAGCTTCTAATGGACTGAGCCGCATAGCGTTCCAGGAATCAGAACCGTATATGAACCCACCTAAACAGAGCCGCATGAGGACTCGTCTAAACCAAGTCGTATGAACTTTTAAAAAAAATCGAGCCGCATAAAGACTCATCTAAACAGAGCCGCATGTACTCTGTAAAATTTGAGCCGCATAAGAGCTCGTTTAATCAGAGCCGTATGAACTCTAAATGTTTTATGGCCGTCTCCTGACTTTGTTTCTTTTGTCTCTTTTCAGTAAATCTGTCAGTCAAATGCTGCAGGAGAACCCCTGGTGTATCAGGCCCAATTTGCCATAGGAGTTTGGTTTGACCACATAGTCCTGCAGGTAATGGAACAATCGCCCAAGAACGAGCCCGAGGAGAGACTGAATCTTATCAAGAACCAGTCCTTTTGCTTTCTCTGTGCTATGCTGAACTCAGGGCGATTAGATGGGAAGTACCTGAATTCGGCGTTCTTCTTTCGGGGACATCCTGATTGTGAAGAACTCTCAGGTATTGGATATATCTGAGAATTAGAATTTTATTTCTGCTGGAAGGGCGATCCACATCCCCCAGATGGAGCGTTATTTCCCATTGGCGTGGTTCAATATGTTGTCGATGGACAGGAAGATGCCGGAATCCTTGACCCCGAGCCGGTCGGGCATGATTGTGGGTAACATCCACTACAATAAGCACATTAGATCAGCGTACGCGGGCAGGGAACCGATCAGCTGCTACGTGATGGGGCTGGCCCCGGGTACCTTCTTAAATGCGCAAGGTCCCAATTTTTCATTCTCTCAAGCTGACACCTTCCTGAATCAACTTGCTCGGAAAGGTTCTTATCCCGTTGGCCGGCACTCACTTTTGAACTGGATAAACCCTATCCCTTCGTAGGCCAATTTGACCGAGTAGATTTTGCGAGAATATGGAACTTTCCTGCGTGAGGTTGGTCTCTACCATGCCATCCGGGGTACATGTCACGGGCTGTCCATCAACAAGGAGTTGTTCATGGCTCTCTTGGAGATGTACATCCGGCAGACGGGGATCTTCTTCACGCCTGGAAGGAAGATTGGTCTTGCTCTTCATGAGATGCTCGCAGTTTCTAGGCTGCCCTGGGGCAATGAAGTGTTTGAAGTATATACTCCAACGAACGAAGAGTTCGAAGATTTGGAGCAACGATATCCGAGTTTCGTTGCTATCTACCAGGAATTACTATGTCACCACAGTTATTGTCAACAGACGACCAAGAACGATGGTAGCTCCGAAGGAAACCTTCCGCATACTAGGGCTTGGCTCTCCCACCTTTTACAGCAAGGTGCCTCAGGCCGGGTTACTCCCCGAAATCCTCTAACCCGAGAGCGAGTACAGAATCTGGTGTCAACCGCCAAGAAATCGAGGGCTTGAGCGACACGTTCGGGAGTCAAACTGATTCCTTCGATTATTTTTATCAGGATACCCAGCCGCTGTCGGAGAAGGCAATCCTGGCGGGGTTCCCGATGGTATGGCTACGGAATTGCGTAGTCTCAGGAGGGGTTGGTTCCATTGAGAGGATCATCCAAAATTTTATCCTTCCTGTCGTGAAGCTGGCCTTCGGGGTCAGACTGGCTCTTCTTCCGGCCATGGTGTGCAGTATACACCGTGGCCTCCGTATTTTTTCATCCAAGGTTATTATCCGTGACACGGCGATGAACTTTGAACGAATCGAGCTGCCCTACCATTATTTGATGGGGTGGCTATTAATGTACTGCCGGTCTTTGATGAGACCTGGCCCAGAAGATGGTGTAACTGATGATGATGCTTTTATCTTTCAGTACTGCCAAATGTCCTGGGAGTATAACACTATGCCCGCCTGTCGGAGGGCGCTGGCGAGGGTGGATGGATATAACTTCTTCGTGTCTGTTCATCACTTTTCTGCTGAGGAGGTCAGGAGTGTACACGTTGACGGTACCGGGCCTCCTCTCATCTTATCCGGGAGGATGCTTCTTTGGTTGCGTAATATTCGTCCCTCGTACTTAGTATATCGCAACCGTAATACCGTCTACCTGGAACATTACTTGTCCAGCCGGTTCTTTCGCCAGTTTGGGTACAACCAGCTGTTCCTAGAGAGTCCCAGCTCTTGCCTGGGTTTTCAAGGCAGCGTTCTGGATGGCATCAGGGCCTGGCACTACTATGACATTGCTTATACTCGTGCTAGTTTCTCGGTCCCTGACGCTGAGACGCAAGGGAAGATTTTGTATTTAGCGGCTCTCTACCACGTCACTGCGAGCAGGTTTTCTGTTAACTTTGACCCTCGTACCAGTTTTATTGTTGGCACCGGCTTGGTGGAGAAGCCCCAGGGGTCGAAGACGAGGAAGCAGAGGGCGAACACAGTTCCTGTACCGGACTCGGAGTCTACCACTACGGATGAAGAGGATGGCGAGCAGGGTGCCGATGACTCTCTCCCTCCTCTAGACGAGGTGGCGGCGGATCAGCCGCCCATTATGTCCGATGAAGTGGTGGCGGATTAGCCGCCTGATGTGCCTGATGAGATGGTGGCGAATCGGCCATCCGTCGTGCCTGGTCCTTCGCACAAGCGGAGCAGGCGCGTATCCACTGATGGTGGCAGAACCTACTCTACGAAGTGGGCTGCAGTAAGACATCGCGTGCTGTTTATTATAGAGAGACGTGAAGGTGATGATGCTGCTTTGGAGGTGAATTGAACTACATCCATCCTTTCCTTTGGTCCTTTTTTTCTCTGAGCTGTTGATTAATCTTTTTTTTATCTCTGTAGGCGTCAGAAGAAAGGATTTTTCAGAACCAGCTGATGTTCCTGAAGCTGATCCGGTCATAGCTACTCTGGTGAGTGATATGTATACCGAGATCGTTGCTGCCGGGGTCCCTTCCGGCGACGGCTGAAGTTTCTCCGGTCGCGGAGGTCTCTATTCAGGGCGATGTGGGCCCTTTTGAACCAATCTTCGAGGGTAATGGATTCCAACCGGGTGTAGTCTCCAGATCCTTCAGGATGCGGCCGAAGGTCATAGCTGTGCAGGCTGCCTGCATGCGGCTGGTAGTTCTGGCCGTATGGGCTTTCTGCATGCGGCTGACTTTTGTGGCCGCATGAGTTTTTTCCATGCGGTTGGCAGTTACAGCCGTATGAGCCTTCTTCATGTGGCTGGTGCCTTTATACGGCTCGAACCATATAGAGTTCCTCTTTGCCCCTGCAAGTCCAACATCATAGTGTTTTCTTCTGCCAGACTTGGGGACAGCAGAGTCCTCTATGGTCTGAAGTGGGGCTGCAATAGGGTCTTTTTGTCATCTTGTGCAGCAGAGAGTACTTCGTCCAGGGCCTGGGGAGGAGAAAATGACTTGGGCCTCCACTCCCTGCGAGCCTTCTTCGTGCGGGCTCGCCGCTGGACCGGGCCAGCGCTCCCGTCGGAGAGCATTTCTTCAAACGCTTGTTGGTCGAAGCGGGCGACCAGCATTTGTTGAGTGGAGCCAAGTTTGGCTGCGTCCGATTGCATCACCAACTCCTCAGCCGTGGAGAAGTTTGTTCCCAGCAGAGTCGCCATCGTATTTGCCACTGATTATAGAAGTACAGAACAATTATATAGTAGGACTGAACTTAGACTCACATTACAAACTTGCTCGTACAAAGAAAGCCTAGGGACGAAAACCTAGGTACAGCAATCTAAGTACAATTGTTTATTTTTGATTCTGGGGGGTGACGGTAGAGGCTCGGGAAAGCGACGGCATCTCTGCCTTACTCCTTGGACGATCGAACGTAGCCTTGACTCTAATGAAGAAATGCTCTCGGAATGTGTGGGGAGACTCTTCTGCGCGTGCCTTTGTCTCTCTGTGTATCCCGCCGGGGGTCTCCAAGTCTTCAGATCTCTCCAGGTGTCCAGCTCTCCAGGTGTCCAGCTCTCCAGGTCGTTTGTAAGGGAATGGCACCTTGCTATTTATAGGAGTGGGGGTGTGATCATTAGGGTTTACAATGATTCCCTCCTTAAAAAAGTCGACGGCCAATCATCTGGATCATTGATTTTGATTGCAATGAATCTGGGCAATTAATGTGGATTGCACCAAATCTTATGGGTAATTAATGTTAATTGCCATAAATTTTGATAGGCTCGGATCTCCTGCCACGTGTTTGATTTGTCTGATCTGATTTGATTTAGGGTAATTATGATGATTGTAACAAATCTGGTTGTTGAGATCTGTTGATAAATCTTGATTGATTTAATGCCACGTATCTAACCATCATTACGGGGAAACTGATCTTCTGCCACATGTCATAATCGCGAGCCACAGCCGCATGAGGGTAGCTTCTTAGGTTTTGAACCGCATGAATGTGGCAGCCGCATAGATATAGGCTCTGAAATCTGAGCCGCATGGGTTGTTTCCAATTGAGTCGCATAAGACTACATGTGTATGGCTTCTCAGCATTTGAGCCGCATGGAGATAATCCCCATGATCTGGGCTGCATGAGGACAGCGGCCTCATGAGGCAGCCGCATAGAGAGCTTTGATGTTGGTGGATCGCACCTCCTGTATTGGAGATTTTTTCCGTTTCCCGAAGAACACGCCGTCATGTCAGGGTTCATCATTTCAGCTTTAATGTCAGAGTTATGAGACCAGTCACTTCATGGCCAGCTGTAAAAAGTAAGCTACATAGGGCCACGTGATTCTTTCCTGAGCCGCATGAGGCTATTGGAGAGTTTTTGAGCCGTATGAGGCTCCGATAGATTTCTGAGCCGCATGGGGCTCCTTCTGTTTTGAGCCGCATGGACTTTTCTTGTTCTTTTCCATGCTTCTACAGTCTCCTAACCTTTCTAGTAGGCAATTTAGAAGACATATCGATGTATGGACAGGTGAAGGCTGACTCCCCCAGGACAAGGTAATAACTCACAACACGCACACGTCAAGTACCAATACTATCAGCCAGCATAACTCGAGGCTAGCGGCCCACGTGACCCATCAGTCTACATAGCTCGAGGCTAGTGACCCTCGTAACTCGACTACCGTAGTACGCAATTACTACAGCTTTTGAGTTTTGGGGTAGCCCATTTATTTAACTGTCTTCTCCCTCCCAAGGTCACTAACAAAAGGTAGTTCGCTAAGACTAGGTCCATTTGCATACAAAAAGGCAAGAAGGAAAAATAACTGAAAGCAAAATAAAGTGAACTAAAAATAGCAAGTAATGGATCCAACTGAGAACAGATAATAAATAAGCAGTAAATAAATAAATAAAGATAAATCTAATTATAAACAGTAAATAAGGTAAAGTATCTTGCCTGAGGGTGGTGCGAGAAGCAACAAAATCTAACAATAAAAATCGTCAACACGAAAGTCAAAATCCACAATGAGCTCCGGATGCTGAAACAAACATCACGAACGAGTTTGGAATAAAAGATATGCCTAGGAAACGCCTGTCCAAAAGTCTAATTTTGGAACAGGGTCCGTTTTGAGGAGACGAACTCAACAATATGTCCAACTTTGGATTCCGATGAGCCGTGCACAAATTCGCCCGTTAGAGCGGGTCGCGGACCCGCCAAATAGGCGTTCCATTCGACCTTCTCAGAGTCGGACCAAACTTGGCATACAGGACCAGAATTTCGATACGGTCCTGTTTGCGTAAGTTTCGTCTCGATACGACGAATATATACGAAGTTATGGCCAAGTTTACAAAAAGGTCGATACGGGGGTATCTCGACGGATACGCACTAATTTTGCCGCACACACGCAACAAAATCGAGTTCCATCAGTTCCCACACGTCGACAACATCCATACGCGCCTTTCGATGTGTATAGTGCGTGACCCCGTCGCCCGGTTTGTCGGGGCACACACCGTATCGAAAAAACTTTTCTAACTTTTACGATTTTAAAAATAGTTTTTCTTTATTTTTAACAACGAATATCTTTCTGCCTAATAACTGAAAAATAAATCTATCTGAAGCATTTTAATCTCGTATATGTTGTATTTTACTGTTTCAAATTAGTTTGTTCGAAATCTTAGTTTTTAGCCCGGGAAACGCCTTCTAAAATAGCTTCGAATCTGTTTTGTTCATGCACATGAACTCCAACTTTTCGTCGAACTTTTGACAAATTTATGGGGATGATCGGGGGTAGTAGGGCTTGTTTTCCTATATGTAGTGATTAATAGGAACAAATTGGTTCGTTGATTAGCTAAACGATGAAGAAAAAAATGATGACAAACATGGGTACCTGCTGCGGCTGGGAACAGAGCTTGCTCTGTTTTCCCGCGAGCTTCTGGTGTCGTACCGTCGGCCGGTGGCTGCAGACGATCGGTGAGCAGCGTATAGGAAGCGCAGAGGTGCGTGAAAGTCTAGGGTCCGCTGGGGAATGAGATTAATGCGTATAGTGCTCTCGATCATGCGGTTGTCTGCTCTTATCCCTTCGAAAACCCCTTCCCTTTTTTCCGAATATATACTCTGATCGATCCAATTTTTATCCTATTTGAATCAAGATTAGGACTGGATTGGTATAATTCTAATGAGTATTTGATTTGGATGAAGGTGTAAAAATTTTGGATTTAAAAGATTTGAAGAATCCGAGTTATTAAACCGTCCGTTCCTATACTGCTACCAAGGTCGGGTTCTTTGTGTTTCATTGTCTCACGAGATATTCATATCTCGTGAGATGATAAAATTTCCATTTTTTTCATTTTTTTTACTATATATGGTTATTTAAGTATCAATATATAACCAAAACTCTAAGTAATATGCTGAAAAATATACTTTCTAATAAAAATAATTTTTTTTGCATATATTTAAGAGAATTATTTTGATGTACCTATTTACCCCTAGTATGTTTACATCTTTAGTATTATTGTAAATACAATTTAGCACACACCAATACTCTATATATACACTTATATATATATATATATATATATATATAAATATATATATATATATATATATATATATATATATATATATATATATATATATATATATATTTGTAAGACATACAAGATAACTTCATAAAATAAATGACTACAGAAGTTATTCGCTGTAAGAGAAAATTAGTCACTCCACATGATTTGAGAAATTACTTGCTTCATTTATTTCATAAATAATTTCTAAGATTTCAAATAAAGATTCTAAAAGCAAGAATAGTAATAAAATATAATAATAAAATAAGAAAAATTAGAAATTCGAGGGAGATGTACAGCTAATAGGCTAGTCAAGTCATGCGACTGCAATAGCCGTACAACAATGTCTAGTAGATGTGCCTGACAAATTTCCAGCACGACTAAGACTATGTTTGTAAATAATAAAATAAAATAAAATAAAAAACAAATAATTATTTTAGCAAGTAAAAATAAAACTAAAATATTCTTTTGAAATTTTTGGGGGTTTACACTTTTCTGTCTTGTTGTTCTTTTTTTATTAGCATTGCATGACGTAGTACGTTGATACTTATTGCCTTTTTATAGATGGGTACCGATGTCATGATAGTGACATGGAGTATTGACATTAGGCATTACGTACATACTAATGTGCCCAATGACAAAATTGACCACAGGATATCGACACATTCATGATGCGAGGTTTACATGACTATTCATGGTATTGACCTCATGTTAGAATTCTAGATTTCTTCATCAGTATTGTTTTTACTTTTAAGATGACTGTACAGACTTGACATTACTAGATTCTAGACATGGGGATTGGAGAGAACTTAACTATAATATCAGACGTATTATCGTGTGGCCTGTTGTTTAGTAAACTTTATTACTGTAGCAGAGTAAGGGATTATCACTGTCGAGAATTGATTGTCCTTGGTGCCATAACACAAGTACCGGGGCCAATATCCTACTGAGGTACTAGTGAGCCTTAGTGGAAGGGGTCTGGTATTCTAAAAAATATCTCACTTGCATAGAACATAGACGGATACAGTAGATTGCCTTAGTTCATATTTTTATTTATGTAAATTGGCATGTATATTATGCACCTTGCTAGTCCCCTGAGGACCTGGTTATTTTTCAGGTTTAGACGAAGCTGAAGACTACCCGGAGGTTTACGGTTCGGGAGCACAGACTGGAGACGTACCGGTACAGGAGGATGAGATAGTGCCTGACGATTTTTCGTGATCATGTTACCTTCATATTTAGTCTTGCTACATTATTCCCTTTTCTTTACATCAGACTTGTAGTTGATTTGTACTATGTTTCTATTTCTGTGGTTTTGGGATGTTTTACCCGCATAGACTTTATTACTTTTATTACTGGATATTTGAGACATTTCCTTATTTATTCTTGATCTATTTGTGGACTCTGTGGATATGATTAGATGTATATACCTGTGGACTGTGTTGTATTTTTGGGTGTTATCATGATTTATGGCTTAAGTATTTTGCTAATGGGCTTATTGTGTAGCTTGGCCCATTGGTGAAGTGCTGCTGGTATGTTCGTATTCCTGGTCCTACGTATTTTAGGACTAGGGCATTATATGCTTTTGTGGTGGCCCATGCAGGTCTAGGTTAATCACTTCGATTACGTTACTGTACCGACATGAGCCTGCAATTAGAATAGGAAAGACCCATAGGATCACATCCACATGCTTGATACCTTCTTTGACTTCGTATTCAACTCTCACTTGACTGCTTCTTTTGCATCCAGTTTTATTCTTTTCTACCGTAATCCTTATTTATTTGTGCTAGTAAGATGAATCTTCGTAGTGGGTGTATCCTCCCCTTACTATTGCATCTTGAAAGCGGGGGCACAAATGCTAGAAGTCATAGGTGCAAGTGGAGTCTTCACGATTATGCGAAGTCATGGTGATACCTAGGATAGTCGTACTATTACGCGCCTACAACCGCGATTGAGGAATAGGACTCGAGGATATGTCCACAAACATGATTATAGACTTTTCTCAGACTCTTCAGCATGACTGCTTTCATGTTATTTTCTCTCAACATGATTGGTTTCTTGTTCTTTCTTACTCGAGATTTGACTAAACCCTTCCCTGTTTACTTCTTAAGTAAATCTTTTCGTTCCTTTTCGCTAAGTTGTTGGAAAGTGTCTTATGGATTGGTCCAAGGAAAGTTTAAAAATTATATTTATCTTTGTATTACGGAATCAAAGTTTTTGCAGCCAGAGAAATACTTGCGAGGCAGGACTTCAGATAACGGCATCTTGGCTACATATGTTTCTCGAATTCTACTTGTCCTACGCATGTTGACATTTTCTCTTGTATTTTAAAAAAAATAAATTCGAAAGTATTTCATGGATTTGACCAAGATAAGCTCAAGAACTTGTATTATTTGGCATGGCAGATGTGCACTGCAGCCATCCGTCGTATTATGGAACAAGAAAGTTATTTGTAGCCAGATGCACACTGGCGTGGCAGTAAATTCAGGTGACATAATCACGGAGATATATGGTTCTCGAGTCTTACCTAGACTACGTCCTATGCATATTGTCTGGCCTCATATCGTTCTTGGAAATAGTTCGACAAACCCTCATTCTTTGCTTGACCATACCGTTGTTTGAAATTGGTATATAGGTTTGTTTGACCCAGCCTTAGGCTTTCGTTACCTTCTATTTACTAAATGACTAAAATAGTTAAAACCTTATAGTTATATTATAAAATGTAATTAAGCTAGCTATTAGTGTGATTGTGATGTTGGATAGCTAGAAACGGGTAAGTTTCTTAGAGATGGATCCTAGTGAGATTATGAGTCGAGTATGAATGCCTATATATCGGATGCGTAGAGCCCACTAGGAGGAATTGCTAGGAGTGATCTGACGAGTATCCTAGAATAGGTTGATAATACTATACCTACGATAGAATGGTATGACTAGTCATATTTGAATTCTTCTACAGTAAACACTTTTATCTCTTTTTCTCCCAAGATTATTTTTTGAGGAGCATCTTAGAGTTGTATTAGGAGTATCGAGGAAGGAGAAGCGGTATGCCAAGCTTAGTAAAGTATGAATTCTGCCATGATAGGGTTCCTTTTTTGGACATGTTATCTCGGGGGAAGGACTTTCAGTGGATCCGGAGAAGTTAGCTACTCTAGTGTCTTGGCCGACACCGACATCAGTTGCAGACGTTAGGAGTTTTCTCGGACTTGCCGGGTATTACTGGAGGTTCGTAAAGAATTTCTCACGGATTGCAGAACTGATGACACGATTGACATGTAAGGATCTTGAGTTCTAGCGGACAGAAGATTATTAGAAGGCTTTTGAGGAATTCAAGAAGAGGTTTACCTCAGCACCTATTTCGATGCTTCCTTCTGGATCAGAAGGATTTGTTGTATATAGTGATGCATCAGGTAGTAGACTTGGATGTGTTTTGATGCAACACAGAAAGGTCATAGCCTACGCATCGAGACAGCTGAGGGTACATGAGAAGAATTACCCTACTCATGATCTGGAGTTAGCAACGGTGATCTTTGCATTGAAGCTATGGAGGCATTATTTGGATGGAGAACGTGTGGAGATATTTATGGATCATAAGAGCTTGAAGTATGTCGTCATGCAAAAGGAGCTGAATATGAGATAGAGGTGGTGGTTGGAGCTTATGATAGACTATGATATAGAATTGCAGTACCATCATGACAAGACAAACATAGTGGTGGACGCTTTGAGTAGAAATCCTACTACATATTTCTTGACAGCCCAGCCACAATTATTAGAGGATATTCAGGAGCTTGGAATAGAAGTCATTATGCCGGGACATCAAGGAGTACTTGCCAATTTAGAAGTATAGTCGTCGCTCATGGATAGGATCAAGGTAGCTTTGCCTACAGATATAAGATTTTGAAGACTTTGTGAGAGGACAGAGGCTGGAGAGCAGACAAGACTTCGTATTCATGAGGATGGGACATTAAGGTGCGGAAATCTCTTATATGTTCTGTAGAAGCATGGAAAAGAATAAAGAAAGATCCATGCGGCCAATGATCCCCATGCGGCTCAGAGAGCTCATGCGGCTCAGAGACCCATACGGCTCAAGCATCTATACGGCTCGAATAGTTCCATGCGGCCCAGAGAGGAGCCACGTGGCCCTCAACAGCTCTTCCCTTCATCTTCTACTGCATTTAATGCCTTGACGGCTGACATCTCTGACCAATGACAAAAAGATGCAATAATGACTCTGTCATAATGGCAGACTCCTAGGGAAACGAAGGATATCTCTGACACAATCCGTCAAACCACAAAGACCTTTATGCGGCCTTGACACATGGACAGTCGCATGCGGCTCAGATAGAGGCCACCCATACGGCTCAGACAGAGGCTACCCATGCGGCTTAGGCAGAGGCCACCCATGCGGCTCAGGCAGAGGCTAGCCATGCGGCTCAGGCGTAGGCTACCCATACGGCTCAGATAGATGCTACCCATGCGGCTCAGGCAGAGGCTACCCATGCGGCTCGCAAGGACTATCTTCATGCGGCTCATTGAGAAGCCATCCATCATGCGGTCGTCTACGCTCATGCGGCTCAGATTATCTCCATGCGGTTCAAATATTCAGAGGCCACTCCCAAGCAGCCTTGATACATGGCCAGCCTCATGCGGCTCAGTGGGGGAGAAATCCTCATGCGGCTAAGATTTCCTAAGTGGCTCGCGGTCCTGCCAGTGTCCCTACAGCTATCAGCCTAATAATAGTGGGACACGTGGCAAGATTCATCAACAAATCCTAACAACCAGGTTTAGTTCCATCCTCATAATTACTGGGATCAAATTAGATCATTTGCAATCAATCAAATTGAACACGTGGCAGAGAATCCGAGCTTGGTAAAACAAATTATGAGGATTTATGGCAATCATCATTAATTGCCCACAAAGATTTGATGCAATCATATTAATTGCTCAAATCTATTACGAGCGGCCCAGATTCATTGATCCTTAACCGCCGACTTTTGAGAAGGGATAATCATTGCAAAACCACCCTAATGATGCCCCCACTCTTATAAATAGCAAGGTGCCATTCCCTTGCAAGGGGGATACACAGAAGAAGAGAGAGACAGACATAGAGAGCAGAGAGCAGAGAGAGAGAGCACACCCCCCTTGGATCCAGAGAGTCAGAGAGAAATTGAAAGGAGTGCATTTCTTCATTAATGCCAAGCAGTTCTTCTACAGAGCCAAGGCTGCATCCGATCGTCCAAGGAGTAAGGCAGAGCTGCCATTGCTTTCCTGAGCTTCTACCATCACACCCCAGAATCTAAAATAAATAATTATACTTAGATTGTTGTACCTAGGTTTTCGTCCCTAGGCTTTCTTTGTACAAACGAGTTTGTATTGTGAGTCTAAGTTCAGTCCTCCGATAATTGTTTTGTTCTTTTACAATCAATGGCAAACATGTTCCAAATGGAGAACTGAGGCAGGAGTTGTTTAGTGAAGCCCACAATTCTATTATTCTATTCATCCCGGGAGTACTAAGATGTATTAGGACTTGAAGAAGTACTATTGGTGGCATGGTATGAAGAGGAAGATTGCATGCTTCATAGCAAAGTGCTTGGTCTGTCAGCAGGTAAAGGCAGAATATCAGAGGACCGCAGGTATGTTGCAACCGCTTTCCATTCCTGAACGAAAATGGAAGCATATTATCATGAATTTTTTTACTGGATTTCTGAGGAGTCCTAGTGGAAAGGACGCAGTTTGGGTGATTGTAGATAGACTCATAAAGTCGACACATTTTTTGCCATTCAAAGTGGGTCAGTCCACCGAGATGTTAGTTGACTTGTACATGAGGCAAATTGTGAAACTTCATTGGATACCAGTTAGTATAGTCTCGGATAGGGATTCTAGATCCACCTCACATTTTTGGAGGAGTATACAGGAGAGCTTGTGTACGAGACTCAAGTTCAGTACTTTGTATCATCCACAGACGGATGGTCAGTCAGAGCGCACTATACAGACCCTAGACGACATGTTGAGGACGTGCTTATTAGACTTTGGAGGCTCTTGGGAGGATCACCTGCACTTGGTGGAATTTGCCTACAATAACAGTTAACAAGCTAGTATACAAATGGCACCATATGAAGCATTGTATGGGAGGAAGTGTAGATCACCTATATATTGGAGCGACGTGGGGGAGCGACAGATACTTGGACCAGAGCTTATGACGCAGACAGTCGATAACGTGAAGCAGATTAAGAGTCATCTTCAAACAGCTCTGTAGAAGCATGGAATAGAATAAAGAAAAGCCTATGCGGCTCCGATAGAGATATCCCCATGCGGCTCAGAATTCCCATGCGACTCAGAAGTCCATGCGGCTCAGAATCCCTATGTGACTCAGAAGTCCATGCGGCTCTAGAGTCCATGCGGCTCAAGGGCCCATGCGGCTCGGATAGTTCCATGTGGCCCAGAAAGAAGCCATGTGGCCTTCAATAGTTCTTCTCGACATTCGGCTGCATTTAATGCCCTGACGGCTGCTCTGACAAACGACGACTATGACAGCTCTGACATAAAGTCGCAATAATGACTGACACGATGGCATGTTCATAGGAAAGAGGAGAAAATCTCTTTACGGTTGGCAAAATCTACCAAGTCCGGAGGCCACTCCATGCGGCTGCCCATCTGTATGCGGCTGCCTGTCCGTGTCCCCATGCGGCTGCCCATCTGCATGCGGCTGCCTATCCCTATGCGACTGCCCATCTGCATGTGGCTGCCTATCCATATGTGGCTGCCTATCTGCATGCGGCTGCCTATCCCCATGCGACTGCCCCTCTACATGCGGCTGCCTATTTCTATACTGCTGTCCATCCCCATGCGGCTGTCCATCCACATACGGCTGTCCATCCACATGCGGCTGCATGTTTCATGCGACTGAGAAGACCCCCCTATATGCAGCTCGGCCAGGATGATCCAGTTGAGACACATGGCGCTCTTCGCTACAATTGAGACACGTGGCAGTCTTATCTTCCCCGGAATTATGGGTGCTAACAAATCCTAACAAAATCAGATTTGTTGTGATCATCATAATGGCCCAGATCAAATCAAATCAAGCAAATTGGACACGTGGCAGGCTATCACAAATCACAAAGATTTATGGCAATCAACATTTATTACCCATAGAGATTTGATGCAATCTACATTAATTACCTAGATTTGCTACAATCAGAATGAAGGGCCCAGATTAATTGATCCTTAACCGTCGACTTATCAAGGAGGCAATCATTACAAACCCTAATGATCGCATCCCACTCCTATAAATAGCAAGGTGCCATTCCCTTGCAAGAGAGGATTTTCTAGAGCACCTGGAGAGACCTGAAAAGAGAGCACAGAGAGACAAAAGCACGCACAGAGGATTCTTCCCGAGCATCCTGAGAGCATTTCTTCACCGGAGCCAAGGTTGCATTCGATCATCCAAGGAGTAAGGCAAAGCTGCCATCGCTTTTCCGAGCCTCTACCGTCACCCCCCATAATCTAAAATAAACAATTGTACTTAGATTGCTGTACCTAGGTTTTTGTCCCTAGGCTTTCTTTGTACAAGCGAGTTTGTATTGTGAAGTAAAAGTCCAGTCCTCCGATATAATTGTTCTGTTCTTTTATAATTCATGGCAAACAAGCTCAAGACTGACAGAAGCATTGTGCCGATATGCATCGTCGACCATTGGAATTCAAGGAGGAAGAGCATGTATTTCTGAGGATTTCACTGACTCGGGGCACTATTAGATTCGGGAGTAGGAGGAAGTTGAGTCCAAGGTATATTAGACCGTTCGATATGATTGAGCGTGTAGGAGAGGTAGCATATCGTCTTGCATTACCTCCATTACTAGAGGGAGTGCATGATGTATTCTATGTCTCACAGCTGAGGAGGTATGTGTCACACCCCGACTCGGGAAATCGCTCGTCCTCGCTAGATTTCACCCGAATCATCGTCCTCGCTGGGGCATGATGCTGCACGAGCCTGGAGTTGCGCTCGTACAAGGCAAGATAATAGGTTCATGTAAGATTATCTCAAATTGATAACATAGGCAGCGGAAGAAAACAGAGTATACAATAAGAATCACTTTCTTTAATAATGATCTGAAGCTAACAAGGCTTGAATAGCCTAACTGAATATGGCAACTGGCTACAACGCTCATGATCTCTCTAGCTCACAAAGGATTACATTGTTCTGTACATTATGCCTCTTTATAGCCAACAAGTAGTCTTCTGTCGAACATCTCCATGTTGCAAGTCCGAATGCCAATGCGGTAGCTCCTTTTAAAATGCTAAAGACTCCATGCGTCGGTGCGTCCAAGCCAAGCCCCGTCCCGAGCCGAACATATCCTGAACCTGCAAGCAAATTAGTGGGGGATTAGTGCTTTCGTCCTCGCTGCACTGATGAAGACCCACTCGTACCCAAACCAACACTAAGTACATTTAGTAATACATGCATCTTAATTTGGTGATCTTTCTATTTAGCCTTAGGATCAGTTTTATGGCAATATTCAAGCATAGCAACTTATTATAAATATGTCCAATACCATGTTCCTGTAGCAGATACAGTTAGACATAATATAAACATAAGCATAGTGATCGTGCACGTTTTCATCTCGTTTTACTTAGCATGCAATTGGTAGAAATATGCATAACCAACCATACAGTTCCCGCAACCAACCAGCCAAACTTAGACATATGCATAATGGTGGCAGGCTCTGTGCCTGCACCCAACTCTAATCTCATCCCACGTCCCTATCTATATGAAGGTCACGGTGTTTCGTACCGTAGTGGACTTGGCATATTTATGTGTAAGCCTATGATCGCTCCAGTACGGGTTGCTAGCCCAGTATCCAAAGGACCCCAAACTAACTGATATCACAACACTGGCCGGTTGCAATCTGTCCTAATGAAGTGCACCATAAATACCAAATATAATCCCCTTCCAAGCAGAATGGTCCCGGTGCTCCGGTTGTAACCGTTCGAGGGAAGTCGCACCCGTACATCTTAAAATTTGGTGATCTTTCTATTTAGCCTTAAGATCAGTTTCATGGCAATATTCAAGCGTAGCAACTTATTATAAATATGTCCAATACCGTGTCCCTGTAGCAGATACAGTTAGACATAATATAAATATAAGCATAGTGATCGTGCATGTTTTTATCTCGTTTTACTTAGCCTGCAATCGTTAGAAATATGCATAACCAACCATACAGTTCACGCAACCAACCAACCAAACTTAGACATATGCATAATGGTGGCAGGCCCTGCGCCTGCACCCAACTCTAATCTCATCCCACCGTCCCTATCTATATGAAGGTCACGGTATTTCGTACCGTAGTGGACTTGGCATATTTATGTGTAAGCCTATGATCGCTCCAGTACGGGTTGCTAGCCCAGTATCCGAAAGATCCTAAACTAACTGATATCACAACACTGGCCGGTTGCAATCCGTCCTAATGAAGTGCACCATAAATACCAAATATAATTCCCTTCCAGGCCGAATGGTCCCGGTGCTCCGGTCGTAACCGTTCGAGGGAAGTCGCACACGTGTACTGGCCATCCGAGTCCATTGACCATGCAATACGTGCCATAGAAAATAAGTCATATCATTCCAACCAATCTCACGTTCCATAAACATAATCCGCCGTCCCCATCTCAAGTTCCATCGGCATTGTGTCCCAACACATCTGTATTGATACACGACGTCCAACGGCTTAATACTTCTCGTATCTCATACCCAACGCATTTTATTCATAAGTTATTCACATAACAGTAGTTCTATAGCAATTGTACCAGAACTAAATACCTCAATGCACGAAGTATATCTTTCAATGTTACGACAGGTTCTGCGACGTTGCACCACAAGTTGTCCTATTTCGCTTACTTAGTCATTTCGTAGCTTCCGTACCCAAAGGCATCCTTAACGCCATAATCAATATTTTAGACCTAGTGTTCAATGTTCTCGGTGTCGTGTATGTGATGCACATCTCGATATTTTCTTTCAATGTTCTAACATCACCGTCCTACCGCGACCCGTACACTTGTTGTACGTCGCTTCAATCGTTCAATGTTCTATTCTTAATGTTCGACACACACTAAGATCTTTAATTGCCCGAGCCACGTTCGCTAACTCAATCTCCATAATCGCATACAAGGATACATTTTATTAGACATGAAGGAGTAGGAAGAGAGAGTCAAGAACCCGCCCATCATAAGCCGATACGCCTTGTCATCTCGCCGAGCTGATGCGACTCGATTCCATAACATAGTTGCACGGCTAACTCTCCTGACTTAGCCATTCTATTGAGCTACTCGATTGATTCGGCCTACCGTGCCCATGCCTTAGTTTGATGCAAGGCGACGATTTGGTTTTGCGGACACTTTAGTGAATAAGGCAAAATGCCAACCTCTTATCGTCCAGCGTAAAAGCATCACCTGTACACCAGATCAACCGAAGTAAATACTTTGTTCCAACTGGACTTATGTTTTGCATTGCTTCGACTTATAGATTCGAATCGACTCAAGCTTCTTTACGGGCTAACGTAACTCTTGCATCGATTTGCATCGATACTTCATCTGGTCAACACAACTCTTCGAGTCAACGACTCATCGTAATGCACCGTGCGGAACAGGGCATTATGTAATATACAACCCAAAACAAGGTTTGTCCTCGAACCGAAACCAACACTCAATCTAAGTATTTCGCTAGAACGTTTTGCGATCTCGTGCCACTATCGTTTGAATCATACAACTTAGTTTGGATCATACAAATATTTTAGGCGTCCCACCAATATATGTATTTCAGCCATGCTCAGTTGTAGGATATTGGGACAAAGTTAACAAGCTCAACTTAAATCCTGAAGTACTAGCCATTCCGTACTCGATTTGGTTCGATCTTTGCGTTTATTCCCAAAATCCTATATGCAAACATCTTCGCATATAACTTGATTCAAAACCGTAACTTCAATCTCATAAGTTTCTCGTCGGCTATCTAACGCACGCATTGTATTAAGTTATTGCGCATTCGATCGCAATAATTCTCCATAACGCCTACCTGTCCAACCGTCAACGATTCTCGAGTTTGCCTCAATGACATGGACTAAGTCCAACATGTCCAAACTTCCTTCACCTATAATCCGTACTATGCATCATATGCAACTATTCTAACATGATTCACGTTCTCAAAAATTTTTGCGCAACGCGTCAGGGGCTACCGCCGCTAGGTACTTTATCCAGACATCATGCTTAATCTCTCCCGACACAAGAGGTCAACTTGAGTCTACAATGCTCAAAGGTAACAATCTTTTCGACCCAAGGTCTCTTACGATATGCCTATCTCCGATTCTTGATCGAGTAGGAATTTCTTACTCAATTTTTGAATTAATCCCAACTTAGTTCGTTTCGTAACATAGATCGTGCGCTCAACACACATAGCCTAACCGTTACTCAAATCGATCTATAACACAACTCTTAGGGCCATTCTACTATTCTTCACTCTCGCACCTTACAGAATTCTTGCAATCGCCTTACCGCATCACTATGCTAAGTACATTCCTCAACGTCTATTTGATCATCGACCAACCAAGTCTACTTATGTACTCATTCGATTGATCAGAAATTTTGTGACCATATCGATCTAGTCGAAGACTACTCGCCAACTTTCGAAACACGATATTCAATTGCTAAGATCTATCCTCAACATGCACTACATCATCCTTCATCCTCGACAAAATTTTTTATGCGACTTCATTGGGTCATCCTATAGGACTTCAACATTCACTTGATTTGGCGGTCAAGTCTTCTAGGGTCATCTGTCCCGAAACTACGCTCGATAATTAAAGATCATCAATGAAGGACGGTTACTACGAACCATGCTATATCCTATCGTGGAGCCAAATCAATTCCCAACAATTTCTATGAGATTTTATCCAATCCGACATAATTTATCAATCCACAATTTATCTACCCCGTGCAACTGATGTGCCGTTTACTACTCGAATCACTCATGCACATTGCATGTCGTTACTTCTCGAATCACTCATGCACTACCGTTAACAATATCGTAACCGAGCAATATTTGTTCACCTTGGATACTAGACTATTTACCCACGATCAATATCCAATACACTCTAGGCTTATATTAACACTTCTCAAATTCACCTTTGTATCAGACCACAAGTCGAAGCATATAAATTGCCACGTCCTAATTTTTCGAGTTCGATCATTCCCGCAACAAATCACCATGTCAGCGCTTACGCGGAACGATCATCCCAAATCCGACGTGACGCATGTACGAGGCTGGTGTTACGCTTGCACAAGACAAGAACATCAACTTTGTGGTTATCAATAAAGCAATCCAGACACTTTCGTTTTTATCCAAGTAATATACATCCACTCTCAAATTCTTGAAGCATTCCTACCGTCATCATCAAAACTGCCATCAACTTAACTTACATCTCATTCATCCAACAACAATGCTCAACACAATTTTTTTTGTTCATTTGAACAGAGTATCCCCGAGTTATTGCATATTATCTTTGATACGCCTCAATACCATCATCGATATGCATAACTTGAATATCTTCCTCTCTCATAAGCTCCAATTCGTTGCAATCACTGTTATTATCCAAACTTGAATACGAATCAAGTCTCACACGCATCGAGATCCATTCCGTTGTAACTAACTACCATCACCGAGACACGATTTTCAATTCATGTATCCATTTTCATATTCCTAACTCGCACTTCCAAATCGTTCTACCGACTCATCGCGCTAACTCAAATTCGTTTCGCATGATTACTTCGTACCTACTCAACTCGTTCTGAACAGTTTTTGTACCGACTTAACTCAATTCTCACTGAGTCAACTATTTCCTTAATACAATATTCTCTCGCTATGCTTAGCCTATCGTTAGAATTATACTGAACGAATCTACATCCAACGTATCATCCATGGATATGACTTCGTGCATAATTATTCAACTCAATTCATCGAAGCATACTTGTATCAACTTCTATCGAGTCATTCCCACTCTAGTCTCGGTACTACTTTGTCCGTTGAGGACAACTTATTTCAACCGAATCAATCGTTTCGACACAATCTATCGTAAGCATCAAGAAGTTTGACATAGCGTTCGCTGGGTGAAATCGCATATACCACTCAGAATCGAGCCTATCTTTATCGACACAATGCTTCGCTACACTGATCGCACAAGTGGTATTGCATATACCACTCAAAATCGAGTCATTACTTGACATCACACTCCGCATAGGTCCGGCGTTTATTTCAAGTTAACTATCCCGTGACGATCTTTTCCGATCCCTGCTCTAGCGTTCGCTTATTCGAGTTGGCACAACAATTGGACCAACATGATATTTTTTTGTCCACGTTTGACATTCATTCAAATCTAACCATGCCTTGGCGATCATATCGATCACACACGCAACATTCGCTAACTCAGGGATTAACACAACATACGGCCAATATAAACATTCGTCTACTCAAATTCGACTGACGACTAACTCGACTTATTCAAATCGCATCCGCGATCTCTCAATCCTATCGTTGTAACTCGTGCAACGATTCCTTCTCGATACTCAAAGCCACTACTCGAATTCGATCGACGCGTGTGATGTCCATTTGCGTAATCATATCCAATGTAACATCCCATAGCTCAACTTATTGTACCAATAAAATGAACTATTGCATATGGTTCAACCAATAATTCGTAATATTACTCCATCTGTTCAATATGTTCGCTATCCATTCACATAGCCACATAACACGCACCGCCTCATATATCGACTCGTCGTACTTCATACAACCCATAACACGTATCTTTTCGTACTTCGTGCGACCAACAATACATATCTCATTTCACTTCATGCAACCAACATCTCCATATTTGTTGTACTTCGTGCAACCAACGACTCGCAACTTTGTTGCACTTCGAGAAACCAATATTTCATAACTTGTTGCACTTCATGCAACCAAAATTCTCTGATGGCACTCAGAGATAGCGTGATAGTCACGATATACTTGTGGCAGACGTATATACTTAATATAGACTTATTGTATCAAACATCTAATGTAGCATCGAGCAGATCCATGAGCCATGTAGTTGCGTAAACAACTTATGGTCAACTGATTTTCGATATCGAAGCAACTGAGGTTCAAAGAGATTCATTCAAGGTCCAGAGGATGAAACCGCTCTGATACCAAATTGTTACGCCCTGACCCGGGAAATCGCTCATCCTCGCTAGATTTTACCCGAATTATCGTCCTTGCTGGGGCGTTATGTTGTACGAGCCTGGGGTTGCGCTTGTACAGGGAAAGATAACAGGTTCACATAAGATTATCTCAAATTGATAACATAAGCAGCAGAAGGAAACAGAGTATACAATAAGAATCTCTTTTATTAATAATGAACTAAAGATTACAAATGCTTGAATAGCCTAACTGAATATGCCAACTGGCTACAATGCTCATGATCTCTCTAGCTCATAAAGGATTATATTGTTCCATACATTATGCCTCTTTATAGCCAATAAGTAGTCTTCGGCCGAACATCTCCATGTTGCAAGTCCGAATGCCAATGCGGTAGCTCCTCTTGAAACGCTAAGGACTCCATGCCTCGGTGCATCCAAGCCCCGTCCCGAGCCGAACATATCCTGAACCTGCAAGCAAACTAGTGGGGGATTAGTGCTTTCATCCTCGCTGCACTGATCAAGACCCACTCGCACCCAAACCAACACTAAGTACATTTATTGAAACATGCATCTTAATTTGGTGATCTTTCTATTTAGCCATAGGATCAGTTTCATGGTAATATTCATGCATGGTAACTAATTATAAATGTATCCAATACCGTGTCCCTGCAGTAGATACAGTTAGACATAATATAAACATAAGCATAGTGATCGTGCATGTTTTTATCTTGTTTCGCTTATCCTGCAATTATTAGAAATATGCATAACCAACCATACAGTTCATGCAACCAACCAACTAAACTTAGACATATGCATAAGGGTGGCAGACCCTGCGCCTGCACCCAACTCTAATCTCAGCTCACAAGCTCTATATATGAAGGTTACGATGTTTCACACCATAATGGACTTGGCATATTTACGTGTAAGCCTATGATCGCTCCAGTACGGGTTGCTAGCTCAGTATCCGAAGGATTTTAAACTTACTGATATCACATCTTATAACAACACTGGCCGATCATAATCCATCCTAATGAAGTGCACCATAAATACTATACATAATTCCCTCCTAGGCCAAACAGTCCCGGTGCCCCGGTCGTAACCGTTCGAGGGAAGCCGCACCCGTGCATGGGCCATCCGAGTCCATTGACCATACAATACGTGCCATAGTAAACAAGTCATATCATTCCAACCAATCTCATGTTCCATAAATATAATCCACCATCCCCATCTCAAGTTCCATCGGCATTGTGTCCCAACACGTTTGTATTGATGTACGACGCCCAACGACTTAACACTTCTCGTATCTCATACTCAATGCATTCCATTCATAAGTTATTCACATAGCAGCAGTTTCGTAGCTATTGTGCCACAACCGTATACCTCGATGCATGAAGTATATCTTTCAATGTTACGATAGGTTCCGCGGCGTTGCCCCACAACTTTCCTATTTTGCTTACTTGGTCATTTCGTAGCTTCCTGCACAAAGGCACGCTTAACGCCATAATCAATATTCTAGGCCTAGTGTTCAATATTCTCGGAGTCGTGCACGTGATGCACATCTCGATATTGCCTTTCAATGTTCTAACATCACCGTCCTAACGCGACCCGTACACTTGATGCACATCGCTTCAATTGTTCAATGTTCTATGATTAATGTTCGACACACATTAAGACCTTTAATCGCCCGAGCCATGCTCGTCAACTCAATTGCCATAATTGCATACAAGGATACATTTTATTAGACGTGAAGGAGTAGGAAGAGAGAGTCAGGAATCCGCCCACCTTAAGCCGATACGCCTTGTCGTCTCGCCGAGCTAATGCGGCTCGATTCCATAACTTAGTTGCATGGCTAACTCTCCTGACTTAGCCATTCTGTTGAGCTACTCGATTGATTTGACCTACCGTGCCCATGCCTTAGTTTGATGCAAGGCGACGATTTGGTTTTACGGATACTTTAGTGAATAAGGCAAAATATCGACCTCTTATCGTCTACCGTAAAAGCATAGCCTGTACACTAGATCAACCGAAGTCAATACTTTGTTCTAACTGGACTTAAGTTTGGCATCGCTTCGACTTATAGATTCGAATCGACTCAAGCTTCTTTTCGGGCTAACGTAACTCTTGCATCGATTTGCATCGATACTTCATCGGGTTAACGCAACTCTTCGAGTCAATGACTCATCGTAATATACCATGCGGAGCGGGGTATTACATTATGTGACTGATCCCAGTTATATGGTCGATCACTCTGAGATCACGGTAGGATACAGTTTATCATACGAGGAGCAGCCTGTAGGTATCTTGGATAGAAGTGAGAAGATGCTTAGAGGGCAGATGATTAGACTGGTTCATGTTGTATGGAGGCACCATTCTCCGAGAGAATCAACTTGGGAGCGTAAAGATTCTATGCGTGAGCGTTATCCCCACTTATTCGTAGATGCCAGTAAGTCTTAGCCTAATTATTCATATGATAAGATTTTTCGATAAATTATGTTATTTTTAATTTCAAGGATGAAATTTTCTAAGGTAGGTAGGTTATAAGCCCTCTTATTATTGGATTTTATTTTTAATTATTTTATATGGTATTTTAAATATTAAAGTCAATAATGACTATGATAATAGTTTACCGTAGCTTTGACTTTTGAAGCACAACAAATATTATTTTCTCAAATCCAGTTCCATATTGGAATTCTAGACTCGTCGACCTTCAGTTTGATATATCATGTCCCATCCATATTTGCCTTTCAACATTCTTTTGGCTTCGCACAATTTCGGATCAACTTAGACTGTTTGATCATTTATCGTAATTCTAGGCCCAACTTATAAATTAATTTCGGAACTTGACATAGATCAAAACCGTATGACCCAATAAATAGTTTTGATCTATTTTGAGTCTACAATGCACATGCCTAGGGTGTACCATCCAATCGAGTTTCCATGTGCTACTTATTTGCAAATGGCACATGAGACTCATTAAATTGATTTTCTGGTCCAATTTGACTAGTAATTCTACTTGGACCCTAACCTAGTCAACCCTACTAGTTAGAGCCTAACTAGGATTACCAAAACCAAGTATACATATATTTAAAGGAATTTTAGAGGTTTAATTGCATCCATATGCAATATTCCCTTATATCTTTGACTTGGTCAAACTACTATCCAAATTAGGAAACCTATTACTAATAGTATACTTTGGAGAACCAAAATCATATCCAAATTAGATCAAACCAAAGCCCATGCCCTAATGATATAAAAACCTATCAAAACCTAACTAATCAACTCTCTTATAACTTCCAGCACCCTACGTAGCCCCCTACTTGCGCGCGGCCAAAGCCTCTCAAACCCGAAAGCCTAGCCGACCCCCCTTCTACCAAAATCTGATTTTTTTTCTCGACTCTTTCACCAACCACCACCACTTTTGCAACCCCCTCGACGTCCTATTCCACCCTACCAACTGTAAGAGCAACCTTGCGGCCGTTATAGAGGTGTACGACGCACTACTTGGGCCGGAGCTCCGTAGAATCGAAGTCTGAAACATCACAGCAGGTTAGTTACATTTTAGACGATGTTTCATCCACCTTTTCTCATCCGTTTCTCCTAAAACCAAATTTGAGAGTTACCTTTGTGTGTCTACTCCAACCCCTGATCACCGGATCCACCAGTTCCAAACGGTTTGCCCGTGGCGTCGATTCTACGACAGGGTAACCAGAATTGATGAATTCTATTGCGAGCCACTTTTCCCCAAACTAAGTTCAGTTTCTATCCTTATTATATTTTTATTCAAAATTTAGATGTTGATACCTTTCCGACGCATATATTAAAGTTAGGTTTTGCTTCTGTTTGCTAATTTTGAAAATTCAAGACATTTGCCATGTCACCGAACTCCAAATTTTTTTGCTTTACTTGTGTCCAAAAGTGTCAAAACTCCATGGATCCATATTAAACTTCATGTTGTGCAATGTTTAACATTGTAAATACAATTTTAACTAACTTTTGGTATTTTTACAGAATTTATTAATTTTATTTTATCATTGTTTCGGAACTAAATTAATGGGTTGAATTGAGGAAGTCATATGTGGCATTGATATAAGACCTCTTTGAAAGGATTTTTCTATTAAAAATATCATTATAGAAATATATAAATATTTATAGATAAATTCCATAATTTAAATATATTATTTTGTTATAATTGCAAAATATTTACGAGAGGATTTGGTACCTTATGTACTTACATAATAGATGCAGTGTTGTAACAATATTATGGCAACTAGGAGGCATAGATACTCATATAATCGATACATGATATGTTGATATAGAATATTAAATATAATGTATTATTATAGGTGAGCTTGGAAGGATCGACAAAGACATCAGAGTTGGTTAGGACCACCCGCAGACAACAGTTACAGGCAAGCGTGCCTTGCCTTCATTACAGATCTTTCTTTTCTGTCTTTTTGTTCTTTTTTGGTTAGCATTGCATGACGTAGGACATTGATACTTAGTGTCCATTTATAGACGGGTACCGATGTCATGATAGTGAAATAGAGTAATGACATTTGGCATTACGTACATACTGATGTGTCCATTGACACAATTGACCACATGACACCGATACATTCATGATACGAGGTTTACATGACTATTCATGGTATTGACCTCATGTTAGCATTCTAGATTTCTTTATCATTATTGCTTTTACTTTCGAGATGACTGTACAGACTTGACATTGCTAGATTCTAGACATGTAGATTGGGGAGAACTTGACTACAATATCAGACCTATTGTCATGTGCCCTATTATTTAGTAACATTTATCTTTATAGCAGAGTAAGAGATTATCACTGTCGAAAATTGATTGTCCTTGGTGCCACGACACAGGTACTGGGGACAATATACTGCTGAGATACTAGTGAGCCTTAATGGAAGGGGTCTGGTATTCTAGAAAAGTATCTCACTTTCATAGCACATAGACGGATACAGTAGATTGCCTTAGTTCATATTTTTATTTCTATACATTGGCAAGTACATTATGCACCTTGCTAGTCCCCTGAGGACCTGGCTATTTCCCAGGCTTAGACGAATCTGAAGACTAGGAGGAGGTTTACGGTTCGGAAGAACAGACTAGAGACGTACCGGTACAGGAGGATTAGATAGTGCCAGAGGATTTTTCATGATCATGTTACCTTCATATTTAGTTTTACTACATTATTCCCTTTTATTTTCATCAGACTTATAGTTGATTTGTACTCTGTTTCTATTTCTGGGGTTTCAGAATGTTTTACCCGCATCGACTTCATTACTTTTATTGCTAGATATTTGAGACATTTTTTAATTTATTCTTGATCACTTTGTGGACTCTGTGGATGTGATTAGATGTATATACCTGTGGACTGTGTTGTATTTCTGTGTGTTATCATGATTTACAACTTAAATATTTTGCTAATGGGCTTCTTGTGTAGCTTGGTCCGTTGGTGTAAGTCTCTACTCTAAAACTACTACTCTATTCTTGATCAAGTGACTACCATAATGGGGGTAAACTAGTATGATCATTTAGCCATTTCTAGAACGTCTACCCACCTTTGGTCAAACTATCTCATCAAACACAGGATGCCCTATGGCATATGGCATCTCTAATTCCCCTATTTATCAAGCAATCAAATTACAACAAGTAAACTGACTTACACTATAATCAAAGAATTTTTGATAAATTCTATATGGCACGATTATTTGTCACTCCAAAATAGGAAAGGACGAGAAGCAATGGTACGAGAAGGCAAAGGAATAATAGTCGAGAGCAAATACGAATTCAAGGACGGTAAAGAAATTTCTAAAAGAATTGTCAAGACAGTATGGATTGAGTCTAAGGGTTTAATCATATTCGCAGGATCGTATCAGTACAGTTACGTAACCGATACAATAAGCTCTGACCTGCATGGGCCACTAAAAAAACTTGTCACGACCCGCACCAGCATTTCGGGATGCAAGTGCGTGCGCAAGCCAGCTACATATCAAGCGGACTCCAGCCCAACTCGAATATGTATAAGCTGTCCAGGTATCATGTCTAATATGGTAAGTGAAACTATATCTCAATCCAAAATAATTATATAAAACATGAACGAACAATTATGGTTCATGGTCTGCAGCCCACAAGCATATATGTCCGATTAGACTCTAATAAAATAGTATGAGTCTATAAAAGTAGGCTAACAAGAAAAATATATCATGATAAGGAATATAAAGCACGAGAGGATAACAAAGTAAAATCACTAGAAAATACCTGAGTCCTGCAAACGAAATCAACTACCATCATGCTCAGCTAACTACCTCCGTACAATCAACTACCTGAAGAGATCATCAGGTCCTCAGGGGACTAGCAAGATACATAAAAAATTGTCTGTCTAGCAGTTTATCATGCGTAAGAAATAAGTTGGAAAGACAGAATATGACAGGTGACTATGAACAAGGAGACAAGAAACACTACGCATAAATGAACTGTTGGAAGGAAATATGAACTCATGACAAGAAACCAATCGGATACTCAAACCCTCGCCGCTAGTATGGACTCGCAAGTTTGAACAACTACTAACCCTCGCCTCTAGTATTGACTCGCAGGTTAGCTTCAAGAATCACCCTTGCCCCTAGTGTGGACTCGTAAGTTAGCTTCAAGAAATCACCCTCGCCCTTAGTATGGACTCGCAGGTGGAAATTCCAAAACAAGGTACAACAGTTCAGTCATGACTTACACATCCTACGACACGATATGACTTAGTCATGATACATGTGACAACATGAATCCGGTATAACTACAGTATCAAGTCATGAATGATGATGATATACGAACAAGGCAAATAAACTAATATACATGGTATAAAGAAAAGCATATAAACCAAAATCAACAAGAGAAGCCCGATGATAACATATATAGAAAAGGTCTATAAGCATGTAAACAAAATGTAGAGGGAGGCAAGGTATACTTGCCTGGTTCTGCGATGTGAGCATGAAGTTTCGCTCCCGTGTCCACGCCCTGGAATCCAATGCTCCTAAATAATTTATTTAACTATTATAAAACTTATAACAGAATTTAATTATCTAAATTAATATTTTAAACTAATTTAACTATACTCAAATATTTTGTAGGACTACTTCAATTGTATAACATACATACGTGTCCAACGAGACCTCGGAACACAGTTTTAGGATTTTCGACCTTCCAATTAATCGGTTATGACCTCACGTCAATAAAACACTCAAAAATCATAGTAAATTTCTAAAAATAATATTTAATACTTTTTTCTACAGTATTAACTCTAAAAACCAGAATTACGATTAATAAATAATTATGTGACTAGTTGACTACTACGTCACCTAGTCTACCCGAAACTCGTCATGAACATGGCCAATTACTCAAAATAGCTAAAATACCCAAAAATATATTTTAAATAGAATTTAAATTCCTCATTTCATAGAATGTAATCATAGGTACAAGGGTTAATTTATGTTACAAGTTTGGGATATTCTAGTTCAGCAGATTACCCAAAAATAGCTAGTTTTGATCTACAATTTTCTCGACCAGATTTGAGTTGCTAAATTCATGAAAAAATACTTAGAAATCCTAATTTATATATATAAACACACAACAAATTCAGTTTCAAAAATAACTACCAATAACTTATAGTTCCTTCACAATGGGGTTAAATTTGATCCTATCGAAACATGAATATTACGACTATAAATCATAAAACTTTTATGGATGATTATACATAGAAAAAGATACCAAAATATTATTTCTACAGATTTAATAACATATTTTCTATAAAATTTTAGTACGGGTTTGAGATGAAAAAAATTAGGGTTTCTTACCAAAAGTCCTTGCTAGAGAGGTTGTGAAGACTTCTTCTTGCTAAAGCTCCAACCTTTCTTTCTATCTTTGCTTGCTAATCCTCTCTTGGTGAGTTTGGAAGGTTTGGCATAGCTATAGATGGTTGGATGGAGAAGATGGAGTTTTTAGGGTTTGTTTGGTGGAGTTTGGATGGAAAAAGATGAAAAGAGTTTTTTTATGGAAGAGAAAGTGTTGTATGATGGAGGGGATAAAGATGAAAGGGTTATGGGGGCTTGGTGCTGCCAAAATTTCGAGAGGGAGAGGGGTTGGTCGGCTATGGGGAGGGAGAGAAAGGAACAATTAAGTTATGGTTAGGGTTTTGGTTAAGTTGATATACATATATGGGCCTTTTGGGTTGCATGCATGAAAAAGAAGTGGGAATCCTATTCCTATGAGATGTTCGGCCATGGGAGGGGGGGTTTGCTTGGCAGAATACTCCATGGTGAGGGTCCACTTGGCTTGGTTTTGTTGTTTGGTGAGTTGGCTAATTGATTGGATTGAGGATTAAAAAGGTTTTTTCTAATATAGACTAATTAAATCTATCATATATAAATACAATCAAAATCTGATTAAATATAAAAATATATATTTATTAATATATATTAATGTCCAACATGCATACATAGGTTTGGATTTGGCTTGGAAGAGGTTTGGTGCAACCGGGTCTCCTAAAAAGTCATAAAGGTTTTATTAACTAATTAATTAAATAAAGTATGACTTGTGCCATAATTTGAATTGTTAACATGCAAGAGACTACAATATGACCATGACATTCCTAACATGGCTAGGATACTAGTTAAAGCACACAAGTACACTATCCGTGCCACAATTATTAGTCGTCTTGTACTCCAAAACTTAACCATGGCTAAGGTCATCCATAAATTAAATAAAAAAGAAAATAATTATAGAATTTCATAAAGTACTATTTTAAGGCAAATAAATAATAAAAAATATTCCAAAAATTCTGGGGTTTTACAGGTTAACTTGAAAACGTGCACACAAGCAAATGCTAAACATTATATATAGTCGACTAGTAGTTAAATAAAGTAAACTACCAATCATACCTCGCTACTTACGTATGTCGACCTATTTGCCTTGTTTATCAATATCAAGCTTAGTCAAAGTTGCCATCGAAGTGCCATATGCTTTGACTGCTTCCAGATCGAACTTCTTTAATAAATCTTTTGTGTACTTGGCTTGATTAATGTACATCCCATTGTTGATTTGTTTAATTTACAGTCCAAGAAAGAATTTTAGTTCTCCCATCATGCTCATCTCAAACTCATTCTGTATACACTTTGAAATTTTTTGACAGAGAGATTCATCAGTAGATCCAAAAATGATATCATCTACATAAATTTGAATTAAAAGAAGATTTCTATTAAAAGACTTAATAAAAAGTGTAGTATCAACCTTGCCTTTTGTAAAATCGTTGTAAAGTAGAAAAGAGCTTAAACGATCATACCAAGCACGAGGGGCTTATTTCAAACCGTATAAGGCTTTCTTCAACTTGAAAACATAATCAGGGTTTTTGAAATCAGTAAAACTTCGAGGTTAAGCTACATAAACTTCTTCTTTTATAAAACCGTTCAAAAATGCACTCTTGATATCCATTTGAATAATTTAAAGTTATAAAAACATGCAAATACACATAGCATGTGAATAGATTTTAATCTCTCAACTGGGGCATAGGATTCATCGTAGTCGATAAATTCTTCTTGATTGTATCCTTGAGCTATGAGTCGAGCCTTATTACGAGTCACTAAACCATTCTTATTCAGTTTATTTCGGAATACCCATCAGGTGCCAATGACCGGATAATCAATAGGCTTGGAAACAAGTTTCCAAACTTGATTCCGTTCAAATTAGTTCAATTTCTCTTGCATAGTATTGTTCAACATAACAAAAGGTTGAACGAACTTTTTACTTTATTGAATGTATAAGATATCTGTGTACAAAGAAGGAAGTCCTAAATAGGATATTCTAAGTACAGGAAGAAGAGGTTTCTAGAAAAGTGTGACGGTGGAGATCGAGCACTGCAGCGGCTCCTTTACTCCGTGGATGATCTAACGATGAATCAACCTTGATGCGGCTCTCTAGCGCCTTTGATGGGATTTTGGGGTCACCGATCAAGAGGCTATCTGGATGAGAAGATCCCTTGAAGATGGTTGGTTGGTTGGTTCTTTGGTTGATAGGAGGATGAGGGTGGTCGACTGTTCGTGGATGGAGATCACTGCTCCTTTGAAGATTATCGATGTTCCCTCTACCGATTTTGATGCTTTGGTAGAAGAAGAACTCCTTCTATTTATAGAGAACCTGCCGTCATTGTACGGTACGGACTTCTATAGAACTGACACGTGACGGACATCGAGATTCTTCTCAAACGACATCTCTGGTGGTTATAAACATAACCTAAGGAGGTGACACATGGCGCGTGCCGATTTGCTTGTTCGGATATAGCCGAGTAAATCTTAGGATTTAATCTTAGATTTGGAGTCTAATTGATCCTCGTCTAAGATTTAAATCAATCTGATATGATATCAATCATGATTTAATCCCAATCTTCTCTGCAAGAGGCGATTTAAAGAAACCAATTAGGGTGGACCCATGCTTCCTATACCTCTGGTGAGGACTAACTGCTGTTATACTTCTATAGCGACGAGTAGACCGTGCTTCTGGAGACGACGGAACCTCTGTGCTTTCAGGCGACGATTGGACTTGGCTTCGAATGACGACGAGACTTCTGTGTGTGTAGAGAAACTTACAAAGCTGTGTTTCAGGCTACCAGAGTCACTATGCTATAGGCAACAAGTAGGCTTGTGCTTCAGGTTGGCGAGGTTACTGTGCTTTTGGAGCGACAGGTTGACTTGTATTGGTTGCGATAGGAGTTCTCAAGTCTCTTGTAGAGAAGTGACTTAAACTTCTGATCCGGAGCAGATGAATGCGCCGTGGGAATGGAGATGGTGTGAGCATATCACCATCCTGCGCCTCATGGAAGTAAAGATGTTGGCTTCGAAAGGAAGGATATGATACCCTTGCGCGCCTGAGATTGGTGCAGGTAGATAGCTGCACCTCTGGAGTGAAGACACGGGCTTCAAGAATAAAAGAAGGGAAATAGGACCCTACCACCATCTTGTTCCTGAGGTTGGCGCAGGTAGGTAACTGCGCCTCTGGCTCGAAGGCTCTGGTTTCTTTAAAGTAAAGAGCAATAAATACCTACTTTTTAAGGACTTTCCTCTTAATTTCCACCATAATATAGAGAATTCCAAGGGTCCGAGACCAACATTCAAAGTGCTGAGTCTTAGGTTTGTCCCATTAATACGAGAATTCTGACCGTCGGCCATGTGGTGTGCACTCTAGGCTACTCTCGGTCCTATAAAAAGGAAAGTTCTTATCTGAAGAGTCGCTGTCTTCTTCTCGACATCCTTCACCACCATACAAGATCTAAACTTAACTTCGAGCGACGATCCGCCTCGGGTAAGTTGGCTACTAGTTGAGGCTTCCCTCGCTTGTACGAGCCACATTCTTATGGAGGAACTCAGTATAGAAGGAATCATCACTTCCCTTGAGAAGTATGCAAATATCCTTCTCAGGGAGTTCGACTCTGGACGACGTCTGAGGGATGTGGGAGATCCAAGCCACGGGCTCGAGATCGGTTTCTTACCTGATGAATAGCCGACCGTGCTCTGCCTTAATCTTTGGGAGCAATGGGGCTTCGCCGTGCTATGGTTCTGGGTCTTCCACTACTTCAGTATATATTAGAGCTCTAGCTTCTCTTGGTGATAAGAGGGTTGGCTCTGATGACGCTGTGAGTCGATGGAGAAGAGACTTTGATGTAGACTATACATTTTTCTTTTGCCTATGACGATCACAATGTGAAGGCTGCCCATTGAAGACGATCCTTCCCTTATGTTCATATAAATTTCTATTCTTATCTGTGTAACAAAGACCTTGTAATTGATCCTTGTAAATGAGATTCAAGAAACTTTTTTCTTATGTACTTACGATAGGCCTGTGTAATAGATCCTTGTAGCTACGATCAATAAAAGGAGTGCTTTTTTTAACTTTATCCTGAGAATGTCTTCGTCCTTTGTTGGTTTGCGCATCTCACTGTCTGTACCTCTGTGATGTTAGGTTGGTAGTGGAGACACTAACTTGCGCCATATGTCATATGGACCATGGTAGGAAGAGGATGGGCGACGAAAGCACCCTCCAGTACCTTGTATCACCTATAATTTTTCATGCTTCTACTTGGGATGGTCCACCTTTCCCACTTCATCGGGATGCCTGGATGGTGGGATAGGCAGTTTGCCACTCTTCGTAAGCATCTCGAAGATCTCTAGCGTATCCTCGTCATTGAAGGAGTAAGTCTCCCTCGGCCTCTGTGCTTCCGTAGACTTGGGGTTCGTAGCTGCTGAACCTTTGGAGATGTGGACGGTCATGGCTTGTTTGCCTTTTTCGTCTTTAGAGTTGTTGCTGTACGAGCGTCTTCCCTTGTCTTCGGGTACAAAAAAGTATAGCCCCAAGAGCTGTACGTCCTGGGCTTTACTTTGTGCGGCATTCGCTTCTGTAATTAAAGGCGTCCACTCCATACAGGGAGTACTGTGCCACAATTTTATAGCGGGCAGCATATTCTTACGACATGAGTCCATAAGCATGGGCTCGGGCATGCCCGGTGGTAATCTGAGGGCTGCCTGGTGGAAGCGCTCGATGTATGCACAGACAGGCTCTTTCTTCCTCTGGATAATTTCCATGAGGGTTGACATGGTCATATCCATGTCTCCTTCATAGAATCGGTCCACGAACCGAGTCTTCAGGTCTTCATAGGACGAGATACAGTCGTCCTGGAGACTGTGGAACCACTCATAGGCTACCTCCTGTAGGGCTCCTATGAATATGTTGGACAGGAGGGCGTCTTGCTTTGGCAGGTGTCCCATTACTGAGGTAAAGTACCTCAAGTATTGTCGGGCTGACCCCTTTCCTTTATAAGGTGTAAGTGTCTACAGATTGTATTTGGAAGGATAGACGACGTTATCCCACTCGGCAGGGTACGGCTGCCAGATCCCCATCTTTCGGAGCATTGCTTGTTTCTCCTTGGCATCATGACGAGCATACAGCTCCTTGATGGCCTACTTTATCTCGGACGGCTTTGCGGAGCCTGTACCCGATGGAGTAGACGAGGATGGTCCTGCCTGATTGGCAGTAGGCAACCTGCTAGATTCGTCATTGGTTAGAGGGTCATGCGCAGGTGTAGAGGTAGCAGGGGCATGCTACTCTTGAGGTCGATTATGACCATGGACAGGGTCTTCATGGTGTTCGTTAGCGTATCTAACTTCGTCTCGAGGACTTCGATACGTCTGAGAGCTTCGTTGTTGTCTTCCTCATTATCGTCGGCCATGAACACAGACCGAGTGTGAGGGTGACTCAAGAGAGCCGTGGATCCTTCACTTTCTGTCTCAGATGCCTGAGTCTCGTTGTTCTGAGGATATACCGTAAGATTGTGATATTCTTCGAACTCAGTATGGTTGCTACTCCCGGTCTGGTGACTGGCTGCGCTAATGGAGACATCCGTGTCGTATTATGCCTCGTCAGATTGGAACACAGGGTTGTTGTGCATGGTAGGAGACTTGCTACCCCCAGTTTTTGATAAGGCACCTAATGCAGATTTAGAACGAGTGCGTTGTAACACACCTGCATCGGGTACCTTAGCTTTGTTGTTCTCTGACTTCCTCTTCGGTTTAGCAACCGATATGGGAGGATTCTGGAAAGGCTCTTTGAAAGCTCTGGAACTCTGTGCCGCATCGCATGTAGAGAAGCGGGGCTCGTCTTCTCTATGTCTTACCGACCCCCTGTTAGGCCTCTGGCGTGGAGTCGACGTGGTGTAGAGTCTTTGGAAGATGGAGCACCTGCTTGGCGATGGCGCAGCCGTCTGTTGACAATAGCAGTTGATGGTAATCTGGGTACAAGGGTGCCTTGATTTAGGCACGTCTTGCACCACAGATTCTTCTTCCGCTTAGGAGTGGATTGGCTCTACTATCGTAGCACTCCCATTGTACATGCAGGAAAGCTGCATGTAAGAGCGGCCAGAACGTGTCTGGTGAGGAAGCCTTCTGTCGCTCATGCGGTAACACCTCTCGTGTAACTCCCTCTACATGGGACGTACCCCCTGGCTTGTCTTATGCAGAGGAGTACCCCAGTGGAAGGAAGATTCGACTGGTTGAGGCATCGTAGTGCGAGAGCCAGTCTTGTATAGCTTTCTGTCGGATGCAAATATTACTGTCAATACGGGCCTCTGGTCTGTCGCTGGTGCCGCACGCTTGTTGTAAGAAGCGTGAGCCATCTGGGAACTCTTCCTACTACCCCTAGCGGGTGAGTAGTATTCAGAGTCCGTTGAAGGTTTACCTAAAGGGAAAGTGATTATTTCGAAGACAGATCTCCTTGCTAGCGATACTCCCGTCGTGAGGGGCTGGACCGGTGCGTACTTCCTTCGGTATTGTTCCTTCGTCAGATCAACCATGGAACCACCATCTTCTTCGCCATGCTTCCCAGGGACGGGAATCGGGTGAGGCGATAAGATTGTAGCAGCCAGGATCTTCTCTGTGGCTTTGACGTTGAGGGGGCCCTGAGACGCAGTTTTTGCCATCGTGCTGCGGGCTGCAGCCGCCTTAGGCCCCCAGATACGTCGAGTCTTCTTCGTTTGTACGAACGGCTTCAAAGCCTTCAACTTTTTATCAGAGGAGAGATCTTCAAAAGCCTGCTGGTCGGAGCGTACGACCACCATGTCTTGAGAAACTCCCAGCAAGTTGTCATCAGATTACGTCACCGCCTTCTCGTTGGAGGAGAAGGCAGTCCCTAGCAGAGTCGTGATTTTGTTCGGTATAACAAAAGGTTGAACGAACATTTTGCATTATTGAACGTATAAGGTATCTGTATACAAAGAAGGAAGTCCTAAACAGGATATTCAAAGTATAAGGAGAAGAGGTTTCTGGAAAAGTGTGACGGTGGAGATTGAGCACTACAGCAGCTCCTTTACTCCATTGACAATCTGATGACGAATCAACCTTGCTATGGCTCTCTAGTGCCTTTGATGGGACTCTGGGGTCACCGATCAAGAGGCTGTCTGGATGAGAGGATCCCTTGAAGATGGCTGGTTGGTTCTTTGGTTGATAGGTGGATGAGGGTGGTCGACTCTTCGTAGAAGGAGATTGCTGCTCCTTTGAAGATTATCGATTGTCGATGTTTCCTCTGTCAATTTTGATGCTTTGGTGGAAGAAGGTCTCCTTCTATTTATAGAGAACCGAGCATATATACAATGTGCATTAGGATTCCTGAGATATGAAAGAATATGCCATCATTACACGGTACGGGCTTCTGCGGCGCTGATACGTGGCGGACATTCAGATTCTTCTCAAACGAGATCTCTGGTGTTTGTAAACATAACCGAAGGAGGTTACACATGGCACGTGCCAATTTGCTTGCTCAGATACAGATGACTAAATCTTGGGATTTTATCTTAGATTTGGAGTCTAATTGATCCTCGTCTAAGATTTAAATCAATCTGATATGATATCAGTCATGATTTAATCCCAATCTTCTCTGCAAGAGGCGGTTTAAATAAACCAATTGGGGTGGAACCATGCTTCATGCGCCTCTGGTGAGGACTAAGTGTTATTGTGCTTCTGTGGTGATGAGTAGACCGTGCTTCTGGAGACGATGGAACCTCTGTGCTTTCAGGCGACGAGTGGACTTGGCTTCGAATGTTGACGAGACTTTTGCGCGTATAAAGCAACTTACGAAGCTGTGTTTCGGGCTACCAGAGTCACTGTGCTGTAGGCGACAAGTACGCTTGTGCTTCAGGTTGGCGAGGTTACTGTGCTTTTGGAGCGACATGTTGACTTGCATTGGTTGCGATGGGAGTTCCCAAGTCTCTTGTAGAGAAGTAACTTAAGTTTCTGATTCGGAGCAGATGACTACATCATGGAAATGGAGATGGTGTGAGCATATCACCATTCTGCATCTCATACGGAAGCATGTAAGTAGCTGCGCCTATAATAGTGAAGACGTTGGCTTCGAAAGGAAGGGTATGATACCCTTGTGCGCTTGAGATTGGCGCAGGCAGATAGTTGCACCTCTGGAGTGACGGGAATAAAAGAAGGGAAGGACAGTCCTACCACCATCTTGTTCCTAAGGTTGGCGCAGGCAGGTGGCTGCGCCTCTGGCTCGAAGGCTCTAGCCTCTTCAAAGTAAAGAGCGATAAATACTCCCTCTTTAAGGACTTCCCTCTTAATAGCCACTGAAATATAGGGAATTCCAAGGGTCTGAGACCAACATTTAAAGTGCTAATTCTTAGGTTTGTCCCATTAATATGGAATTCTAACTGTCGGCCATGTTGTGTGCGCTCTAGGCCACTCTCGGTCCTATAAAAGCGAAACTTCTCCTCTGAAGAGTCGATGTCTTCTTCTCGACATCCTTTACCACCATGCAAGATCCAAACTTAACTTAGAGCGACGATCTGCCTCGTGTAAGTTGGCTGCTAGTTGAGGCTTCTCTCGTTTGTAGGAGCCACATTCTTATGGAGGAACTCTGTGTAGAAGGAATCATCACTGCCCTTGAGAAGTATGCAAATGTCCTTCTTAGGGAGTTCAACTCTGGGAGACGTCTGAGGATGTGGGAGATCCAAGCCACGAGCTTGAGATCGATTTCTCATCCGATGAATAGCTGGCCGTGCTCGGCCTTGATCTTTGGGAGCAATAGGGCTTCGCCGTGCTATGGTTCTGGGTTTTCCACTTCTTCAGTATATATTGGAGCTTTAGATTCTTTTGGTGACAAAAGGGTTGGCTCTGATGACGCTATGAGTCGGTGGAGAAGAGACTTTGATGTAGACTGCACATTTCTCTTCTGTCTATGACGATCACACTGTGAAGGGTGCCCATTGAAGACGATCCTTCCCGTATGTTCATAGAAAATTTTATTCTCATCTGTGTAACAAAGATCTTGTAATTCATCCTTTTAAATGAGATTCAAGAAACTTCTTTCTTATGTACTTGCGATAAGCCTGTATAATAGACCCTTGTAGCTACGATCAATAAGAAGAGTGATTTTTCTGAACTTCATCCTGAGAATGCCTTCGTCCTTGGTTGGTCTGCGCATCTCACTATCTGCACCTCTATAATGTTAGGTTGGTAGTAGGGACACTAACCTGCGCCATATGTCATCTGGACAATGGTAGGAAGAGGGTGGACGACGAAACCTCCCTTCTGCGCTTTGTATCAGCTGTAATTTTTCATGCTTCTACAAGCATCTAACCAAAATGTATCTCTATATGCTTCTTCAATAGTTTTGGTTTCAAGCTGTGAAATAAATGCAACAAAGGAAACTATATCTTTACTGGAGGAAGGAGTACTTACACCCCTAGTAATCTCACCTATTACCAAGTCCTTGGGATGGTCTGCCAAAAATCTCATTTCTTTTGGCACATCCTCAGGATTACTGGTTCCCGCTTCTGGTTCTATACGTGATCTGCCTGGAGGATCAGCTGGTGCTTTGCATGAAGGTTCTGTAGGTGTTGTACATGGTATACTTATGTCTTCATCATCATCATCGACTGAATGTTGATTTTGTTCATCAAATATAACATTTATTTATTCTTCGATAATTATGGTTCTCTTGTTGAAGACTCTGTACCCTTTGTTTTTCGACGCATAACCTAAAAAGATACCTTTATCGGCCTTCTCATCAAATTTTCCCATATTATCTTCAGTATTAAGAATAAAGCATTAACAACCAAATATTTTAAAATATAAAATAGTGGGTGTTCTATCAAACCAAAGCTCATAGGGAGTCTTCTTCGATATAGGTCGAATTAGAACCCTATTGAGTAGCAAACTGTATTGACAGCTTCAACCCAAAAGTATTTTGGTAGACTTGTCACGACCCGCACCCTAGAGTTAGGGCACGAGAACGTAACAACGCTCAGCCTACGCCACAGTGTCGGCGGTAGAACGCTGTCCTAGGTCTCAATGCATCTAACAGTAAAAGACTAAACAGTTTATACTCCCCGAATGGGGTGACATAGCAGAATGTAAACTCAATCACATCTAAGGTAGAGCATAAAGGAAGATAGATAAAACATGAAATCGAAAAGAGATACAACAGATAGAAGTCTAAGTGTCTAAGATACAAACTCAGAATACATCTCAAAACTCAAATACAGTAATCCATAAATACAACTCAAGATGACTAAAAATAAACTATAAGCAAAACCCTAGCTATCTATACAACCTCTATTGTCTCCTCTAGGCTAGCAGGCAACCTCCAAGCTATCTGTAAAATTTATCAACAGGTCCAGTCAGGACTGGAGCGAGCACAATATATCTCAACAAGTCATAACAGGAAAGGAAATGTAATCATGCTAGAGAATAAAATACAGGATCTAAAGAAATAGCATAATATAAAAGAGAGACTGTAAGTAAATATCTATGATATATATAAAGAGAGACAGTGCTAGTAATTTAGAGTACAGATGAACATGTGAATGGCTTAGGACTGATTCATGACAATACTAAGAGTGATTCATGACTACACTACTTTGGATATTTATTCACATGACCATTCATACTCTCCCGTACCCCAATCAATACACAAGGATCCATTCAAGTTACGTTAAGATTCATGACTACACTACGTTGTCCATAAAGGGTGATTCATGAATTGATTTGTGAAGGCTCGGTGATCATGAGGGTACATGAGTCACTAGCTGATTCCCGAAGATTCATGATGATAGAAGCATATGATATGTGATGTAAGTGAAACACACATGACAAAAGTATCTGATGCTTCCGAGAGGGATAACATCTCATGAAGGGATCCATAAAGTACCAATCCGTGTTACCAACGTGTCAGCATCAAGTAAGATAGTCTAAAGCAGGAAATATAATCCTAAACATGATATAAAATGATCAGAGAATGTACTCGCCTGATATCTGAATGTCCAAGGTAAAGATACTATCCGAGGAGAGGTGTCTGGCTCCTAATTAGAACAGCACAAGTCACAACATATCCAGAAGGGTAATATAAAGCACTACAATGCATTCTACATAAATCTAGGTCAAACTAGGCCAAAGTCAACCCTTGGTCAACTCTGGTCAACTGCACTAGTCAAACTAGGTCATGTCCTAACCCACTAAGTCTTACTAGGCCTAACCAAGACTATCCTAGCAAGCACACATCAATACAAGGCTATACAAGCCAACATACACCCAACTCTATATAGCATGCAATTATTCAATACTCAAATAGGCAAGAATTCACATTGGATATACACTAGGTAATCTATTACTTTAAGCTATATATGTCTACACATATATACACATGCATATATTGGTATTCAACATTAGGTCTATAATCATGGCATTTCAAATGGTTATATAAACTTATATATTACAACACAATATGCTAACATATATATAATATACATACATAGCTAAGTTAACTATATTCATAAATACTTATTTAAGAGGCTATGTGTGTGTATGTGAACATGGCAAAGGGGCAAGTGAGGGTTAAATAGGCATACATAGTGTATACATATCAAAGAGTGTCAAAGTGTAAGTGAACAAAGTGTCAAGTGTGATAGTGTCAACATAGTGTAAGGGGTACATGAGGTAATATAGAATTTATGTTAACATAGAACATTACATCTCATTAACTTGTATATTGCATACATTACATCTATTATTACATTATATTCATGCTTGCATTCATTCATCATTCATTTATTCTCTTGCACTACTATATGCACCATACATTACATACTATGGAACATACATATTCATTACAAGCCATACTTATAAATGCTTACATTAGATAGGATACTTACACCTCATACATCATTTATTTAACCATTTACTTATGCTTGCATTCTCTATTTAATTACATAATGTATATACATTAACATGGGTTAAAATCAAATAGAACATTATATTACACACAAGGGTGCACAAAATGCATATGCCGAATAGTAACTCCTACTAATAATCAATATTGTACCATCTCAGCATGAATTAAAATCTATGATTAAAGTATGTTATAGATCTATGTGTTAGCTTTCCGAAACTTCAAACGGATCGCGTTTTCGTTTCCGGAAACTCCCGGAATCGCGAAAACACCGAGAACGCATTTGTCTTTCGTACAGCTGACACTCAAATAATTCTCCAGAAAGTTACATAAAGAATTAGGCCTATTAATGTATGTTTTTGGAAAGCTAACTTCAATACGCTTCTTTTTAAAAAAACGGGAGATTAAACCGAGATTTGAGCTATAAGTTATGACATTTCTATGTTAAGGCTGAAATTAAAAACGTGGATAAAAATCATGACGGATTTAGATAGTTTGAGCCAAAAGAATACACAATATATATTCTAATTATCCACAACAATAATGAAAATAATAATATGAGGAACCACACTCACAAACTTGATTATATAATCATCATGAACCATTTATTACATATATAAATATAGATACTCTCATTACAATATATATATATATATATATATATATATATATATATATATATATATATATATATATATATATATATATATATATATATATATACATACACAAATCTATATATGTAACATGAACACATCTATAAGAGATACATGAATGAAATGTAAAGTACTCAAGAACACATCTCTACATATTCAAATCTGAGATTTAATATGAATTAACTCATTTAATCAATATTTTAAATATAAAGTATGTCCAAGTTTGGGGGTTTTCTCCATGAACACAAGACACAACAATAGTACAATAGAAATCCCTAAAGGACACATAATAGACACAAGAGGACATAAAATAGGGACACAACAATGGGTGTCATTCCTATGGTTAAAACTTTCCTAAATACAAAATGGAGAAATAAAAGAGAAGGAAATATTACCTAAAGGAGAGAAAATCCAAGGAGAAAGGCTTCTTCCTTGGGAGAGCTTAAGAGCACTTGGGGAAGAAGACATCTCAAAGAAAGGAAATGAGATGGGAGTCCTATTAGGGCCGGCCACAATGGTTATCCTCCCCCCCCATTGAATATTAAAAGTTTGCCCCTCCCTTAGTTACAAGTGTTTAAAATAATTTTGGTTAGGGTTTGGGGGTAAAAGGGTCAAAATAAAAACTCTAAATAGTTAACCTAATAATTAGGATTATGACTAATCTTTCTAACATGACTAATTAAAATGTGGGCCACGGCTAACTAATGCATGGGTCCAACTAGAGTCTAAGTTACCCCGGGTCCTCGTTACAAGTCGGATTGAGATGAAATTCGAACCCGACTCAAATAATCCCAAAATAATATCATAAATAATAAAATAATATCAAAATAATTCAAAGAGGTCAAATGCAAAAATATCCTTAGGCCAGAAATGACATTAAAATATTATAGTCATATGGTTAGGCTCTAGGTCAAACAGTCTCTAGGGTTTCACTAGCAAAACGTCAAAACCACAAGTCATTGATTTAAATAATTTTAAAATAATTTAAAATCACCAAAAATTATATCATGAATTAAATATCATTATTAAAATAATTATAAACACGAAATTTTAAAATTACCCTCATTTAGAAAACTGGGTGCTACAAATCTACCCACCTTAGAAAAATTTCGTCCTCGAAATTTAAGATCGATAGTACTCCTTCTAGAGCCTCTAACCTACCCAATATCTACGGTAACACTTCCTAATACTGGAATAATAAACGGACATCTAAATAGTGTCAATCTAGAAATACCTCCAACACTGCTCTGCTGTACGGCAGTAATGGAACTTCAATAAAATATGGACTGGAACCTATATCCAAGGGACTGGACCTATTTTAAAGTGGTCTTAACTAAGGATGAAAAGGAATTGATCATAGGCTATAGGTATGCTCAAACTATTATCTTCCTATTAACCATCTATTAATACATTCTATTACCATATGAACGATACATTACTAAGACATATAGGCCCCTATCTCTCATAACACATTTATACTCACCAAAAGACTAGTACATCCTATCAAGGCTGATACTATAATCTCTCATAAATCTCATAAGCTACATATTTATAGACACACATCCCCACATCAAGGACTAACCTATATATCTACAACAGATACTAATGGGGTGACGTCCCTATTTTCAAACAATCAAGGTCTAAATTTTTTATCTAAACATGCAATTTAAAGGAATAGTATACAAGGTCAGGGCATACTGTAGCAGTTGGAAGTCTCACCTAGGTACACTAATCATTCTAGGTCAAAATAGTACTATGGTATCAACACACAAACAATCTAGGGTGTCCTAATTGGGAAGGTAAGAGAACAACAATCATCAAGGTTGTAGGGCTGTCTTCCATTCTATATAAAAATTGGTCATTAACAAGCAACTAAGAAATTATTAAAAGGTTACTATTCCATAAAATGGCAAAAATTAAAAATTTAGGCACAACAAATCACAAATAGATTTTTGTCTTGACACGATCTAAGTTGATCAATTTCGGGATAAAACGAGATTTGGGCAAGAAGGGAAATCAATAAAATCAAAGTATGAGCACGAGCATCCAATGATGGAGGTTCAGGTCATGATTAAATTTAATTCGACTGAGTGCGAATACGAGGTTCATAGGCGATGAAAAGATTTCACGGAGAATTGTCAAGGCTATCGCGAATGAGACTCTAGGGTCAAGTTTAACTATGTCTCCATTCTCGTAGATTGATACATGAAAAAGCGAACCAAAGTTCAATAGGTTGATCTGACCATCATGTACCGGTTCTGATTTGACAATATGTTAGTGGGTGGCCACCCAATAAAATATGTCATGACCAAGCTCGAAAATAGATAAGCTTGCAAAACTAAGGCTAATTTAGCAGCACAAGATATAAGGGTGGTAATGATGAAAGGAATTACATAGTCCAAGTTTCTTAACCAACGGGTCAAGTAATCAGATAAGGTACAAGGTTAAGCATCTAAGGAAACAAGCAGAACACCATCACATGTCGGGTCGAAAGAATTGAGTCAAGGCTGGATTTCTAATTGAAATAAGAAGAAATTTAGTATAATGGTAGAGGTTATAGTTTAGCCAATTGATCAGAAAATCATATCAAGAAAATAGAGTACAAGAAGACGGGTTTTAGTGGGACATGATATACCTACACGAAGGTGAGCTCGTCTAGGTCTTGCATATAAGATTTGTTGGAGGGTAACAGCTAGTATTACATTCCGAATATCAAAGTCACGATAAGGAACGTCAAGGATCTCAATTAGAAAGTGGGAGTTCAAGAGGTGGTAATCAATGCACAAAAATAATGAAGATCGAGTTAGTCATCTGCTTCTGATACTCTTAAGTTCATCTGGTCATAACTTGCCAATCATATCTTTACCTCACCAGTCTCCATATGAAAATTTAACCTTTACTTAAACCCTTACCATAACTACCGTAGGCAATTCCCAATTTCCAAACATCACTCTTGAAGCACAGCCCTCACATTTAGGAATCAACATTAACCATTTATTTAAATTTCCAAGTTCTTTCACCTTGTCTTAAATTTGACCTAAAACCTCTAAATCATGTTTACGAATTCCTTGAACTTGTTCAAATTATTCTTCTCGTATTATTTAATTTAAATCTCTAGGCCTTACAAAACTTATCTTCCATCATAAAATCAACTTCCATATTTTCTTCGACATACACCCTTGAATATTATTCTCCTAAAAATATTTCACAACAATCTCTAAACTTCTATAACTTTGTGTTCTCTCTATCCCTAGTCATTTCCTTGCAACATCTTATTTAATATCCTTATTAAACACAATTAACTTCTCTTTTTCATTACTAACCTTCTACATAGCCTCAGAGTAAAAGTTTTCCCCAGAATCAATAACCAAGATTTTTTAAGTTCTCAAAACTAGGTTGACCTCTGATATCCTCATTAGTTTTGAATACACCTATAAACTATCTCATAACCCCAAAATTTCTCTAAATGTAATTATTTCCAGATTGGCAGTATACATCTCTTTATTCTATTCGAGACCTTTACCATATTTCTATCTCAAGTTTCCATATGGAACACTCCACATTTGATTTCCTTTAGATCATCATAAAATAACCAGTTACGTCTTCTCTGAGCTACATAATTTACGTCACTTCCTTGGCCTTCCCCATGCAAAACATACGAAGATTCAAGGGTTTCGATGTACATCTGGCCGGGACGACAAGATATGGGTAATTAATGTAATGAGACAGAGTTTAAGATAAGAGGTAAATAAGAAAGCAAGGGAATAATGGCGAGAAAGAATAATGAAGATACGTTCCTTCTCATCGGTTCAAACAAGAGGAACCCATCAAGCTTAAATTCAATAGCAAGGAATGAGGGTGAATCCAAACAAGAGGAAAAGGAATTCCAACTGAAGTTCAAAATGAGTTTCTCAGGGGTCGTCCCAGAAATCTCTCAAAGAATCCTAAGTGTGATTGAGTACCTTGGATTTGAAAATATTAATCTAAATACAAAATTAAATCAACAACTACAAAATTTTATCAAAATCATCAACTAATACCAGGATTCAAAGTTCTACAATGAATCCACAAAATTAAATTCAAATCAAGGAAAAAGGTGAATCAAAACAAGGAAAAGGAGTTTAAATCGGAATTCAAAATGAGATTCTCAAGGGTCATCCCAGGAATCTCTCAAGGAATCCTAACAGTGATTGAGTATCCTCTCATCCTAACATCTTAATTTATATATCCTATAGCAGGCTCGTAGTAGTACAACTAAGTCGTTGCGCTACTACGAAATTACACTAATGCGAATCTCGACCTGCATGGGCCACCACTAAAAACGTGTCACGTCCCGCACCCTAGAGTTAGGACACGAGAACGTAACAACGCTCAGCCTACGCCGCAGTGTCGGTGGTAGAACACTGTCCTAGGTCTCAATGCATCTAACAGTATAAGACTAAACAGTTTATACTCCTCGAATGGGGTGACATAGCAGAATGTAAACTCAATCACATCTAAGGTAGAGCATAAAGAAAGATAGATAAAACATGAAATCGAAAAGAGATACAACAGATAGAAGTCTAAGTGTCTAAGATACAAACTCAGAATACATCTCAAAACTCAAATACAGTAATCCATAAATACAACTCAAGATGACTGAAAATAAACTATAAGCAAAACCCTAGCTATCTATACAACCTCTACTGTCTCCTCTAGGCTAGCAGGCAACCTCCAGGCTATCTGTAAAATTTATCAACAGGTCCAGTCAGGACTGGAGCGAGCACAATACATCTCAATAAGTCATAACAGGAAAGGAAATGTAATCATGCTAGAGAATAAAATACAGGATCTGAAGAAATAGCATAATGTAAAAGAGAGACTGTAAGTAAATATCTATGATATATATAAAGAGAGACAGTGCTAGTGATTTAGAGTACAGATGAACATGTGAATGGCTTAGGACTGATTCATGACTACACTGAGAGTGATTCATGACTACACTACTTTGGATATTTATTCACATGACAATTCATACTCTCCCGTACCCCAATCAATACACAAGGATCCATTCAAGTTACGTTAAGATTCATGACTATACTACGTTGCCCATAAAGGGTGATTCATGAATTGATTCGTGAAGGCTCGATGATCATGAGGGTACATGAGTCACTAGTTGATTCCCGAAGATTCATGATGATAGAAGCATATGATACGTGATGTAAGTGAAACACATGACAAAAGTATCTGATGCTCCCGAGAGGGATAACATCTCATTAAGGGATCCATATAGTACCAATCCGTGTTACCAACGTGTCAGCATCAAGTAAGATAGTCTAAAGCAGGAAATATAATCCTAAACATGATATAAAATGATCAGAGAATGTACTCGCCTGATATCTGAATGTCCAAGGTAAAGATACTATCCGAGAAGAGGTGTCTGACTCCTAATTAGAACAGCACAAGTCACAACATGTCCAGAAGGATAATATAAAGCACTACAATGCATTCTACATGAATCTAGGTTAAACTAGGCCAAAGTCAACCCTTGGTCAACTATGGTCAACTGCACTAGTCAAACTAGGTCATGTCCTAACCCAGTAAGTCTTACTAGGCCTAACCAAGACTATCCTAGCAAGCACACATCAATACAAGGCTATACAAGCCAACATACACCCAACTCTATATAGCATACAATTATTCAATACTCAAATAGGTAAGAATTCACATTGGATATACACTAGGTAATCTATTACTTTAAGCTATATATGTCTACACATATATACACATGCATATATTGGTATTCAAAATTAGGTCTATAATCATGGCATTTCAAATGGTTATATAAACTTATATATTACAACATAATATGCTAACATATATATAATATACATACATAGCTAAGTTAACTATATTCATAAATACTTATTTAAGAGGCTATGTGTGTGTATGTGAACATGGTAAAGGGGCAAGTGAGGGTTAAATGGGCATACATAGTGTATACATATCAAAGAGTGTCAAAGTGTAAGTGAACAAAGTGTCAAGTGTGATAGTGTCAACATAGTGTAAGGGGTACATGAGGTAATATAGGATTTGTGTTAACATAGAACATTACATCTCATTAACTTGTATATTGCATACATTACATCTATTATTACATTACATTCATGCTTGCATTCATTCATCATTCATTTATTCTCTTGCACTACTATATGCATCATACATTACATACTATGGAATATACATATTCATTACAAGCCATACTTATACATGCTTACATTAGATAGGATACTTATACCTCATACATCATTTATTTATCCATTTACTCATGCTTGCATTCTCTATTTAATTACATAATGTATATATATTAACATGGGTTAAAATCAAATAGAACATTATATTACACACAAGGGTGCACAAAATGCATATGCCGAATAGTAACTCCTACTAATAATCAATATTGTACCATCTCAGCATGAAATAAAATCTATGATTAAAGTATGTTATAGATCTATGTGTTAGCTTTCCGAAACTTCAAACGGATCGCGTTTTCGTTTCCGGAAACTCCCGGAATCGCGAAAACACCGAGAGCGCGTTTGTCTTTCGTACAGCTGACACTCAAATAATTCTCTAGAAAGTTACAGAAAGAATTAGGCCTATTAATATATATTTTTGGAAAGCTAACTTCAATACGCTTTTTTTAAAAAAATGGGAGATTAAACCGAGCTTTGAGCTAGAAGTTATGACATTTCTAAGTTAGGGCTGAAATTAAAAACGTGGATAAAAATCATGACGGATTTAGATAGTTTGAGCCAAAAGAATACACAATATATATCCTAATTATCCACAACATAATGACAATAATAATATGAGGAACCACACTCACAAACTTGATTATATAATCATCATGAACCATTTATTACATATATAAATATAGATACACTCTCATTACAATATATATATATATATATATATATATATATATATATATATATATATATATATATATATATATATATATATATATATATATATATATGAGGAAAATGTACCTAAGGTCGACCTTAGGTAAGTTACCTAAGGTCGACCTCATTTTCCTCACTTTACAATATTTTTTTTCTTGAATTTTTTTTTATGGGATTCATCTACACCTTATTGATTGGCAACATACCAAATTTCAAGAAAAAATAATATTGTTTAGCCCCCTATCTATCCCTTGCAAAATCGACGGTCTAAAACTTTGCTGCTACACCGTCGATTTTGCACCTTATTGATAGGGGGCTAAACAATATTATTTTTTCTTGAAATTTGGTATGTTGCCAATCAATAAGGTGTAGATGAATCCCATAAAAAAAAATTCAAGAAAAAAATGTTGTAAAGTGAGGAAAATGAGGTCGACCTTAGGTAACTTACCTAAGGTCGACCTTAGGTACATTTTCCTCTATATATATATATATATATATATATATATATATATATATATATATATATATATATATATGTCCGGCGCTCGTAGCGCGAGTGGTACGAGGGGGGGCTCTCGGCGGGGAGACCCGGGATCGAGCCCCCCCTCCCGCATCCACCCGGCTGGGTGGCAGTGGCCACGGGGTGGATGGGGATGCGCGGACACCTAAAAAAAAATTAAAAAAAAAAAAAAAAAAAAAAAAAAAATATATATATATATATATATATATATATATATATATATATATATATATATATATATATATTTTATATATATATATATATACACAAATCTATATATGTAACATGAACACATCTATAAGAGATACATGAATGAAATGTAAAGTACTCAAGAACACATCTCTACATATTCAAATCTGAGATTTAATATGAATTAATTCATTTAATCAATATTTTAAATATAAAGTGTGTCCAAGTTTGGGAGTTTTTCCCATGAACACAAGACACAACAATAATACATTAGAAATCCCTAAAGGACACATAATGGACACAAAAGGACACAAAATAGGGACACAACAATGGAGGTCATTCCTATGGTTAAAACTTTTCTAAATGCAAAATGGAGAAATAAAAGAGAAGAAAATATTACCTAAAGGAGAGAAAATCCAAGGAGAAATGCTTCTTCCTTGGGAGAGCTTGAGAGCACTTGGGGAAGAAGACTTCTCAAAGAAAGGAAATGAGATGGGAGTCCTATTAGGACCGGCCACAATGGTTATCCCCCCCTCATTGAATATTACAAGTTTGCCCCTCCCTTAGTTACAAGTGTTTAAAATAATTTTGGTTAGGATTTGGGGGTAAAGGGGTCAAAATAAAAACTCTGAATGGTTAACCTAATAATTAGGATTATGACTAATCTTTCTAACATGACTAATTAAAATGTGGGCCATGGCTAACTAATGCATGGGTCCAACTAGAGTCTAAGTTACCCCGGGTCCCCGTTACAAGTCGGATTGAGATGAAATTCGAACCCGACTCAAATAATCCCAAAACAATATCATAAATAATAAAATAATATCAAAATAATTCAAAGAGGTCAAATGCAAAAATATCCTTGGGCCAGAAATGATATTAAAATATCAGTCACATGGTTAGGCTCTAGGTCAAACAGTCTCTAGGGTTTCACTAGCAAAACGTCAAAACGTCAAAACCACAAGTCATTGATTTAAATAATTTTAAAATAATTTAAAATCACCAAAAATTATATCATAAATTAAATATCATTATTAAAATAATTATAAACACGAAATTTCAAAATTACCCTTATTTGGAAAACTGGGTGCTACAAGACTAAACTGGTTTCACATAACTCTAGCCATTTCAGATAGTCCTGTTCTTACGTTCCATAACTCCATTTTGTTGTGGAGTCCTAGGGCAAGAGAACTCATGCAGATAACCGTGTGTGTCATAAAATTGCTTGAACTCTGCATTCTCAAATTCGTCGTCATGATTTCTTCGAATACGAGTGTTCATGAAACCTTTCTCATTTTGTACTATCTTACAAAAGATGACGAATTCTGACAATGCATCGTTCTTACGTGCAATAAAATATACCCATGTGTATCTAGAGAAATCATCTACTATTACATAATCATATAACTTACCACCTAGGCTAGCAATTCTACTAGGTCCAAATAAATCCATACGCAGTAATTGTAGAGGTCTAGTAGTACTTACAGCATTCTTGGACTTAAATACGGATCAAGTAGCTTTGTTATTTTCACATTCACTACATACCGTATCCTTCTTGAAAGAAATGTCCGGTAAGCCTCCTACCAGTTTCTTTGTGGATAACCTTGAAATTGTGTCCATATTTGCATGACCGAGTCTCATATACCATAGTTGACTCTCATCACTCTTGGCCATTAACCATCTACCAATATTGCCGATACCAATTATGTACCCTTTATGATTATTATCGAAGGAAACATATCCTTCTTTCTTCTTCGACAGTGTTGTGAATAATAAAGCGTCACTGGTCATGTGCCGTGAGCAACCGCTGTCGAGGATCCATTTGCTTTTAGCATGTGAAGGGTGTTTCACCTACAAAAGAATTTGCAGATGAAAACTTTGGTACCCATCTCTTGTAGGGTCCTGAAATGTTAGTTTCCTGTATCCATGCACAAATCTTTAAATCAACAAGCTTTCTAACTCTATATGCAGAAGAGATATGACCAATGGTGCCACAATAGTGACATCTAGCATGTTGAGTGTTGAATGTAGTATGTTGTGCATTATTGGTACGTTTTGGATTTCTAGTATAAAAGAATGCATACCTATTAGTCTTCTTGGACAATAGTTTGGTTTGGTTTGGTCGAACAGTGTTGGGTTTGATAGTGTTCCGATGTTTCGGTAAGTGACACGTATTAGGATAGGAAGCAGCCACTTCAGGCTGTTTTTCTAACCTAATTTTTAACTTTTTAGAAGTGTCATACAATGCAGTATAATCAGCAGTAAGTGTATCATTCCTTATAAGTGCTTGCCGAAGACTCTTCTTCTATTTGAGTAGATCTTCCTTTAATTGGGTAATGGCCTTGTCCTTCTCTTCGGATTGTTTTGTGGTCTCGTGTACTAACAGTTTAACAGAAGAAAACTCACATACCTCACTAGAATTATCACTACTTCTAACCTCAGCTAGTAGGTCGGTAAGTCTTCTTATTTCACCTTTATACTCTTTGAGTACCTTCTTATAGTTTTGGTATTTACTATACAGTCTTCTGTAATCCCCTAAGATGTCAGTAAAGGCTACACCTAATTGCTCAAAGGTAAAATTATAATAAGTATCAAACATGAGGTTAGTAGTTACCTGATCGTAAGCCATCAAGCATATATTTGCAGCGTCATCTGATTGTTCATCTTCTGAGTCGCTGGCTTCAGTTTTATGCCATATGCTTGTATTTGCATACTTTCTGGATGTACATTTCTTCAGGTAGCCCTTATCATATTTGTTTCTTTTCCTAGTTGATGATGATGCTGTTGGACAGTCTTTCTTCATATGTCCTTTCTTCTTATAGCCATAGCAAATAGGATCTTCTTCATTGTTGTTCCTGTTGCTATTGCTGTTGTAGTCTTTGTTCTTCGGTTGAATCTTATAAACTTTTTAAACTTTCTTACCATAAGAGCTTCATCTTTAGAGTCAGAGTCACTGTCGTCAAAATTATCTTCGACAGTTCTTCTATGATGAGCCTTGAAAGCGAACGACTTTTCTGACTTCTCCTTTGGTGCAACATCTTCAAAATCTTGAAGTTCCAGCTCGTGAGTGAGTAGCTTACCCATGAGTGTTTCAAGAGACATTGTTGAGAGGTCATTTCCTTCAATGATTGCTATAGACTTTGGAATCCAGTTCTTCGTGAGAGCTTGTAGAAGTTTGTGAATCTTCTCATGGTTAGTGTACTCCTTCCCTAATGATAACAAAGGATTTACAATAATCAGGAATCTCGTAAACATTTGGGTGACAGATTCATTTGGCTTCATCTTGAACACCTTATACTCCTGAGTAAGTCTGCTGATCTTTGACTCCTTGACTTGTGTCGTTCCTTCATGGGTTACTTCAAGAAGTTTCTATACTTCATTTGATGTTGTGCAAGTAGACACCCTGTTAAATTCAGTCCTATCTAAGGAACAAAATAAAGCATTAATAGCACGTGCGTCAAGACTGACATTTTTCTTTTCATCTCAGTATACTTATCATGGGGTTTTTCAACCAATACATCTTCAATAAGAATGAGGCTTTTTATAGCCATCAATAACAATAGACCATAAGTCAAAATCTAGAGATTTCAAGAAAAAACTCATTCGTGTTTTCCAATATGCGTAATTTGTACCGTCAAACAGAGGAGGTCTGTTTGTGGCTTGGTCTTCACTTGTGAACTTCATAGTTGCCATGTGTTATACTGTGATCTATGTAATAGCTAGGAATAATAAGAATATAATTGCAATGTTATCAAGCTTTACTTGTATAACCCGCTCTGATACCAATTATAGGAATGAATCGTAAATCGCAATACTCTAGGAGGGGTGAATAGAGTAGGCAGCGAAACATAGCTAATTAAAAAGTTAGCAGCAAGATCACAGAGAATGTATATATCATAAGTAAATAAATGTAAAAGCAGAGATCAGAAAGCAAACGCAAAGACGGTGATGTATACTGGTTTCCCTCTTGTGAGGACTATTCCAGTCGGAAGAACTCTAGCTTCCAGTTGAATCCACAATTGGAAAATATCGCAAGTTTTCATATGAAGTCCTTGCAACTTCTACAAATGTGAGCTTTGATACGAAGTACTCGACCAACTTTTATTATGAAGGGTTCTTCAATCAAGCCTATGATTACAATCACTCTGAAAGTTCTAGACCGTACCGCACTAGAAAATCGACTAGAGGATTGTAACCGGCTTGGGATTTGAAATTGAAAGCTTTAGAACACTTTGGAAGACATTTAAGCTTAGAGAGAAGAGATGAGAAAGTGAATGAGTGTGTTGAAATGATTGAAATCCTTCTTTATCTATAGGTTTTCCAAAGTCAGAATTCTGGCAAAATTTGGGCAGAATTCGGGCAGAGTTCTATGCGAAAATCTCATCAAGTAGCCGTTGCATCTGTAACTGCAGCAAGATCAAGTTCAAAAATTAAACGAAAAGTAGGCGAATTCGGGCCGAATTCTTGTCGAATTCTCCTAGGGTTTCTTTTGATTTTCTAGCCATTTTAAAAGCAGATTTTGGGTTCTGGCTTTTTGAAAAAGTTTAAGCAGTTAGGAGCTTTTGTAAAATGGGCTATTTTTTAAAACATAGGATACTTTGAAAATGATTTTGGGTTAGCCTATTTGCTAGTACGACTCAGTATACAAAGTATTCTTAGACTCAATGAATATGAAAATTATATTACATAAAGAAATACAGACTCATACGACAAAATCAGCTTCGGTCATGAACAGATAGGTAGCAGTTCTTAGGCAGTTGTCCAAGAGTCCAAATAGCCCATGTATCGAGACAAAATTTGATCAATTATTAAAGTCAGGTTCGACCATGACCAAAGGGCCAACAGACTTGGTCGAGAAGACCATCGAGGAGTCGGCTACAGCGACCGTCGAAAAGTCGACCGCTGAGATTGTTCAAGTACCAGTTCACACAGCTTCAGTCGTGGAAATAGTTAAAGAACCAGCGAGGGAGCCTGCTGAAGAGCCGATAATGCATCAGACGTTGTTGGCTCACACCATCTCTGTACCACCAATTGCCTCCGTTCCAATCATGGCACCACCTGATCCAGCTGCGATACCTAGGCACGTATTGGCTGCAGTTGCTGCTCTGGGAACTTATATTACTGCATCTCTGGTGACCTCGATGGGTTTGGCTGACCTTATTCTGGGCACCATCCGTCATGCCTTGAAGCGCGGTATAGAGGGTGTCTTGCGGGACAATAAATCGCTTCAACGGGCTCGGTCTGCCGTAATGGCCCAACTGGTGGCCTTGCGCGACTATCCAGAGTACGAGATGAAGGCGAACACGATAGAGGTTCTCTGGACAGAATTGGAAGCCACCGTCATAGAGATTCAAAATCTTGAGCACAGTCTTTTAACCCTGGCTGCTTCATGGCAAGAGAAGATGGCCTCTGAACTTTCTTAACACAAGCAGAAGCGTCAGGCCCTGACTGACAGACATGTCGAGGTCGAGGCCAAAATTGAAGAAGTGACTGACGCCAAAGAGGAAAGTATTGGCGTTCGTCAAGTAGAGTTGGACCTTGTATGCCAGAACTTGTCCCAGCTCGATGATGAGGCCGCTCGACATCAAGAGACAGAGCGTTGAGCGAAAGACTTGGTTAGGCCCAAAGTTACTCTTTTGAGGAGTCGACTGAAAGAACTCCCACATCGGTCGTCCCAATGCTGATGTCTTTGTTGTCTTTTTGTCTCTCGCTTTTCGAGAGACCCTTTTGTAGCAAAGAAAGAAAAACCTTTCCATTTTATGAATAAAAAACTTTAGCATTGCTTCCGTGCTTTGTCCATTTGTTGTGAACATTCTTGTACAATAATGAGAATTCCCTCAGAAGTAGTATGACGTGAGGGGATGAAGATAACTCCGCTGAGGATATGGTGTTTTAATCAGAGGTTATATGGACATGGTAAACAAGATATTTTGTGGTAGAAATTTTCTTACTCAGAGGTTATTGAACATGGTAAGGATAGAGTCTATGGGTGTATAGAATGACACAGAGGTGATATGGACGTAAAAAGTTCTATAGATAATTATGAAAATTACAGGGTTTGTCATGGAAGAAATGTCTACTAAGAGGTAATATGGACATAGTAGGCACGATCCTCACTCGGATGTAGAATAACAACTCAGAGGTAATATGGACAAGAAACGTTTCTACTGGTGGAATATGAAAGGGATGAATTCGTTATAGAATTCATGAAATCCATGGGGGATGTGGAAATATATGTCGATTTAGACCACATAGTATTTTCTCAAGAACTTGCCATTGATCGGCATCATTAGCAAGTCGCCGTTAGGCTTGGCCAGTCGGTAAGCACCATTGGAGTAAACCATCTCTATTACGAACGGTCCTTCCCACTTGGGCACGAACTTCCCGTCCGTCTTGTGAGTCATCACCATCGAACTTCGAACTGGTAAGGCGAGGTCGCCCACTTAAAATGTTCTATCTCGGACCTTTTTTTTGAAGGCCTCAAAATCTAAGCTTGATAGAGCTCGATCCGTTGCTGAGCTAGCAAGCGCTTTTCGTCCAACGCCCCCAACTCCTGTAGCCATCGGCGATGATTGTCTTCGTCAGTTAACTGGTTGGTGATGGCTACCCATAAAGACGAAATCTGGATCTCCCGAGAAAGCATCGCCTCGCTTCCATAAACGAGAAAAATGCTGTGTTGCCAGTAGGTATTCGAACAGTCATGCGATAAGCCCACAGACATTCGCCAAGCTTTTTATTCCAATCGGCTTACTAGAAAAAACAACTTTCTTGAAAAGCTTGACAATAGTCTTGTTGAATGCTTCGGCTAGTCCATTTGCTGCAGGATTGTAAGCCGTTGACGCTATATTCTATATTCAATTTTTATCACAGAACCGATGGAATGCATGGCTCACGAACTGAGGGCCATTGTCATAGATAATCCTTCTGGGAACTCTGAAGCGGTATATGACGTGATGCTTAACAAAGTTAAGCACATTCAGGGTTTCCACCTCAGCCAGCGGTACTGCTTCCGTCTACTTAGAAAAGTAGTCGGTGATGGCGAGGATAAACTAGTGTCCTTTGGAGGACGGTGGGCTAATCGGCCCAATGATGTCCATTCCCCATACTTTAAATGGCCAGGAGGCCGTTGTGGGATGTAGAAACTACGAAGGTTAGTAGATAAAGTTAGCATGCAACTGAAATACCTGATACTTCTTTGCATAGTCAACCGCATCAGCCATCATGGTTGGCCAGTAGTAACCCATGCAAGGTAGTCGATCCTGTAGCTTAGGACCAAGCTGGTGAGCCCCGCAGGTGCCATTATGTGCCTCCCAGAGTGCTTCTTGCGCTTCTGTCTTGGATAGACATCGCAGGAGGAGTCTGTCCTATGAATGAGGATACAACATTTTGGTAGCTGTGTTATAGAAGAATCGGAGCGAGCGCCTTTTTATAGAAGTCACTTCCTTTGGGTCTTTGGGCAGGACTCCGTAGGCTGCATAGTCTATGAATGGGAATCGCTAGTCCCGAATGTCAACATTAGTATCTATTTGTACTCAGTAACTCAGACACATATATAGATTGTTCTTGGGGCAAATCGGTTCTCGTCCCTTCACCGTGACTGTGTATTGGATTTCTACAGGAGCTGCTAGAGAAGTGGCGTGGCCAGCGAGTGTGTCAGTCTCTAAATTTTATAATTGATGTACATGTTCTATAAAGAACCCTGTGAGGTGGAAATGATATCGATTGCAACTTGGTCGTACGAAACCAGATCTTCATGTCGAACCTCGTATTGTCCTCGAACTTGGTTGATAATCACTTTTAAGTCGACATAGGCCGCAATATAGTCGATCCTTAACTGTTTATCAAGCTGGAGCCCAATAATAAGAGTGTTGTACTTAGCAACATTATTGGTGCACGACTCCATGAGGGAATATTCAAGATAGAGGACTAAGCCATCGAGATTGTTGAAAACGACTCCGACCCCAGCGATGATCTCTCCATTGTGCCTAGTTCTTGAAGCACCGTCAAAGAACATACGCCAAACAAGTTTGTCTGAGACTACATTAGACTCTAACACTTAGTCGGAAATGTCGTCATAGAGCTTTGATATTTCTGGCACACGATGTGCCGCCAAGAAGTCGGCTAATTCTTGGTCTTTGCCTGCCTGTTGTAGGACGAACACCATGTCGTAAGGAGTCAAAAGTATTTCCCATGTGGCTAACCGCGAGTTTAGGGCCCCTGGCTTGGTCATAAGGACTCTGTGGGGATTGACTCGAAAGATGACGTAGATTGTCTGTCCGGCCACATAATGGTGTGTCTTTTAAATGTTGAAGAGTGGAGCGAGACACTCCTTCTCTACAAGATTATACGATGTTCGGCACCAATCATGGTTCTGCTAAGATAGTAGATTGCATGTTCGTGGCCTTCGTTGCATCTTTGGGCTTACAAAGCACCGAGAGAATGGTCCATAGCTCGGACGTATAGTAGAAAGGGCCTCCCCATGACGGGTGCTACTAGTACTTGGGGAGTAGTGAGGTACTTCTTGATGTTATTGAACGCGTATTGACACTCTTCGGTCCAGACATAGGAAATCCCTTTCTTTATCTATTTGGTGAAGGGTTGACATCGTCCAGAGAGATTTGCTACGAATCTTCTAATGTATGCCAAGCGTTCTTGTAGGCCTCGAAGTTCATAGAGATTCTTCAGGGGAGCCATGTCCAAGATCGCCTTAGTCTCCTCAGGGTCAATATGAATACCCTTGGCCGATAAAGCCCAAGAACTTGCCACTGGAAACCCCTAGGAAAGGCTTAGTCGGGTTCATCTTTAGTCGATGTGTTCGCATCAAGTCGAAAACCGTCCTCAAGTCATCCAAATGGCTAGATTTTCTATCACGACCCGCTCTCGAGTAATCGGACACAAGTCAGACACGTCCAGCCTTCGTCGTTAGACACGACGAAGTAAGCTGTACCAAGTTAGGGAAATCTAACCAGATAAACATGAATGTGCAAAATTACAGCATCTATAAAACGTTCCCAGAAAGGTCACCATAATCCACAAATCCATATAGCATAGGGAACCAGAGTCATCAGGAATGAAATATTCTATGAACTCTAAAACAATATCTAGGAGTAAAGCTATACAGTCTAAACATGAAGCCACTAGCTAGGTTATGTCTCCATCCTGCTCAGCTAATGTCCCGGGCTCTGGCCCATATGGTAGAATGATATCCTACAAGTACACCTGCAACATATCCAGTCAAGAGCAGAGCAAAGTACAGTTCTAGGTAATGAACAAGAACATAATGATATAAAAATGAGTACAGGAGAACATAGACTATAAAGTACAGGAAAAGAACATGGAAGTACATGATTGTAAAGTACAGGAAATAAAGTACAAGAATGTAAACCTTGAACCTGAAGTACAAGACATGACATATGCACAATGTTTGAAATACAACTAGCCTATGTGACCAGCTGGGGTGAGTACAGGAACATGTATAAGAGTACATGAATATCGGTTCGGCTTAGGAACCGCATGCACGATGCGAGGCCTAAGCTATCTACATGAATATAGTAACCGGGGTTTGGTCACATAGCTAGTGTATTTCCCCTCCCGACACAAGTACAAAAATAGAAAAGTACAGTAGAACAAGATATCGTGTTATAACGTGTCACAGGAAAAGTACAAAATATGAATGTAAATGCAGAAGACCATAGAATGTACTTGCCTTGCTCAGGATGATCGGTATCATGAATGTAGTAATCTCTGGATTCACCTGGAATGAGTACAAGTTGGTTAAGCTCTAAGTTATTTGCAATTATTGCTAAATAATCAACTATTTTGTTAACCCCTTCAACTACATAGCCTAGCCTCTAATAGTTTGGTAAGAATATCATAATACCCATTAAAGAACTATTGATTCCACATTTAATGTATTAGCAATCATATATAGGAATTATAGGAACTCTAAATAATAGACGCTATGCATAAATCATTTACATAAAAGATACTGTCAATTTATGTACTAGAAACTATCTTAAAATAATCCTACTAAATTACTTGTCAAAATATTACTGTATTTAATATGATAACACTTTGTTTCCAAAACTGACAGTAATGATAACGATAAAATGACTTCTAATGGTTCTTAGTCCAAAACTCAATTGTGTCATCTAATTCTTCTATGCAGACCAACATCAAGCCCAAAATCCCTACATAATTTGTGACCAGATCTTTAGCCCGGCCTGTGCTGCTTTAAACCATACTGACTATACCACCCATCAAAATGTACACGCACAAACTATACACAACGCTTAGAATTCAAAAACTTAGGAGGATCAATACATGACCAATCTAGCAACATAGCTCAAAGTCCTTTCCTATAATAAACAGAAAGCATAATCACATCCCATTCTAGCTTGTATACTGCTAAGCTTAAAGATAAATGAATTACACAAACAATCTTCACACTTCAACCTAGCTAATATTCAACAATGTCCAGTCCTTCTCATCGAGTATTGCTACACACTCTCTCCCACCTGCAATAGACTTGACCTCAGCCTTCTATTAAAAACGCAAAAATTCAACACAATTTCTTATGCTCTACAACAGCTCTCTTCTAACCGACCATATTAAACTGAGGCCTAGGAAGGATGCAGAAGAACATACTCTGGACTTCATTCTTAACCCAACAATATAAACCAAATTAGGAAATGGAAATTTAACAGAAGATTATACAACTGCAATTTAATCAGGAATGAAGAATAGAAAAATATACAACCAAATTGAATTATGAATGGAAAATAGGAAAATATACAACCAATTTGATACTAGACTCAAATTGATAACCCCTCCATTGCTAACCCTCATCCCAGACACATACATACATTCTGGACACGTTCAGCATTTGGACACAAATGACAACAGAAATACAGCTACCCAATTTCGAACTCTGCTATACTCCTGCAACACCCAAACCCTTGATCTACTACAACCGACACCAAATATAGAACAAAGCAGGACACCAATCCATATCGAACACGAACGCACCTGGACACAGCTACACAAAAAATACGATCCCAGCCAACACCCGAACTCAAAAGAGTTACAGAGAAAACAATAATTAATAGAGATATAACATAAGTACCTGAAGGTTGAACTCAACAATTTGGAGACGCGATTGAAAACTCGGACACATCTTCTTCGTATCCCGATATCCCTAAAAGTTTAAATAATTCCACCCAGCCTTTGTCCAGTTGACGGATCGCCAGAATTTGAGAAAAAAATCAACAAGGAAGAACGAGATCGATCAGAAATTTAGATTCTAAATAGTTAGATCGGTCGAGATCTGAAACTGGAAAAGAAAGGAATGGAGTAGATCTCACCCCTTCGATATTTTCCAGAGAAGACGACTGGGAAGGTCACCTGGCCAAATAGAGTATCACCGAGGAAAAGAAGGAATGCCATCCCGTGCTCGCGGAGGACGTAGCCGCAAAATTGAACGCCGCTGAGCGCAACCTTGAGATCGTAGCCGTGCCTAGCCGTCGATTGTTCGTCGAGGACAGTGAGGCGCCGCTGCAGAAGAGCTGTATGCCATCGAAAACCTCCGGGTTGTCACCGTAGAAGAAAACTCATGGAGGAAGACGAGTCCTAGCCGTCGTCCTCGTCATCGCAGAGACTAACTCCTCTAGTCGAGCGACTGGTGATGGAGAAGGGACTGGTCGTCGGTCGAAGTCGCCGGAGACGAAGGTTATTCCATCACCATGCCTCCACGCCATGGCCAACCCCGAAGTTAGGGCTAGGTTTCGACAAGAATTAGGGAAAACGATGGAGAGAGAGAAGCTCGACTGAAAAATGAAAATGGTTCATTCTCTCTCCTCCTATTAAATGCATATTTGCACCTAGGCCCCTCTGTCCAAAAATATTGCAAATAGCCCCTCCGCCCAGAAATAATTGCACATAAGTCCTCCCCTTTTTCAGTATTTGCGAAAACACATAAAATTAGTTAGAAAAGTTGTTAGGAAGGGTGGGACCACAATTAGTTAGTTATAACTAACCAAGAATTACACTCATGCTACTAATTTAAATGTTCCCTTAAAAATGATCATAAAACCCCTTTTTTAAAACAAGAAAATTTATTTGATCAACTTATATCTAGAAATTTAAATTTTCAAAAATATGAACAAGTGGGGTTACAAATCTCCCCCCTTAAAAGAATTTCGTCCTCAAAATTTCAAGGAGTACAACACGATACAGAATTTACACGGAGTTTAAATTTTGTTAGGTACGAGCGTGAATACGCTCGATGACCAGGTATGAAATTCATTCAAATTTGAAATGACTTAGAGTGGTATGACACGATCGATAACAATCTAAATTAGTCAAGCTTGGAGTGGCACATAATTTAGTTTGGACCAAATACGATTATTACGTACAAAGAGTTGAAATAACTTGATTTAATAACGATCGAGATTTTGATTTGGCACGAAGTGAATGAGGTTTAATTACGACACAGAAAGGTAAAATTACTAAGGCACAAATTTAAAAGCATGATCAAAATATATGTACGATTAGAAATCTAGAGAAATGGAATCAAACTCTAGCAATGTAGGTTTATTGAGGAAATAAAATGGTTTAACGATAAGACGCAAGAAGGGAAATTACAAGGGTGATTGAGAAAATGTATGAATACCCATGAGGTATTAGTATCAGATCAAGGTGAACGTGCATGGATTGGTTATTCAAAAAAATATCAATAATCATATGAAAAAGGAACAGAGTATCTATGGCATCCGAGAACATATAGATATTTGAAATCACTTTACTTAGAATCCCTGCCCCGCTAGTACATATCTAGCTGCAGTGGACTTTTGGTTCCATGACTCAAATAACGCTACGTTACCGAATGTTCTATCAACTTTATCCATTTTTCAACAATTATCAACGAAAAAATCCAAGAGATCAAAATGAAGATTTTAGGACAAAGTTTCAATAATACCCAAAACCCGTGAATGTCTGAAATCACTTCAACTTAAAGTCCCTGTCTCGCCAGTGCGCTGCTGGCTGAAGTGAACCCTCGGTCTCCGTAATCCAGGTGATGGCTGCAGCGCACAACTGCCACGCCCTAGTAGGTTATCGAATGGTCTCTCAACCTTTTCCATAAAAATTTCAAAGTATTTCAAGGAATTCCAATGAGTTCCAAGTCACGATGAAAGGTGATGTTATCTATCTTTTTAGAAAATATGGGGTTTTACTAGGTATCAAGAGTTGACACAGATCCAACGACTATTTATGTACTAAGAAATAATAAAGAGATTTTCAATCTCGAACAGGAAATGAAGTTTTCGAATAGCGACCAAAATCTCAAATGGCAAAACAACCTCAATGTAGGGAACAAAATCCTAAATAGATAACAAAGCCCTGGATGGTGAACAAAATTTTGAAGTAAGGAGCAATTATCGTATCGAAAACAGAGTTTAACAAAATATCAGGTAAAAATGAAATCTCGAACAGATCTCGAATGGAAAACAAAATCTCTGATAGAAAACAATGTCACAGATAGGAATTAATTCTCGAACAAAAAACCTCGAACAAAAACCAAGACCATGAATAGTGAATCGAAAACAGAGTTTCAATTAGTGAAATGGGAAACAAGCATCGAATTGTGTATATGAAAACAAGCAGAATCTTTAAATAAGAAATAATGTTTAAAACGAGTCATGAACAGAAAACAAATTCTTGAACAGGAATGAGTCACGAATAGGAAACAAATCTTAATAGGGAATGACTCAAAATCTCACAATAGAAAATGAACCTTCAAACAAAATCTTGAATAGGAGCAAGACTCAAACAAGGTTTTGAATGTGAACAAGGTTTAAATAGAGAACCAACTTTTCAAATAGAAGTCAATCAATAAAAATAAAGTTATGAACAATGAATATGAAACAAGTTATCGAACAAAAGATCTCGAATAAGAACAAGGTTACGAACAAGATTCTAGAATATGGACAATCTTTCGAGGTACATTTCTAATATCAACCAAGTTTTCAAAATATGAAACATAATCTAACAAATCTTAAATAAAAACAAAAATAGTTTTAAGAAATGATCTAAGTGCAAGAGGACTCTAAAGAAAAACTGGATTGTGAATCAAGATACATGGTTTTCTCTAACCATGCAAAAAAAATTTCTGCCTTCGGTCTTTAGTATTCCTCCGGGACTGGAATCTCTTCAACGTTTTCAGCTGTCCTGACATAGGCTGGTTCCTGCGGTAGTGCTCCATGTGATTGCTGAATCTGGAGAGGCGGGTTCCCATGCTGTAGTCCTAGTACGCTTCATACTTGTCCTTGGACAGTGTGATCAATGGTATCCGGGCAATCCTTAACTTGATGGACAAGTGATCTGCAGTACAGGCATAGCCTCCGTCTCTTGTGGCACTCGTCGTTATGGTGTCCTAGGCGACGACAGAAAATATAAATGATCGTCGGTTAAATCTGAATCTGAATCTCCCGCTGGGGCTAAAGTGCAGGACTCTGGCAGGAATATACGGCTGCTGACATGCTGGCTGCTGAGATCCTGCTGCTCTTCGACCATTGTGATCTGTGACTTCCTGGTAATCATTCATTCGGTGGGCAGAAGTTCTGCAGTATAAACAGGGTCTGAGCCTCTTGCGGCACTCGTCGTAGTAATGTCTATACGGCGGTAAAAAGCACAAATGGACATCGTCTGAATCTGATGGTACGGCTGAAGAGGCACTGTCTGAGTGTGGCGATGATGTGCTGATCCATAGTAGCTGCAATCTCCGTCATAAATCTTCATATCTCTCCTAGGCTTCAGCTTCTCGTCTCGTTCTATTGTTTGTGCTACATTCTAGATGTCCTGGCTGGTGGCTCCAATCTTCAGAGAAGTCGGGTCCTCGGGAACTTGGGTGGTCTTCAGTGGCAGCTCCAGGTTTTTGATCTGGTTTTCGATGCAAAATATGCGCTCGGTGTCGGGGAAGCCCAAAGATCCAAGAGTCTGGAAATCAGAAGTTCTTCCTAGCTCGAAAAGTGCATCTACAAATCTGGCTTGGAAACGAATGGCCTGCTCCCTTTGGGTGCCAAGGAACTCTTGAAACATCTCCATCAACTGCGTACTACCAATGGAATAGTAGGATAATAGAATGTAGTGGAAGCTCGAAACCTTCAAGTGTAGGTGGATCAACCGTTCCAGTGTCGCGTGCTTTGAACTATCTGAAAAATAGAAAATTGTTAAAATGTCCTAAACCTAAAACAATAAGTGTTTATAGAATATCAATATACTCGATGTACCCAATTTTCTATACTGTGATTCAAGTTTCCCTAGTTTAAATAAAGTCCCTAATAGTACTATAATACCTAGGTACTATTAGGATAGACCTGCATGGGCCACCACTAAAAACATGTCACGACCCGCTCCCGAATAATCGGACACGAGTCGGACACGCCCAGTCTTCATCGTTAGACACGACGAAGTAAGCTGTACCAAGCTAGAGAAATCTAACCAGATAAACATGAATGTGCAAAATCACAGCATCCATAAAATGTTCCCAGAAAGATCACCATAATCCACAAATCCATATATCATATTGGTACCAGAGTTATCAGGAATGAAATGTACTATGAACTCTAAAACAATATCTAGGAGTAAAGCTAAATAGTCTAAACCTAGAGCCTCTAGCTAGGTCATGTCTCCATCCTGCTCAGCTAATGTCCCGAGCTCTGGCCTATATGGATGAATGATATCCTGCAAGTACACCTGCAACATATCCAGTCAGGAGCGGAGTAAAGTACAGTTCTAGGTAATGAACAAGAACATCATGATATAAAAATGAGTACAGAAGAACATGCACTATAAAGTACAGGAAAAGAACATGGAAGTACATGAATGTAAAGTATAAGAAATAAAGTGCAAGAATGTAAACCATGAACCTGAAGTACAAGACATGACATGTACACAATATTTGAAATACGACTAGCCTATGTGACCGGCTGGGGTGAGTACAAGAACATGTACAAGAGTACATGAATATCGGTACGGCTTAGGACCCGCGTGCACGATGAATATAGCAACAAGGGTTTGGTCACATGGCTAGTGTATTTCCCCTCCTGACACATATAAGTACAAGAACAAGAAAGTACAGGAGAACAGGATATCGTGTTATAACGTGTCACATAAAAAGTACAAGATATGAATGTAAATGCACAAGATCATAGAATGTACTTGCCTTACTCAGGATGATCGGTATCATGAATGTAGTAATCTTTGGATTCACCTAGAATGAGTACAAGTTAGTTAAGCTCTAAGTAATTTGCTATTATTTCTAAACAATCAACTATTTTGTTAACCCCTTCTACTACATAGCCTAGCCTCTAATAGTTTGGTAAGAATATCATAATACCCCTTAGAGAACTACTGATTCCACATTTAATGTATTAGCAATCATATATAGGAATTATAAGAACTCTAAATAATAGACGCTATGCATAAATCATTTACTTAAAAGATACTGTCAATTTATTAGTAGAAGCTATCTTAAAATAATCCTACTAAATTACTTGTCAAAATATTACTGTATTTAATATGATAACACTTTGTTTGCAAAACTGACAGTATTGATGATGATAAGATGACTTCTAATGGTTCTTAGTCCAAAACTCAATTTTGTCATCTAATTCTTCTATGCAGACCAATATTAAGCCCAAAATCCCTATATAATTTGTGACCAGATCTTTAGCCCGGCCTGTGCTGCCTTTAAACCATACTGACTATACCACCCATCAAAATATACACGCACAAACTATACACAACACTTAGAATTCAGAAACTTAGGAGGATCAATACATGACCAATCTAGCAACATAGCTCAAAGTCCATTCCTATAATAAACATAAAGCATAATCACCTCCCATTCTAGCATGTTTACTACTAAGCTTAAAGTTAAATGAATTACACAAATAATCTTCACACTTCAACCTAGCTAATATTCAACAATGCCCAGTCCTCCTTTTTGAGTATTGCTACACACTCACTCCCACCTGCAATAGACTTGGCCTTAACCTTCCATTAAAAACCCAAAAACTCAACACAATTCCTTATGCTCTACAACAGCTCTCTTCTAACCGACCATATTGAACTGAGACCAAGAAAGGATGCAGAAGAACGCACTCTGGACTTCATTCTTAACCCAACAATATAAACCAAATTCGGAAATAGAAATTTAACAGAAGATTATACAACTGCAATTTAATCATGAATGAAGAATAAAAAAATATACAATCAAATTGAATTATGAATGGAAAATAGAAAAATATACAACCAATTTGATACTAGACTCAAATTGATAACCCCTCCATTGCTAACCTTCATCCCAGACATGTACATACGTTTTGGACACGTTCAGCATTTGGACACAAATGATAGCAGAAACACAGCTACCCAATTTCGAACTTGCTATACTCCTGCAACACCCAAACCCTTGATCTACTACAACCGACACCAAATATGGAACAAAACTGGAGACCAATCTACATCAAACACGAACGTACCGGGACATAGCTACACAGAAAATACGATCCCAGCCAATACCCGAACTCAAAATAGTTACAGAGAAAACAATAATTAATGGAGATATAACATAAGTACCTGAAGGTTGAACTCAACAATTTGGAGACACGATTGAAAACTCGGACACGTCTTCTTCGTGTCCCGATATCCCCAGAAGTTTAAATGATTCCACCCAGCCTTCGTCCAGTTGACGGATCGCCAGAATTTGAGAAAAAAACTGACAAGGAAGAACGAGATCGATCAAAAATTTAGATCCTAAATAGTTAGATCGGTCAAGATCTGAAACTGGAAAAGAAAGGAATGGAATAGATCCCACCCCTTCGATATTCGTCGGAGAAGACGACTAGGAAGGTCACCTGGCCAAATAGGGTGTCGCCGAGGAAAATAAAGAATGCCATCACGTGCTCGCGGAGGACGTCGTCAAAAATTGAAAGCTGTCGAGCGCAACCTTGAGATCGTAGCCGCGCCTAGCCATCGATTGCTCATCGAGGATAGTGAGGTACTGCTGTAGAAGAGCTGTATGCCGCCGAAAACCTCCGGGTTATCACCGAAAAAAAAACTCATGGGTGAAGACGAGTCCTAGACGTCGTCCTCGTCATCGCAGAGACTAACTCCTCTAGTCGAGCGACTGGTGATGGAGAAGGGACTGGTCGTCGGTCGGAGTCGCCGGAGACGAAGGTCATTCCATCACCATGCCTCCACGCCATGGCCAACCCAAAAGTTAGGGCTAGGGTTCAACAAGAATTGGAAAAAATGATGGAGAGAGAGAAGCTCGGCCGAGAAATGAGAATGGTTTATTCTCTCTCCTCCTATTAAATACATATTTGCACCTAGGCCCCTCTGCCCAGAAATATTACAAACAGCCCCTCCGCCTAGAAATAATTGTACATAAGTCCTCCCCCTTTTCAGTATTTTCGAAAACACATAAAATTAGTTAGAAAAGTTGTTAGGAAGGGTGGCGACCACAATTAGTTAGTTATAACTAACCAAGAATTACACTCATGCTACTAATTCAAATGTTCCCTTAAAAATGATCATAAAACCCCTTTTTTTAAAGAAAATTTATTTGATCAACTTATATCTAGAAATTTAAATTTTCAAAAATATGAACAAGTGGGGTTACATTTCCTTTTGCTTTTGACGACAATGTCATCAACATAACATTCTACCTTTTTCGGAGGTGCTTACGAAATATGGTGCTCATAGCCCGCTGGTATATTGCTCCCGTATTCTTCAACCCGAAGGGCATTACTGTGTAACAGTATATCCCTTTTGGAGTCCGGAATAAAGTATGATTTTCGTCTTCAGGGAACATCTTGTTCTGGTTGTAGCCTTAGAAACCATCCATGAAGAACATATGGTCGAAGCCACAAGTGATGTTAATCATCACGTCGGTGATCGGGAGAAAAAACTCATCTTTTGGATAGGCCGAGTTAAGATCCCGGAAGTCTATGCAGACTCAAATCTTTTCGTTCTTCTTTGTGACTGGGATAATGTTGGCCACCCAATTCGGATGTTGCTCCTCGTGAATGAAGCCACTCTCTATAAGTGTTCGACGTAACAAAAGGTTGAACGAACTCTTTTGCTTTATTGAACGTATAAGGTATCTATGTACAAAGAAGGAAGTCCTAAGCAGGATATTCTAAGTACAGGAAGAAGAGGTTTCTAGGAATGTGTGACGATGGAGATCAAGCACTGCAGCGGCTCCTTTACTCCGTTGACGATCTGACGACGAATCAACCTTGCTATGGCTCTCTGTCGCCTTTGATGGGACTCTGGGGTCACCGATCAAGAGGCTATCTGGATGAGAAGATCCCTTGAATATGGTTGGTTGGTTGTTTCTTGGGTTGATAGGTGGATGAGGGTGGTGGACTCTTCGTAGATAGAGATCGCTGCTCCTTTGAAGATTGTTGATTATCAATGTTCCATCTTTTTTTCCTCCTTTCTCTTCTTTCCTTTGGTGGAAGAAGAAATCCTTCTATTTATAGAGAACCGAGCACATATACGATGTGCATTAGGGTTCTTGAGATATGAAAGAATCTGCCGTCGTTGTACGGTACGAGCTTCTACGATGCTGATACGTGGCGGACATCGAGATTCCCTTCAAACGAGATCTCTGGTGGTTATAAACATAACCAAAGTAGGTAACACGTGGCACGTGCCGATTTGATTGCTCGGATACAGCCCAGTAAATCTTAGGATTTCATCCTAGATTTGGAGTCTAACTGATCCTCTTCTAAGATTTAAATCAATCTGATATGATACCAATTATGATTTAATCTCAATCTTCTCTACAAGAGGCAGTTTAAACAAACCAATTGGGGTGGACCCATGCTTCATGTGCCTCTGGTGAGGACTAAGTGCTGCTGCGCTTCTGGGGCGACAAGTAGACCGTGCTTTTGGAGACGACGGAACCTCTATACTTTCAGGCTACGAGTCGACTTGGCTTCGAATGACTATGAGACTTTTGTGCATGTAGAGCAACTTATGAAGCTGTATTTGGGCTACCAGAGTCATTGTGCTGTAGACGATAAGTAGGCTTATGCTTCAGGTTGACAAGGTTATTGTCTTTTGGAGCGACAGGTTGACTTCAATTGGTTGCAATAGGAGTTCCCAAGTCTGTTGTAGAGAAGTGACTTCAGCTTCTGATCTGAAGCAGATAACTGCGTCGTGGGAATGGCGATGGTATGAGCATATCACCATCCTGCACCTCATGAAGACACAGGTAAGTAGCTGCACCTTTGAACAGTGAAAATGTTGGCTGTGAAGGAAAAGGGTATGACACCCTTGCACGTCTGAGATTGGTGCAGGTAGATAGCTGTGCCTCTGCAGTGCAGATATTGGCTTCTGGAATAAAAAAAAGGGGAGGGGGGCCTACCACCATCTTGTTTCTAAGGTTGGCGCAGGGAGGTAGCTTCACCTCTGGCTTCTTCAAAGTGTCGACTTGCTGATATGCTTCTGAGAGGCTGCACCCACAATAATATCAGAACATGCTTCGGTGGAGGTCAATCCTCCAGCGTGTGTATCAAGAAGAAAAAAGATTGCGCTTCGATGAAGATTGTATCCCTTGTAGATCCTTCTAGGCTTCTGTCGAATCTGTACTAGATCCTTTGTAGAAGAACAAAATTAGTCCCTTATGTATGGTCTTGATGTGTCTGTACTAGACTTTAGTAGACATAACAAATAAGGGACTTCTCTCCATATCTTCTATTTTGTCTCTTTAGCACTGAGCCTGAGTCTTTTGCATCTTCTGTGCTATGGCGAAGGGATGACTTCAGCTGAGATTTTTTATGCTTCTACAAGACCCCCTTCAAAGTGTCCCAAACTTGAGTCATGCTCGGGATACTTTGAACAGAAGCATGAACACGCGTCAGGACTATACTAGCTGGGTGATGGCTGGTGTCATGCCTAGCTCTTAGCGTTAATTGTCCTCAGTCATTATTTCAGAGCATGGTCTCCTGATGGCTTCTGGATATTGGAGCCTCTCGCATCTTTGTCGGGATCGTGAATCTCTTTAGCAGAGGAGGTTCATAGTCACGTTCCTTTGTCACTCGTAGTACTGCCATCTGTCATTTAGTAGAGCTTTAGCTTAACTTGTAAGCTTCCTTCTGACCGATGCCTGGCTCGTGCTTGGACCATGTGAATAGCCTACATAAAGGACTATCCTCCTTCAAGAGAAGACTCAGCTGCTTCAACAATGGCCTTGCTTGCCCGATGTTCGGCTTCTGATGACGTTGGAGTTTGTTTGAGGCGGCCGTCGGCGGCAAATCTTTTTATCCAAAGAAGCTGTAGCAGAACTACCATTGAATCTCGAGATGTCCCGTATCCTGGATGTCGTGGGCGTCAATGACGTCTCGTACCTCTTTTTCCTAGGTTAGGATTGCTTGCCATTCTGACCGAGGAATAGCAAGGCCTGCTGTTGTGGTTGCTCTCGCTGGCCAGCTACGGAGATAGGGGAGTCCTGTGCTGGTCTTCATCCCCGGCTCGGGCCAGTAGCAGCTTCGGGTGGTGGCTTCTTTTTGACCAGGAAGTGATTGGCTCTGTCACTGCCTCGCCCGCGCTATTGAGAGCTTGTACCGTAATTTCAATTTTTTGTTGCTTCTGTGTATGTAACTACGAAGAGTCTGTAATAGGTCTTTGTAGCCACATATTTTTATATATATAAGCTTTCTTGTTCCCTTTCCTTTTATCTCCAGAATAAAGAGGGAATTTTTATAATGGATTTGCCTGACCAAAGGTAATATGGACGTGGTAGGGTTGATCTTTACCAGGGTATAGAACAACAATCCAGAGGTAATTTGGACGTGAATTATTTTCTAGACCGTCGGGATAATCATAGAACTGATGCGAGAAGAACGACTACTCAGAGGTAATATGGACATGGTAGTCGCATCTTCCAGGCATAGAGGAGCAATCCAGAGGTAATGTGGACGTGAAGTGCTTCATCTACTTAAGAGAATATATAGGAGGAAAAGCGAGAGATCCCCTTACCAGAACTCATGGGCACCCTTTTCAGGGGATGTGGGTGCCTATGCTGGTTCTATCTTCAGACGTAATACTTCTATAGGAACTTGCTATTGATGGGCATCATTAGCAAGTCCCCATTAGGCTTAGCTGACCGATAAAAAACGTTGGAGTATACCGTTTCTATGACGAACGGTCCTTCCCACTTGGGCTCGAACTTCGCAGCCGTCTTGTGGGTCATCACCATCGGTCTTCGTACTGCCAAGGCGAGGTCGTCCACCTGGTAGGATCTTTCAAGAACCTTTTTGTTAAAGGCCCCAAAGATGCGAGCTTGGTAAAGCTCAATCCTTTGTTGTGCGAGCAAGCGCTTTTCATCTAACACTTCTAGCTCTTGTAACTACCTGCGCTGATTATCTTCGACGATTAATTGATTAGTGATCATGTTAGCAGACAACATCTTCTTAAGGACTTGACCCATGCTGGTATCATAGTCCCAAGTTGAGGAGTTGGAAGAGTGTGAGTGCCTCTTGACTTCTTCTTCAGAATCTTCTGAAGTGGTCGTAGGTGTAACATACCCCAGCCCTCGATGAGTACGTTGGTAGTAGTTTTCAGCTTTTTCTTTTGGAGTGTGAATCCGTATAGGAAGACGCTGGCCTTTGCCATAATTGAGCCCCTTGTTGCTATTCAGGTCGTAGCCTATCTTTTGGATAAGGATTTTGGCCTGCGCCATGTAGCGGTAGAACTACATTTTGCCGCTGTCGAGGTCTGGGTCTTTAGGAGTCATTCGCTGTGGATGCTCCAATCGACCAAATATGATGGGTTCCTCTTCTTTTTTCTGGCTGGAACTACGAAGTAGGTATCTCGGGTAGGGACAACTCGGCTCACATGGTTGGCAATTGTCACTTGCGTCTGTAGTTTACACAGAGAATTATCTAAGAAATATTTCCTGTTCCAGCATACGCCAGAGTAGTTCGATAACAACTTTATGTTGATGAAGTGGGATATCCTGTCTTGAGGGATTACTTCGTTGAAAGAGTGGGCCTCTGTATCGGCGCAGACATAATCTTCTAGCTCTTCGTCAGTGAGGGCTAGAGCTGCCGCCGGAGGAGAAGGAGGACACCTCCCTTTCAGCTTGACCATCAAGGGAATGGTGGTTGGATGCTCCTGCACCTTCATGGTCGACCTTGGGGACCTCCGGGGTAACTTCATTTATATAGGCTCCTGACCATCTTTCATTGTCATTGGAGGCGTAGGTGGAGCTTTGCCCCGAAGCTTAACAACAAGAGGCACTGACACCATGGGAGGCCTCCCCTTCATTCGAACCTTTAAAGGTTCTTCGACCACTGTTGCACTTTCTGAAGCTGTCTCTGCCTCGTTGTCAGCATCGTTGCTGTCGTCCCAGGGGAGTGACTTGTACAGATCAACATCGGTACAGTAGGATTCAAGTCCTCGGAATGGGTCGATATCAGCAAACTCATTTTTGATAGTCCTATCGTGGGCCACATATTTCATACACTAATGTAGGATGGAAGGAACAATCATGTACTAATAGATCCATGGTCGCCCCAACAGTATTTGTAATTTATGTTTACATCAATAACATAGCAAGTCACTTCAGTATGAAGGTCGTCGATCTGACATTTCAGGCAAATTTTGCCCAAGGGCTCGCTCTTTCCCGCATTGAAGCCACTGATTGTTGTGTTTGAGGCTGTCAAACGATGCATCGAAACCCCTAAAGTTTGAAGCAAGCTTCTTAGGGTAATACTCAATTGGTCGATGTGGATACGATCAACCTTAATGGCAATGACATACCCTTTATAGTACAGGAGGCGGTTGTGCCAGTTATTCTTTAGTAACATGTCTTGTTGGGTAAAAGTGATACTAGAAATCACTTCGACTACGCTGTGGAAATATGGATAAGCTGTGGGATCCACTTTCGGTGGCTGAACCAGGGTGAGGAAGGACTCGGCGTTCTGTAAAGCTTCACTGAGCGCATCACGGGTCTTTTTAGAGAGACGAAGGAGCTCGAAAATGACAATCTAGCCAGAGTTTTAGCTAGCTGCGCTAGAATATCAAAGTTGTAGGGCCTGGTGGGCCAGATTGCTAGATCCTTTCTGAGACGTTTGTCAAGGCGAACCTCCTTCTGTTTATGGACCCGCCTCTGGTGCCTCAGGGATCTGAGGGGACCTGCTCCTGATATATCTGGGACATGGGGAGTATTAGGTAGAGACTTCTCCAGGTATAGAGCTTGGCTCTCATTTTGCCTCTGTGCCGAGCGGGTGGTCACCAAAGTATCGTCGGTCGATGTCGAGACTATACGGCATGCCTTACTTTTCTTCCTTTTGGTAGAAAGGGTCGTAGATGTCATCATGTCGGGGACCAAGTCAGGATGTATCCACATGACTTTGCCTCTAGGCGTAGAGAATGGGACGAGCCCTTGAGCATTGTTACATGCTGGCGGAAGGTTGACTACCTCCATCGTCGCCTTCGGAATAGGGATGACGCCATCTTGTACCTTTGTGGCTGGAAAACTCCCGAATTGGAGAGTAACCATGTTGGTTGTGACGATCTTCTCCTCGTAATCCAATGATATGATGTTGGTGTTAATGAGGTGCTAAATTTGTCCCTTCAACACATAGCAGCCCTGTGTTGAGTGATGGACGTACTGGAGATAATAGAAGTACTTGGGATGTCCACCTTTCCTACTTCATCAGGACGCCTATGTGCCGGGATGGACAGTTTGTCACTCTTCGTAAGCATCTCGAAGAGCTCCAGCGTATCCTCATCATTGAAGGAGTAAGTCTTCCTCAGCTACTGTGCTTTCGCAGACTTGAGGTTTGCAGCTGCTGAACCTTTAGAGATGTTGACGGTCATGGCTTGCTTGTCTTTTTCGTCTTTAGGGTTGTTGCTGTACGAGCGTCTCCCTTGTCTTCAGGCGCAGGAAAGTGTAGCCCCAGGTGGTACGCGTCCTGGGCTTTCCTTTGTGCGGCATCCGCCTCTGTAATGAAAGGCGTCCACTCCGTACAAGGAGCACTGTGCCACAATTTTATAGCGGGCAGCATGTTCTTGCGACAGGAGTCCATGAGCTTGGGCTCGGGCATGCCGGGTGGTAATCTGTGGGCTGCTAGCGGAAATACTCGATGTATGCACGAACAGGCTCTTTCTTCCTCTGGACAATTTCTGTGAGGGTCGACTTGGTCATATCCATGCCTCCTTCATAGAATCGGTGCACAAACCGAGTCTTCAGGTCTTCAAATGACGAGATGCAGTCGTCCGAAAGACTATAGAACCACTCATAGGCTACCCCCTGCAGGGCTCCTATGAATATGTTGGATATGAGGGCATCTTCCTTTGGCAGGTGCCCCGTTACTGAGACAAAGTACCTCAAGTATTGTCGGGGAGACCCCTTCCCTTCATAAGGTATAAGCGTATGCGGATTGTATTTGGAAGGATAGACGATGTTGTCCTACTCAGCAGGGTATGGCTGTCGGATCCTCATTTTCTAGAGCATTGCTTGCTTTTCCTTAGTATTATGACAAGCATACAGCTCCTTAATGGCCTGCTGTATCTCGGCCGGCATTGTGGAGCCTGTAGCCGATGGAGTAGACGAGGATGGACCTGCCCGATTGGCAGTAAGCAACCTGCTGGATTCGTTATTGGTTGGAGGATCACGTACAAGTGTAGAGCCAGCGGGGGCCATGTTACTCTTGAGGTCGATTATGACCGAGGACAGGGTCTTCATGGTATCCATCAGCGTATCTAACTTTGTCTCGACTGTAGGAACGAAATCGTAAAGCAGAATACTGTAGAGGGGGGTGAATAGAGTAGGCAGCAGAATGTTGCTAATTAAAAATCTTGTTAGTAGTTAGATCACAGATATAAAAATAATCACAAAGTAAATGACAGAAATAAAAAGTGATTAGAAGGAAAACGCAAACAACGAGATTTATACTGGTTTCCCTCTTGTGAGGACTAGTCCAGTCGGAAGAACTCTAGCTTCCAGTTGAATCTACTATTGGAAAATCTCACAAGTTTTCATACGAAGTCCTTGCAACTTCTACAGACGCGAGCTTTGATACGAAGAACTCGACCAACTTTAATTGTGAAGAGTTGTATCTTCTATCAAGCCTCTGATTACAATCACTCTTGAAACTTCTAGACCGTACCGTATTGACAATTCGACTAGAGGATTGTAACTGGCTTAAGATTTGAAAATGAAAGCTTTTTAGAACTCTTTAGAAGAAATGTAATCTTTATAAGAGAGGAGATTGAAAGTGAATTGGTGATTTGAAATGATCGAAATACTTCTCTATTTATATTTTTTCCAAAGACAGAATTCTGACAGAATTCGGACAGAATTCGGACAGAACTCTTTGTAACAAACCGCAACTGAAGGGTGACCAAGTTTAAAATCAAACGTTCACTAACGTTCATCTTGGCCGAACTCTGGCCGAACTCTGGCCGAGTTCTGCTAGGGTTCTGCCAGTTCATTTTTGAGAAAAATTAATTTGGCTTTTTGAAAAGTCCTTCAGAAGCTTTTTGTAAAAAGGATATTTTTCAAAAATATAGGTAATTTTTAAAGAGATAGGTCAGTTTTGAAAAATAATTCTGGACAGCCTATTTGCCAGCACGACTTGGTGTACAATGTATTTCTAAACTCAATAAAATGAAAAATTATATTACTTTGAAGGAAATACATTCTGAATGGCAAACAGCTTCAGTCTTGAAGATAGTAGATATCTATCGTTGAGCAGTGTCCAAAACGTCGTAGGTAAACATCTGAATTGACTTGTATTTATATCGAGACAGAGTTTGATCAATTATTAAAATCAGGTTTGACTATGACCAATGGGCCAACAATCTCTTCTATTTTGATAATTGATAAACCTTGCCGATATAACATCTAAGTTTGGATCAATTCAAAAATGTATACGAAAAATTGTTCATAACATGTATTCATGAAGTTGTTAGATCTATTTCTCCCCTGTTGTCACTTAGCAAAATAATTACAAAAGAGAAAGCTCCCCCGCGATAAATACATAAGTAACACACAGTAAAGAAAAAAATATAAAACATTCATCATAGGTATGGTATAAACAGTTAAAAAGTTATTATATAAACAACACAGGCATGGTATTTGTCACAGGTAGTTTATAGGGAAGCAAGAAAAGTAATGCTATAGTAAAGCTGAAACAAATAAAATGTTGAATAATAAACTAAGTGAAATGTATGCCAAACTGAGGCATAATAAAAATCATATCTATGACGAGTCACAAATAATAACTAAGAGAGTGCTGATAATCTCTTGGAATGTCGGAGCACTTCCAAGTAAATATAAGACAAAAGTATCAGTCTCAATATATAACATCTCAAAAATCATCATCATCGTCATCAGCTGCAGCGCCAGGATGTCCAGAAGGACCAGCTCTAGAAGTATGAGGAGTGGCACCAGTAGTACGATACCAATCGTAAGCGTTCCCTGGCTGGAACAGAGAGTGAACCGCCTCATCATTAATGCGGTAGCCAGAAACAGAAGGGTCTCGAGGTAGAGAGCTAGCAGAGTGACCCGTCTGTGCAAATATGAGATCGGCGAAGGAGTTGGCAATAGCCTGGAACCGAGTCACGTCACGGAACTCATGTTCCCTGGAAGTGTCAACAAAGAATGACTGCAGATCTGACAGGTGCTGATGAATACCCTCAAATATTATTGGATAAGAATGAGGAGGACCAGTTGCTGTGGGAGTAGCTACAGGAGGAGCAGGTACAGTAGGTGGAGGAACAGTGGCAATACTGCGACGAGAGAGTTTGAGGAACTTGGGTTCAGGGTCAACAGCACAAGTAGATAGGTTAATGTCAAATCTTTGAAAGATACATGGGATGAGCATCGCATAAGAGAGGTTGCGGTCTCTTCCGCGACATCTACCCATCATCTGAATGATAGTCTTAGGGGCAGAAAAAGGAATCCCCTTAAGAATGTGATATAGAGCACAAAGCTCAAGTGCAGTGACATCATCTTTGGAAGTAGATTTTGGAAGTAAAGTAGAATAGATGATGCGATGTAATTCATAGTTAAACAAGTTCAAGTTATTAGCCTTGAACTTTCCAGGACGAGCACGTACGGGCGCACAAAGCTCATTCTTGAAACTAATAAGAGTCGTACCATTGGGGAAATCAAAATCAGTGATATCATCGAACGGGGCACCTTCGTTTAGAATACAAAGGATTTCCTCTAACATTTCATCAGTGAATTCGATATCGATCCCTCCGACACGTGTTCTTACGGTAAAAGTGTCTAACACAAAATTATCATAGAATAATCTAATGGCATTAGTAGTAATACAAAATTATAAGGTAACAAAGTGTTGTAACCCTAATACCTCAAAGTAAGGGCGGTGGTCAGGAAAGACAGTCCATTTAATCGGTGATCCGGTACAGATAGTACGCATAATGAAATCGGCATACCATAATAAAGCTTGGTCGGAAGTTTTGAAGTAAAACTCGTCCGATGCACCGTTATCCGATTGGACCAGAGAAAAGAGAAAATTCGTATGCAGATCCGAAGACGATGCCTCTTTACTGGCATTGGCCTTCTTCCTCTTGAAGGGATTGAACTTAGGCATTCTTTCCCAAAAATTCTAGAAACCCTAAGAATTTGAAAGTAGAGGAGAGAAGGAATTATACCTTCCAAGAATTGGATATGTTGTTGAGGACGAAATTCTTCGCACGAATCCAAAGTTTGGACGAAGATCTCCACACGGATTGGAAGAACAAGGGTGGAGAAGAGATAGGGATTGGAGGCACGACTGCTGCTGTTTGAGGATGTTTGGAAGAATGAAGAAGATGGGGGCCTCGGGTTCTGGCTGGTACATATATATACCCAGCCGAACTCTGGCCGAATTCGGACCGAGCTCGGGCCGAATTCGCCAAGGGTTGCCTGGCTATATATATATCAAAAATAATAGAAATGGGGCCACATCTTTTTCATTAATTCGTTTTAAATGTTTAATTCAGAGTTTAGTAATTTTAAATCTCAAAATAATATAATTAATATTATTTTATAAATTAATATTCTTTACTCAGCATCTGTCTCAGATTAGCTGTAGGAGTACTGTCCCAGCCAACGGAGGTTCACCGGAGAACTCTTAAATACCGCTTCGTTTCGACCGTAGTCGTGGTGACAGACAGACTCTTTTTAGGCTTGTCTCAAAAAAAGTTATCGAGTATCGAATAAATAATTAATGAAACAAAATTAATTAATATTATTGACATCTAAAATGCCTAATTCTCGATGTAAATAATTGAAACGATCTTTCGCTAGAGGTGAGTATGTCAGCTAATTGATTATGAGTGTCTATGTATACAAGGTCTATATCTCCATTTTGTTGATGATCTCTAAGAAAGTGATGTCTAATCTCGATATATTTAGTATGAGAGTGACAAACTAGATTCTTAGTTAAATTAATAAAACTGTTGTTGTCACAGAAAATGGGTATGTGTGTAAAATGCAATCAATAGTCTTCTAAAGTTTGTTTCACCCATAAAATTTGTGCACAACAACGTCCTGCGGCGATATACTCAGCCTTGATTGTTGATAATACAACAGAATTTTGCTTTTTACTAAACCAAGAGACTATAGCTTTTCCTAGGAAATGATATGTGCCGCTGGTACTTTTTCTATCTACTTTGCATCCGGCAAAATCAGCATCAGAATAACCGGTTAGGTCAAATAATGTAGTTTTGGGATACCATAAGCCGACAGAAGAAGTGCCTTTAAGGTATCAGAAGATACGCTTAACTGTGCACAGATGTGATTCCTTAGGATTAGCTTAAAAGCGTACACATAAATAAACACTAAACATAATGTCTGGTCGACTAGCAGTTAAATACAGTAAGCTACCGATCATACCTCGATACTTACGTATGTCGATAGGTTTACCTTGTTCATCAATATCAAGCTTGGTTGAAGTCGCCATTGGAGTGCTAAGTGGCTTGACTGCATCCATGTCAAATTTCTTTAATAGATCCTTTGTGTACTTTGCTTGATTTATGAACGTCCCATTGTTGGTTTGTTTGATTTGTAGTCTGAAAAAGAATTTTAGCTCTCCCATCATGCTCATCTCAAACTCATTCTGCATACACTTTGAAAATTCTTGACAAAAAATGATTCATCAGTAGATCCAAAGATAATATCATCTATATAGACTTGAATCAAAAGAATATTGTTATTCAAAGATTTTATAAACAAAGTAGTGTTAACCTTTCCCTTTGAAAAACCGTTATCAAATAGAAAAGAGCTTAGACGATCGTACCAAGCACGAGGGGCTTGTTTCAAACCGTATAAGGCTTTCTTCAACTTGAAAACATATTCAGGAAATTTGAAATCAGTAAGACCGGGTGGTTGAGCTACATAAACCTCTTCTTTTATAAAACCATTTAAAAATGTGCTTTTGACATCCATTTGAAATAACTTAAAATTATAAAAATATACAAATGCACATAACATGCGAATGGATTCTAATCTCGCAACTGGGGCATAAGTCTCATCGTAGTCGATACCTTCTTCTTGATTGTATCCTTGAGCTACGAGTCGAGCCTTATTACGAGTTACTAAACCATTCTCGTTCAATTTATTTCGGAATACCCATCGGGTACCAATGACCGGATGATCAATGGGCTTGGGAACAAGTTCCCAAACTTCATTCCGTTTGAATTGGTTTAATTCCTCTTACATAGCATCTAACCAAAAATTATCACTACATGCTTCATCAATATTTTTTTGGTTCAAACTGTGAGACAAAAGCAACACAAGAATATATATCTTTATTAGAGGAACGAGTACTTACACCCTTGGTAATCTTACCAATTACCAATTCCTTCGGATGATTAGCCAAGAATCTCATCTCTTTTGGTGTAGTCTCAAGATTGGTAGTTTCGGCTTCTTTGCTTGGAGGTTCATCTGATGCCTGATGTAATGTTCTGCATCTTTGTGTGAAGGTTTTGCAGTAGCTGTACTTGGTACGATTATGCCTTCATTGTCATTATCGTCTAAGTGTTGATTTAGCTCATCAAACTTGACATTGATAGATTCTTCAATGATCATGGTTCTTTTGTTGAAGACTCTGTATCCTTTGCTCTTTGCTGCATAACCTAAAAATATACCTTCATTGGCCTTTTCATCAAATTTACTCAAATTATCTTTAGTATTAAGAATAAAACATTTACAACCAAAGATTTTGAAATAAGAAACATTTGGTGTTCTATCAAACCATAGTTCGTAGGGAGTCTTTTTCGATATAGGTCGAATTAGAACCCTATTGAGAATATAGTATGCTGTATTTACAGCTTCAGCACATAAGTATCTAGGTAGACTAAACTGGTTTAACATTACTCTAGCCATTTCAGATAGAGTTTTGTTCTTATGTTCCACAACTCCATTTTGTTACGGAGTCCTAGGGCAAAAGAATTCATACAAATAACCGTGTGTGTCACAAAATTGCTTGAATTCTGCATTCTCAAATTCATCGCCATGATCACTATGAATACGAGTAATCATGAACCCTTTTTTATTCTATACTTTCTTGCAAAAGGTGATAAATTCTGATAATGCATCGTTCTTGCATGCACGAAAATAAACCCATGTATATCTAGAGAAATCATCTATAATGACAAATGCGTATAACTTACCACCTAGACTAGCAAATCTACTTGGTGCAAATAAGTCCATATGCAACAGTTATAAAGGTCTAGTGGTACTTACAGCGTCATGGATTTGAATGCGGATTTGATAGCTTTGTTCTTTTCACATTCACTACATACCGTATCCTTCTTGAAAGAAATATCCGGTAAGCCGCGTACCAACTTCTTCGTAGATAATCTTAAAATTGTATCCATATTTGTATGATCGAGTCTCATATGCCATAGTTGACTCTCAACACTTTTGGCCATCAAATATCTACCTGCTTTGTTAGCATCTTCCAACAAATAGAAAACATATATATTGTCTTCCCTAATACCTTCAAATATAGTACTACCAGTTGAACTATCAACTATAGTATATTTATCTTTTACGAAGTTAATACCATAACCGTGATCAGCTAAATGGCTTATGCTGAGCAGATTATATTTTAACTCGGTAACTAGACAAACATCTTTAATCACTGGATAGGGAGCCTTACCAATGTCACCGATACCGATTATGTACCCGCTTAAATTATTATCGAAGGAGATGTATCCTTCTTTATTCCTCTTCGACAGTGTTGCGAATAATGAAGCATCACCGGTCATGTGCCGTGAGCAACCGTTGTCGAGGATCCATTTGCTCATAGCATGTGAAGGACGTCCTACCTATAAAACAATTTACAGATGAAACTCTTGGTACCCATTTCTTGTAGGGTCCTAACTGGTTAGTTTTCGATATCCATGCATAAATATTTAAATCTACTAACTTTCTGATTCTACATGCAGAAGATATATGACCAATGAGGCCACAATAATGACATTTAGCATGTTGAGTATTGAAAGTAGTGTGAGGTGCATGATTGGTAGGTTTTTGTTTTCTAGTATAGAAGAATGCATGCCTATTAGTCTTCTTGGGCATAGTTTTGGTATGGTTTGGTTTGACAGTATTGGGCGTGTTCCGATGATTCGGTAATTGACACGTGTTAGAATAGGAAGCAGCAACTTCAGGCCATTTTCCTAAACTAATTTTCAACTTTTTGGAAGTGTCATACAATCTAGTATAGTCAGATGTGAGTGATTCTAATCTGACATGTGCACACTGGAGACTCTTTATCTCCTTAGATAGGTCTTTCTTTAACTGGATAATAGTCTGGTCTTTTTCTTCGGATAGCTTAACAGTCTCGTGTAACAACAATTTAATAAAAAAAAGCTCACCAGACTCAGTTAAAGAGTCATTATTTCTAACGTGATATAATTGGTCGGTAAGTCTTCCTATTTTACCTTTATACTCTTTGAGTACCTTCTTAGAGGTTTCATATTTACTACGCAGTTTCCTGTAATCATCTTACAGTTTACTGAAAGCCTCTCGTAGTTGCTCAAAGGTGAAATCATCATAAGGATCAAATAGAGGATTAGTGATTACCTGATCGCAAGGCATCAAGCACACATTTGCAGCATCATCTGATTGTTCATCTTTTGAGTCGCTGGCTTCATTTTTATACCATATGCTTGTGTTGGCGTACTTTCTTGACGTAGATTTCTTCAGGTAGCCTTTGTCATATTTGCTGCTTTTTTTTGATGATGATGCTGAGGGACAATCTTTCTTCATGTGTCCTTTATTCTTGCATCCGTAGGAAATAGGATCTTCTTCGTTGTTGTTGTTGTCTTTGCTGTTTTTTGTTCTCCTGTTAAATCTCATGAACTTCTTGAATTTTCTTACCAGAAGAGCTTGATCTTCAGATTCGGAGTCGCTGTCGTCAGAATCATCTTCGATGGTTCTTCTATGTTGAGCCTTGAGAGCGATCATCTTCTCTGACTTCTCCTTTGGTGTAGCATCTTCAAAGTCTTGAAGTTCTAACTCGTGAGTAAGTAGCTTACCCATGAGTGTTTTTAGAGACATTGTTGAGAGGTCGTTCCCTTCAATGATTGCAGTAGCCTTTGGAATCCATTTCTTTGTAAGGGCTCGTAGAAGTTTGCGAATCTTTTCATGGTTACTGTAATCCTTGCCTAGTGAAGATAGAGGATTTACAATATCCAAGAATCTTGTAAACATCTGAGTGACTGATTCACTTGGCTTCATTTTGAACGCCTCGTACTCCTGAGTAAGTCTGTTGATCTTTGACTCATTGACTTGTGTTGTTCCTTCGTGGGTTACTTCAAAACGTTTTCATACTTTGTTTGATGTTGTGCAAGTGGACACCCTGTTGAATTCAGTTCTGTCTAAAGCACAAAATAAAGCGTTAATAGCACGTGCGTCAAGACTGGCCTTTCTCTTTTCTTCCTCTGTATATTTGTCATGTGGTTTTTCAACTAAAACACCATCAACATTAATACGAGGGGGCTTTTTATAGCCATCAATAACTACAGACCATAAGCCAAAATCAAGAGATTTCAGAAAGAAACTTATACGTATTTTCCAATAAGTGTAGTTTGTGCCGTCAAACAGTGGAGGTATGTTTGTGGCTTGGCCTTCACTTGTGAATTTTACAGTTGCCATGTGTAATGCTGTGATCTATATAAAAATTGAATATAACTGCAATTTTACCTTGCTTTACCTGTATAACCCGCTCTGATACCAATTGTAGGAACAATTGGGATTAGAATATAATACCTCTAGATGGAGAGCCTACTCTGATACCAATTGTAGGAACGAAATCGTAAAGCAGAATACTCTAAAGGGGGGTGAATAGAGTATGCAGTAAAATATTGCTAATTAAAAATCTTGTTAGCAGTTAGATCACAGATATAAAAATAATCACAAAGTAAATGACAGAAATAAAAAGTGATCAGAAGGCAAACGCAAACACCAAGATTTATACTGGTTTCTCTCTCGTGAGGACTAGTCCAATCGAAAGAACTCTAGCTTCCAATTGAATACACTATTGGAAAATCCTGCAAGTTTTCATACGAAGTCCTTGCAACTTCTACAGACACGAGCTTTGATACGAAGAAATCGACCAACTTCAATTGTGAAGAGTTGTATCTTCTATCAAGCCTCTGATTACAATCGCTCTTGAAACTTCTAGACCGCACTGTACTGGTAAATCGACTAGAGGATTGTAACTGGCTTGGAATTTGAAAATAAAAGCTTTTTAGAGCTCTTTGGAAGAAATGTAAGCTTTAGAAGAGAAGAGATTGAAAATGAATTGGTGATTTGAAATGATCAAAATACTTCTCTTTTTATAGTTTTTCCAAAGACAGAACTCTGACTGAATTCGAGCAAAATTCGGACAGAACTCTTTATAACAAACCACAACTGAAGGGTGACCAAGTTCAAAATCAAACGTTCACTAACGTTCATCTTTGCCGAACTCTGGCCAAGTTCTGCTAGGGTTATGCCAGTTCATTTTTTAGAAAAATTAATTTGGCTTTTTGAAAAGTCCTTCAGAAGCTTTTTATAAAAAGGATGTTTTACAAAAATATAGGTCATTTTTAAAGAAATAGGTCAGTTTTGAAAAACAATTCCGGACAGCCTATTTGCCAGTACGACTTGGTGTACAATGTATTCCTAGACTCAATAAAATGAAAAATAACATTGTTTTGAAGGAAATATATTCTGAATGGCAAACGCCTTCAGTCTTGAACATAGTAGATATCTATCGTTGGACAGTGTCCAAAACGTCGTAGGTAAACATCTGAATTGATTTGTATTTATATCGAGACATAGTTTGATCAATTATTAAAATCAGGTTTGACCATGACCAATGGGCCAATATCGACGACTTCGATACGCCTGAGGGCTTCGTTGTTGTCTTCCTCATTACCGTCGACCATGAACAAAGACCGAATGTGAGGGTGACTCGAGGGATATGTAGATCCTTCACCTTCTGGCTCAGACGGCTGAGTCTCGCTGTCCTGAGGATATACCATAAGATTGTGATCTTTTTCGGACCCAGTATGGTTGCTACTCCTGGTCTGGTGACTGGCTGTGCCAATGGAGACATCCATATCGTATTGCACCTCGTCAAATTGGAACACAGGGTTGTTGTACATGGTAGGAGGCTGGCTACCCCCTATTTTTGGTAAGGCATCCAACGTAGATTTGGAACGAGTACCTTCGAACACACCTACATCGGGTACCTTAGCTTTGTTGTTCTCTGACTTCCTCTTCGGTTTAGCCACCAATATGGGAGGATTCTGGGAAGCCTCCTTCAAAGCTCTAGAATCCTACGCCGTATAGCATGTGGCGATGCGGGGCTCGTCTTCTCTATGGCACACCGACCCCATGTTAGGCCTATGGCGTGAAGTCGGCGTGGAGTAGAGTCTCTATAAGTTAGAGTGCCTGCTCGGAGATGGCGTAGCCGACTGCTGATAATGGCAGTTGATGGTAATCTGGGTACATGGGTGCCTTGATTTAGGCACGTCTTGTGCCATATATTCTTCTTCCGTTTGGGAGTGGGTTGGCTCTTCTGTCGTAGCACTCCCATGTACATCTAGGGAAGCTTCATGTAAGCACGGTCAGAGCGGGTCTGGCGAGGAAGCCTCCTGTCGCTCCTACAGGAACGCTGCTCGTATGGTTCCTCTCCGTGGGATGTACCCCCTAGCTTGGCTTACGCATAGAAGTACCCCAGTGGGAGGGAGATTCGACTGGTTGAGGCATCAGAGCGCGAGAGCCAGTCTTGTATAGCTTTCCGTCGGCTGTGAGTATTACTGTCAACACGGGCCTCTGGTCTGCCGCAGGTGTCGCACGCTTGTTGTACGAAGTATGAGCCACCTGGTATCTCTTCCTACTACCCCTAGCGGGTGAGTAGTATTCAGAGTCCATCGAAGGTTTACCTGAAGGGAAAGCGATTCGATCGAAGACAGATCTCCTTGTCTGTAATATTCCCATCGTGAGGGTTTGGACCGGTGTGCGCTTACTTTGGCATCGTTCATTCGTTAGATCAACCATGGAACCACCATGTTCTTCGCCATGCTTTCTTAGGACGGGAATCGGGCGAGGGGATAAGGTTATAGCAGCCAGGATCTTCTATGTGGCCTTGACGTTGAGGTGGTCCTGAGATGCAGTTTCCGCCATCGTGCTGCGGGCTGCAGCCGCATTAGGCCTCCAGACACGTCAAGTCTTCTTCGGTTATAGGAACCGCTTCGAAGTCTTTAACTTTTCATCAGAGAGAAGATCTTTAAAAGCCTGCTAGTCAAAGCGTATGACCATCATGTCTGAGAAGCTCCCAGCAAGTTGTCAACAGATTATGTCACCGCCTTCTCGTTGGAGGAGAAGGTAGTCCCCAGCAGAGTCGCCATTTTGTTCGACATAGCAAAAGGTTGAACGAACTTTTTGCTTTATTGAACGTATAAGGTATCTGTGTACAAAGAAGGAAGTCCTAAATAGGATATTCTAAGTACAGGGAGAAAAGGTTTCTAGGAATGTGTGACGATGGAGATCGAGCATTGCAGCGGCTCCTTAACTTCGTTGACGATCTGACGATGAATCAACCTTGCCATGGCTCTCTGGTACCTTTGATGGGACTCTGGGGTCACGGATCAAGAGGTTGTCTGAATGAGAATATCCCTTGAAGATGGTTGGTTGGTTGGTTCTTTGGTTGATAGGTGGATGAGGGTGGTCGACTCTTCTTAGATAGAGATCGCTGCTCCTTTGAAGATTGTCGATTGTCAATGTTCCCTATCTTTTTTTTTTCTTTTTCTTTCTCTTCTCCCCTTTGGTAGAAGAAGAACTCCTTCTATTTATAGAGAAATGAGCACATATACGATGTGCATTAGGCTTCTTAAGATATGAAAGAATCTGCCGTCACTGTATGGTGCGTGCTTCTACGGTACTGAAACATAGCGAACATCGAGATTCCCCTCAAACGAGATCTCTGGTGGTTATAAATATAAACGAAGGAGGTGACACATGGCACGTACCAATTTGCTTGCTCGGATACAGCTGAGTAAATCTTGGGATTTCATCCTAGGTTTGGAGTCTAATTAATCTTCGTCTAAGATCTAAGTCAATCTGATATGATATCAATCATGATTTAATCCCAATATTCTCTATAAGAGGCGGTTTAAACAAACTAATTGGGGTGAACCCTTGCTTCCTGCGCTTTTGGTGAGGACTAAGTGCTGTTGCGCTTCTGGAGCGACGAGTAGACCGTGCTTCTAGAGACGATTGAACCTCTCTGCTTTCAGGCTAAGGGTGGACTCGGCTTCGAATAACGACAAGACTTCTATACATGTAGGGCAACTTATGAAGCTGTATTTCGGGCTACCAGAGTCACCGTACTGTAGGCAACAATTAGGCTTATGCTTCAGGTTGACGAGATTACTGTGTTTTTGGAGCGACAGATTGACTTGCATTGGTTGCGATAGGAGTTCCCAAGTCTGTTGTAGAGAAGTGACTTAAGCTTCTGATCTGGAGCAGATGACTGTGCCATGGAAATGGAGATGGTATAAGCATATCACCATACTGTGCCTCATGCGGACATAGGTAAGTAGCTGCACCTCTGAACAGTGAAGGCATTAGCTGCGAAGGGAAAATGTATGACACCCTTGCGCGTCTGAGATTGGCACAGACAGATAGCTGCGCCTCTGGAGTGCAGACACTGGCTTTTGGAATAAAAGAAGGAGAGGGGGGCCTACCACCATCTTGTTTCTGAGGTTGGCACAGGGAGGTAGCTGCGCATCTGGCTTCTTCACAGTGCCGGGTTGCTGATATGCTTCTGAGAGGCTGCATCTACGAGAATATCATAACATGCTTCGGTGGAGGTCAATCCTCCAATATGTGTATCGAGAAGAAGGAAGGCTGCACTTCGATGAAGATTGCATCCCTTTTAGATCCATCTAGGCTTCTGTCAAATCTGTATTAGATACTTTATAGAAGAACAGAATTAGTCCCTTATGTATGGTCTTGATGTGTTGTACTAGACTTTGGTAGATAAGACAATGAAGAGACTTCTCTTCATATCTTCTCTTGTCTTTTTAGTACTGAGCCTGAGTCTTTTGCATCTTTGCGCTTTGGAGAAGGGATGTCTTCAGCTGAGATTTTTTATGCTTCTATAATGAGCTTGTCGACTTCTTTCTCGATAGCATCCATGATGTTAGGGCAAAAGTGATGTTGTTGCTGTTTGATAGGTTTAGCATCGGGCATGATGTTGAGACGGTGCATTACGATTTACGGGTCTAAACCCGACATGTCTTTATGGCTCCAGGCAAAGAAGTCGACGTACTCTCGGATAAGCTGTATCAGAGACTCCCTGTCTTCTCAAGTCAAGCTTTTGCTGATGAAGATGGGTTTAGGGGAAGTCTCATCTCCTAGCTCGACCTGGATGACTTCATCTTCAGTGGAAGGTTCACGATGTTCACAGCACTATTTCTATTGGGATCCCAGGCATTGAGCCCAAGGTTCATCCTTGAAGAATTCGAGTATTTGGTCTTCATCCTCAACTAGGGGATCTGCAAAGACCACATTGACAGACAGTATCTTCTTGAAGGCTTGGCCGATACTGGTATTAGAGTCCCAGGTTGAGGAATCGGAGGAGTGTGAATGCATCATAGCCTCCGGCTCTGAGCTCTCCGAAGTTGTTGTGGGTGTAGCATAGCCCAACCCCCGACGAGTATGCTGATAATAATTTTGGGCCTTTCCCTTTGGAGCTTGAAGTCGTAACGGAAGGCGTCGGCCTTTGCCATAGTTCAGTCCTCTATCGTTGTTCAAGTCATAACCTAACTTCTGGATAAGGTTTTTGGCTGAGTAGTGTAGTGGTAGAGTTGCATCCTGCCTTTATCGGGTTCTGATTCTGCCGGCATCAGCCGCTGAGGGTGCTTCAATCGACCGAAGATGATGGATTTCTCCTCCTCTTCCTTGCTGGAACCAGGAAGTAGGCGCCTTCGGAAAAGACAACTTGGCTTGCAAGAATAGCGATTGTCACTTGCGTTTACAACATATACAGAGCGTTGTCTAAGAAATACTTAGTGTTCTAGTGTGCACAAGAGTAATTCAAAGACAACTTTCTATTAATAAAATTTGAAATTTTATCCCGAGGGATTACATTATCTAAAGAATGTGCCTCGGTATTGGCGCATATGTAGTCTACTAATTCCTCATCCGTGAGAATTAGGGCTGCCCGTGGAAGAAGGTGGAGGAGGCTTCCACTTTAACTTGACTACCAAGGGGGCTGGAGTCGGAGGTTCCTATGACCTCGATGCTGCCTTTGAAGTCCTTCGGGAAATCCTCATTAACATAGGCTCCTGGCTAGTGGCTGATACCGTCGGGGGTGAACAGGCAGGCGCCTTTCCTCAAAGTTTGATGACAAGAGGAGCTAGTATTTGGGGAGGCTTCCCCTTAAATCGAACCCTCAGTGGTTCTTCGGCCATAGCCGTGCTTTCTATTACAGTATCTGCTCATTGTCGGCATCATTGGTATCATCATCCCATGGGACTGACTTGTACGATCAGCATCCGTACACTATGCTTCGAGTCCTCGTACTGGGTCGATGTCAGCGAACTCGGTCTTAATAGTCCTGTCCCTGGCTACATACTTCATACATTGATGGAGTGTGGAAGGTACATGTATTCATGAATACATGGTCAACCCAATAGCATGTTGTAGTTTATATCAGCGTCGATGACGTAGAAAGTCACGTCTGCCTGGAGATCGCCTATCTAGCATTTCAGGCGAATCTTTTCTAGGGGCTCACTCTTTCCAGCGTTGAAGCCGCTGATTATAGTGTTCGACGCGGTCAGCCGATGCATTAGGATCCTCAAAGTTTGAAGTAAACTCAGAGGGATTGTAATGCCCCGTGCCGCACGGTGCATTACGATGAGTCGTTGACTCGAAGAGTTGCGTTGACCCGATGAAGTATCCATGTGAATCGATGCAAAGGATAAGTCCTGTTAGCGCAAGTGTTGATTTTAGTCGAGCTGGTGTGCAGCAGGCTATGCTTTTACGCTGGATTGTAAAGAGTCGACATTTTTGCCTTATTTGAAATGATGTCCATAAAACCAAATCGTCGCCTTGCAACGGATTGTGGCATGGGTGCAGTAGGCCGAATAAGTCAAATAGTTCAACGGAATGGCTAAGTCAGGAGAGTTTGTAACGCCCCAGTCCCAAAATACGTAGGACTAGGAACGTAGACATGCCAGCCGTATAATAAATATACGTAAGCTGTAAAATACAGTAGAACCATGACTAATCTCATCCACACAAAATATAAGAATAAAAGATACCATATAATCTATGAATTACCATTGGTACATATAGTTGGGCGGAGACAAATCTACTACCAACAATGAAAAGAAATACATGATAAAAGAATGATTTTGGCGAGCGAAGCGAAGACGATCCAAGTGCAATCATCCTCGAAGAAATAGTGACGATCATGGCCACGGCTAGAACACCTGCGAAAGATAAGAGCACACACCTGGTGAGATAACCAGCTGGTCCTCAGAGGGACGTAACAAGATACATAAAGAACATGCCACATAACTGAATATATATACTATGTCACAAATCACAAGTAAATTAAATAGTCCCACTCGTAACAAGATCCAATACCTCATCATCGAGACAGTGGACTACCCCTGTGACCAAACAAGGACAAGGGGTAGTACACTATACCGCGATGCGATATTATCCCAAGCTACAAATGGAACAGGGTGATATGATATTGACGAGGGTTACCTAACTATCTAATGTGTCTATGTAGTAAGAACAAACCTTCAACGCATGAGCCCTGGCTGTAAATAGGATCGGCATAGTCCCCATATAGGGCACCAGAGGCCTACGTCCGTAACGTCCGAAGATCATCATAGGGCATCATGTGCAAGGGGCTACGTCCATAATGCTCTGGATAACGTCAGAGGGCATCTGGATCCTGCATCTCCGGCGGAGCGCACAGGTAAGCAGGGAAGTGCAAAGAAGCCTATACGTCAGGTATTGTTCTCCCCACCCAATGTACCCGACAATTCGCATCCACGACCATGTACCTCTACTAACTGCTAAGTCTCCTAACACGCCTCTATTAGCAGTTAGCCCTAACGCATGCGCATGGGGGATCAGCCCACACGTAAGAACCTCTACATGCTACTCATCTCACACATCCTCGTGGCACAACTGTGTCAAATTATGCGATACACTACAGACGATAGTCCGTTAACTCTAGGTTCATGTGTAACCAAAGGATAGTAACAAAGTAAACTAATAATCACTGAGCATGTAGTAAATCAAGAACTGGAAATAATGAACAGTGATATGTAATAAAATGCAGACTGAATATAAACAGTATAATGGCAAGGTATCTTGCCTGGTGTGTCGCCTTGTGTGGTACGATTTTTGACTTATTCCAATAGTCCAATAGCCATGGTTGTTGCACACAGGGTCCAAATTCACAAGAAGATAGGGAAGTACGATTAGTCACGTTCAATGGTAATAGTCGAGGGAATTTGTAGGGTAGATATATATACAAATTTTTAGAAATTATCTATAATATTCGAAAACTAGATTTTCTGTTGAAAATATATTTTTAGTTAATACTTAAAAATCAAAAATTGTTTTTAGGGAAAAAAACCCTAGTTGTCCATATTCCATTTGTAAAATATTTTAGAAAAATATATGAGATCTAGAAAATATTTAGGACAAATATAAATTTTGAAATCTTTTTAGGGCCAAGCAACAAATATATCTATAACTTTGAAAATTACTTATAAATTAATATATATATATATATATATATATATATATATATATATATATATATATATATATATATATATTTGCTCAATATTACAAACACCTTGAAAACTATAAATTGTCAATATATATTTATATTTTTTTCCTTTTCTTTTTAGACTAAAAACAAATCTGTCATAATATAAGTTTTTAGGTCACCACCATAACAAATTTAGGTAATATTTGAAGATACACAGATCAAAACATTTCTTTTAAAATAAATATGTAATTATTTACTTAATAATAAAGGATATAATATCAAAACAAAGAAAAGTAGATTTTTCTAATATTAACCATTATTACTAATACCATTGATGATAATAATAATAATAATAATAATAATAATAATAACAATAATAATCATAAAATCTCTACAGCATCCCAACTAATAAAGGGGGTAGGATTAAGAAAAGGGGAGAGAGAGAAGGAGCAGGGAGAGAAATAATCGAGAGAGGGAGAGGGGAAGAGCAGGGCTTACCGAGGGGCTCGGCCGGGTGGCCGACGGGTAGCGCGCGGCAGAGACGGGGGCTGGCCTGCGCGGTGGGGGACGCACATCAGCTCGAAAGGCATGGGGAAGACTCTGGTCGGGTCCCATGGCATCGGCGCATGGGGAGGCGCGGAAGATGATGCGCCGGCGGTCGGCGCGCGGAAAGTCGGAGGCGCTGGAGGGAGAGCCGGCGTGGAGGAGGCCGCGGCGGTAGCAGCGGGAGGAGAGATCTCGTGCGCGCGGCGATGGACAGAGCTCGTACGAGGGTAGCGGCTCGGGGGTCAGCGGCTGTCGCTGGTGTCGGGTCGGCCGACGGGGGTTTTCGTCACGGCGGAGATTGCTGGCCAAGGCGGCGAAAGGCGGAGGATCTGGTGGACTCTTGGAGGTGGCGGCGGCTTCGATCGACGTTGGCACTCCGGCTGGGCCTGCGAAAGATGGCCGCCGTCGTAGCGGATGGGGATACGAGCCGGCTCCGGGGCTGCAGACGCGATGGCTGCACCGAGCGCGGCGGAGAACGGACGACTTTCTTAGATTTTTGCTCCCCTTTTTTTTTTGTTCTTTGAGTGGTGGTGGTGAAGACGATGAGAGGGGGTTCTGGGTCGGGAGATGGACGGAGCCGGGGGTCGGTGGGGTTGTGGTGATGGTGTGTGGCGGCAAAAATATGGCGGTGGTGGTGTGTCCCAACAGGTTGGCCGAAGATGATGGGTTCGGCAGGAGCTGTCGTGGTGATGATGGATGTGATTGAGAAGAAGGTCGCCGAAGTCAGGAAGGCAGGTTGGTGATGGTGGTCGGGGATGCTGGTGGGCTAGCGGTGGAGACGGGGTTGGCTGATGACGGCGAGGGTGGATTGGTGGTGACGGAGATGGCAAGAAGGGATCGATGGTGGATCTGTAGTGTTGTCATCGTGTCCGGGGCGTCGAACACGACATGGATAGCTGTACTAAAATTGGAATAGGATTATGGTCACGGCCACGATGCACAACACGTTGCACGAATTGTGGAGTTTGGTTTTGTAGAATTTTATGGATGAGAGAAGAGGGCAAGTACCTCTCCTTTTATAGGAGGTTGAAATCCCATTAGGAATAGGAATAGAATAATTTAAACCCCATTTAGATAATACCATCATTTAATTAAATCACATTTTGAATTAAAAAGGAATATCTTTCCAATATATTTAAAATAGATAAATCTTTCTATTAAATTCGAAAACTCATAATAAAATTTGATAAAATCAAATACCGATTTATTTATAATAAACAAATTTAAACATAACTTTTCCAAATAATAAAATATTAGTATTAAATAATTTCAAAAATAAATTTAAATTCGTGTACTTTATACACAAAAGAATATTTGTCTCAAAACATAGTTTTCAAGGCCACCATTTATAATTGTATAATAAAATAAATATCCTTTTTGACATAGGAAATTATACGAATTTGAAAAATTCTATTGTGGCACCCTTTTTACAATTTCAAGCAAAATATATTATTTATCATATATTATTGAAAGCTATATTTCTATAAAAATTAAATTTTAAATGTTTGTACCTCGTACATATTCGTACTCGACGAGCAAATACGAAACGCAATTCTCGCACGCTACGCAAATACGACAATACGAACTCGTATGCGACGTGCAGATACGAAGTACAAAATAAATACAAAAATATTTTAAAAAATTCGCAGTAGAAATTTAGGGGGCTTACAGAGTTGGCCGTGCAACCAAGTTATGGAATCGAGCCGCTTCAGCTCGGCGAAATGACAAGGCGTATCGACTTAAGGTGGGCAGGTTCTTGACTCTCTCTCTCCCTATTCCTTCACATCTAATAAAATATATCCTTGTATGCGTAAGTTGCCATTAAGCTAGCGAGCGTGGCTCGAACGGTTAAGGGTCTTAGTATGTGTCGAACATTAAGATAGAACATTAAAATTGAATAATTGAAGCGACGTACATCAAATGTACGGGTCGCGGTAGGGCGGTGGTAGTAGAACATTGAAAGGCAATATCGAGATATGCGTCACGTGCATGACTCCGAGAACATTGGACACTAGGCCTATAACACTGATGATGGCATTAAGCACGCCCTCGTGCACGAAATCTATGAAATGACTAAGTAACTACGTAACTGCGGTTATCCGAATAACTTATGAATGTAACGCACTGAGTATAAGTACGAGAAGTCTAAGCCATTGGGCGTCGTGCATCATTACGGATGTGTTGGGGCATAATGCCAATGGAAATTGAGATAGAGATAAACAAAATATGTTTACGGAATATGAATATGTTTATGGAACGTGATTATGTTTATGGAACGTAAGATTGGTTGGAATCATATGACTTGTTTGCTATGGCACATATTGCATGGTCAATGGACTCGGATGGCCCATTCACGGGTGCGACTTCCCTCGAACGGTTACGACCAGGGCACCAGGATCGTTCGGCCTAGGAGGAAATTATGTATTGTATTTATAGTGCACATTATTAGGACGGATTACGACCGACCAGTGTTGCGATAAGCTATGATATCAATAAGTTTGGGATCCTTCAGATACTGGACTAGCAGCCCATACTGGAGCGATCATAGGCTTACACATAAATATGCCAAGTCTATTAAAGTGCAAAATACCGTGACCTTCATATAGATAGGGCCGGTGGGCGGAGATTAGAGTTGGGTGCAGGCGTAGGGCCTGCCACCCTTATGCATATGTCTAAGTATGGTTGGTTGGTTGCGATGAATTGTATGATTGCTTATGTAAAGTTCCTACCATTGTAGGCTAGGCAAAAAGGGACAGAGATGAGTACGATCACTATGTTTATGTTCATATTATGTCTAACTGTATCTGCCGTAGGGACACATTATTGGACACATTTATGATAAGTTACTATGCTTGAATATTGCCATGAAATTGATCATAAGGCTAATGAGAAAGGTCACTAAGTAATGTTGCATGTTTCACTAAATTTACTTAGTGTTTGGTTTGGGTGCGAGTGGGTCTTGATCAGCGCAGCGAGGACGAAAGCACTAATCCCCTACTAGTTTGCTTGCAGGTTCAGGTTATGATCGGCTCGGGGCGGGGCTTGGCTTAGATGTGCCGAAGCATGGAGTCCTTAGCATTTCAAGAGGAGCTACCGCATTGGCGTTCGAACTTGCAACATGGAGATGTTCGGCCGAAGACTACTTGTTGACTATAAAGAGGCATAATGTATAGAACGATATAATCCTTTATGAGCTAGAGAGATCATGAGTGTTGTAGCCAATTGGCATATTCGGTTGGGCTATTCAAGCCTTTGTAACCTTCAGTTCATTATTAATAAAAGAGATTATTTTGTATACTCTATTTTCCTTCCGCTGCTTATGTTATCGATTTGAGATAAACACTATGTGAATCTGTTATCTTGCTTTGCACGAGCGCAACTCCAGGCTCGTGCGGCATCACGCCCCAGCGAGGATAATGATTCGGGTGAAATCTAGCAAGGACAAGCAATTTTTCGGATCGGGACGTGACAAGTTGGTATCAGAGCGGTTCCATCCTTTGGACCGTGAACGAATCTCTTTGACCCTCAGTCGCTTCGATATCGAAAATCAGTTTACTCTAAGTTGTTTTCGCAACCGCATGGCTCATGGATCTGCACGATGCTACATTGGATGTTCCATACAATAAGTCTATATTAAGTGCGTACATCTTCCACAAGTATGTCGTGAATATCACGCTACCTCCGAGTGCCATCGTAGAATTTTGGTTGCACAAAGTGCAGCGAGTTATAAAATGTTGGTTGCATGAAGTACAACGTGTTATGAAATTTTAGGTTTCCAAAGTTCAACAAAGTAGCGAGTCATTGGTTTCACGAAGTACAACGAATATGGTGATGTTGGTTGCATGAAATGCAATAAGATACGTATCGTTGGTCGCACGAAGTGCGAAGAGATATGTGTTATTGATTGCACAAAGTACAACAAGTCGATATATGAGGCGATGCATGTTATATGGCTATACAAATGGTTATGTATTGTTGGTTGTATGGTTGTACAGAGTGCAGCAAGTTGAGAATCGTTCGTTGCATCGGTGCAACGAGTCGACATGGTATGATACATGTTGTATGGCTATGTGGATGGATAGCGATATATTGATCAAGATTGAATAATGACCTTAAGTATCGAGAATAAATCGTTGTACGAGTTGTAACGGATGAGATTGGAAGATCGTGGATGCGATTTGAAAGAGTAGAGTTAGTCACTAAGTCGAGTTTGAGTATACGAACTTGTAAGTTGGCTGCATTGGAATCTAGTTTCGAAGTAGGCGAACGTTTATGTTGGCCGAATGTCGTATTGAGATTTGAATAAGCGAATTTTGCATATATGATCAATATAATCGCCAAGGTATGGTTAGATGGGAATGAATACGGAACTTGAGAAAACGGCTATCATGTTGGTCCAGTTGTTGTGCCAACTCTAGTAAGAGAACGCTAGGGCTGGGATAGAGAAAAATTGCCAAACAGGATAGTTGATTAGAAAATAGATGTCGAACCTATGCGAAGTGTGAAGTCGAGTAATGATTCGATTTCGAGTGGTATATGCAATACCACTTGTGCGATCAGTGCAATGAAGCATTGTATCGATAATGATAGGCTCAATTTCTGAGTGGTGTATAAAATACCACTTAGCGATAGCTATGTTAAGCCGTTTGGTGACTTACAATAAATTATGTCGAGACGATTGTGTCGATTACGATAGGTTTGTGCTTAACGGGCAGAGTAGTATGGAGACTCGAGTAGGAATGACTCGATAGAAGTCAGCGCAAGTATGCTTTGATGAATTGAGTTGAACGTTTATGGGCTTAGTCGTACCAATGGATGATACGTCGGACAAGGATTCATTAAGTGTAAGTAAAATGATAGGCTAAGCATAGCGAGGGAATGTTGCGTTGAGGAAATAGTTGACTCGGTCGAAATTACGTTGAGTATGTACGAAGGAATCGTGCGAACGAATTTGAGTCAGCATGATGAGTCGATAGCACGATTGGAGGTACGAGTTAGGAATATGAGAATGGATATGTGAATTGGAAATTGTGTCGTGATGATGGTAGTTAGTTACAACTTAATAGATCTTGATGTGTGCAAGACTTGATTCGTATTCGAGTTCGGATGATAACTGTGATTGCAACAAATTAGAGCTTATAAGAGAGGAAGATGTTCAAGTTATGCATATCGACGATGGTATTGAGGCGTATCAAAGACGATATGCAATAACTCGGGAATACTCTGATCAAATAAGCAAAAATTATGTTGAGCATTGTTATTGGATGAATAAGATAAAAGTTAAGTTGATGGCAATTTTGATGATAAAGGTAGGAGTGCTTCGGAGAATTTGAGAGTGGATGGGTATTATTTGGATGAAAACGAAAGCGTCTGGATTGCTTCGTGGATAACCACAACGTTGATGTTCTTTTCTTGTGCGAGCGCAACATCAGCCTCGCACATGTGTCACGCCGATTATGATGACTATTCCGCGTGAGCGCTGGTATGGTGATTTATGTCCAACGGGGATGGTCGAACTTACAAGGCGTGGCAAATTAGATTTAGACTTGTGGTTTGATGCAAAAGTTGTTCGAGGATGGTTTTGCTGAGTATGGAATGTGTCGAACTATGATCACGGATAGGCAAACTCGGACTTGAGGCGAGTCGATGTCATACGACTAGCAAAAATAGTCGATGGTAATTCTTGAGTGATTCGAGTAGTAAACGGCGCATCAGTTGCGCGGGGGTAGATAAATTATGGATGGGCAAAGTATGTCGGATTGGATGAAGTCTCATAGGAATTGTCGGGAATTGATTTGGCTCTGTGATAGGATATAGCATGGTTCGTAGTAATTGTCCCTCGTTGATGATCTTCAATTATCGAGCGTAGTTTCGGGACAGATGACCCTAGAAGATTTGACCGCCAAATCAAGTGAATGTTGAAGTCCCATAGGACGACCCAATAAAGTCGCATAAGAAATTTTGTCGAGGATGAAGGATGATATTGTACATGTTGAGGATAAGTCTAAGCGAGTGAGTATCGTGTTTCAAAAGTTAGCGAGTAGTCTTCGACTAGAACGATATGGTCAGAAAAGGAATTTTATGATCGATCGAATAAGTACATGAAATAACTTGATTGGTCGATGATCGAATAGATGTTAAGGAACGTACTTAGCGTAGTGACGCGGTAAGGCGATTGCAAGAATTCTGCAATGTGCGAGAGCAACGAATAGTAGGATGACCCTAAGAGTTGTGTCCTAGATCGGTCTGAGTAACGGTTAGGCTATGTATGTTGAGCGCACGATCTATGTTACAAAATGAACTAGTTGGAATTGGTTCGAAAGGTGATTAAGGAATTCCTATTCGATCAAGAATCAGAGATAGACGTATCGTAAGAGACCTTGGGGCGGAAAGATTGTTGCCTTTGAGCATCGTAGACTCAAGTTGACCTCTTGTGTCGGAAGAGATTAAGCACGATGTCTGGATAAGTTACCTAGCGGGGATAGTCCCAGACGCGATACGTAGATAGTTCGAAAATGTGGATCGTATTGGAATAGTTATGTGCGATGCATAGTACTAATGGTAGGCAAGGAAAGTTTGGACATGTTGGACTTAGTCCATGTCATTAAGGCCAAATGTTATGAATGACTAGATAAAAGACTTGAGTTATATGAGAGATAAAAAACGGTCGTGCGAATAGGCGTTGCCGAGAATTATTGTGATCAGATGCACAATGACTTAATGCAATGCGAGTGTTAGGTGGCCAGCGAGAAACTTATGGGATCGAAGTAATAGTTTTGAGTTTAGTTATATGCAGAAATATTTGGACGATAATCACGTGTTATGGAATAATGTGTACGAGAAATATTTTGAGAATAGGCGCTAAGATTTAACTAAGTCGAGTATGGAATGATTGGTGCTTGAGGATTTAAGTTGAGCTTGTTAACCTTGTCCCAATATCATACAACTGAGCTTTGTTGAAATGCATATATTGGTGGGATGCCTAAAATATGTGTATGATTCAAACTAAGTTGTATGATTCAAACGATAGTGGCACGAGATCGTGAAAAGATCCAGTGGAACACTTGGTTTAAGTGTTAGTTTCGGTTCAAGAACGAACCTTATTTTGAGTGGTATATTATGTAATGTTCCGCTCTGTACGGTGCATTACGATGAGTCGTTGACTCGAAGAGGTGCGTTGACCCGATGAAGTATCGATACGAATCGATACAAAGGATAAGTCCCGTTTGAGCAAGTATTGATTTTAGTTGAGCTGGTATGCAGGCTATGCTTTTATGCTGGATAGTAAAGAGTCGACATGTTTGCCTTATTCAAAATGATGTCCGCAAAACCAAATCGTCGCCTTGCAACGGATTGTGGCATGGGCACAGTAGGCCGAATAAGTCGAATAGTTCAACGGAATGGCTAAGTCAGGAGAGTTGGCCGTGCAACCAAGTTATGGAATCGAGCCGCTTCAGCTCGGTAAAACGACAAGGCGTATCAGCTTAAGGTGGGAGGGTTCTTGACTCTCACTCCCTATTCCTTCATATCTAATAAAATATATCCTTGTATGCGTAAGTTGCCATTAAGCTAGCTAGCGTGGCTCTAACGGTGAAGGGTCTTAGTATGTGTCGAACATTAAGGTAGAACATTGAATATTGAACAATTGAAACGACGTGTATCAAATGTACGGGTCACGATAGGGCGGTGGTACTAGAACAATGAGAGGCAATATCGAGATGTACGTCACGTGCACGACTCCTAGAACATTAAACACTAGGCCTAGAATACTAATGATGGCGTTAAGCGTGCCCTCGTGCACGAAATCTACGAAATGACAAAGTAACTACGGAACTGCAGTTATGAGAATAACTTATGAATGGAATACGCTGAGTATAAGTACGAGAAGTCTAAGCCGTTGGGCGTCATGCATCAATACGGATGTGTTGGGCATAATGCCAATGTAACTTGAGATAGAGATAACGGAATATGTTTACGGAACATGAATATGTTTATGGAACGTGATTATGTTTATGGAACGTAAGATTGGTTGGAATCATATGGCTTGTTTGCTATGGCGCATATTGTATGGTCAATGGACTCGTATAGCCCGTTCACGGGTGTGGCTTCCTTCGAACGGTTACGACCGGGGCACCGGGACCATTCGGCCTAGGAGAAAATTATGTATGGTATTTATGGTGTACATTATTAGGACGGATTACGACCGGCTAGTGTTACGATAAGATATGATATCAATAAGTTTGGGAATCCTTCAGATACTGGGCTAGCAACCAGTACTGGAGCGATCATAGGCTTACACATAAATATGCCAAGTACATTACGGTACGAAATACCGTGACCTTCATATAGATAGGGTCGGTAGGCTGAGATTCGAGTTGGGTGTAGGCGCAGGGCCTGCCACCCTAATGCATATGTCTAAGTATGGTTGGTTGGTTGCGATGAATTGTATGATTGCTTATGTAAAGTTCTAACCATTACAGGTTAGGCAAAAGGGATGGAGATTAGCACAATCACTATGTTTATGTTCATATTATGTCTAACTGTATCTGCCGTAGGGATACAGTATTGGACACATTTATGATAAGTCTTAAATATTGCCATGAAACTGATCCTAAGGCTAATTAGAAAGATCACCAAGTAATGTTGCATGTTTCACTAAATTTACTTAGTGTTTGGTTTGGGTGCGAGTGGGTCTTGATCAGTGCAGCGAGGACGAAAGCACTAATCTCCCACTAGTTTGCTTGCAGGTTCAGGTTATGATCGGCTCGGGGCGGTGCTTGGCTTGGATGCGCTGAGACATGGTGTCCTTAGCGTTTCAGGAGGAGCTACCGTATTGGCGTTCGGACTTACAACATGGAAATATTCGGCCGAAGACTACTTGTTGGCTATAAAGAGGCATAATGTATGGAACGATGTAATCTTTTGTGAGCTAGAGAGATCATGAGTGTTGTAGCCAATTGGCATATTCAGTTAGGCTATTCAAGCCTTTGTAACCTTCAGTTCATTATTAATAAAAGAGATTCTTTTGTATACTATGTTTTCCTTTCGCTGCTTATGTTATCGATTTGAGATAAATACTATGTGAACCGGTTATCTTGCCTTGCATGAGCGCAACTCCAGGCTCGTGCGGTATTACGCCCCAGCGAGCACGATGATTCGGATGAAATCTAGCAAGGACGAGCAATTTTCCGGATCGGCACGTAATAAGGATGATGCTAAGAGAAGAGCCATAGTCGATGTGGATGGGATCAACCTTAACGGCACCAACATACCCCGTGTAGTACAGGAGCCTATTATGCCGGTTGTTCTTTAGTAACATGTCCTGCTGAGTGAAGGTAATATTAGGAATCACCTCGACCACACTATAATAATGTAGGCACGCAGCAGGATCCTCCTTGGGCAGTTGCACCTAGGTGAGGAAGGAGTCATCAGTCTGTAAAGCTCCACAGTGGGCATCTCGAGTCTCTTTGGAGAGACGAAGGAGCTCGAAGAGTGACAGTTGAACTGTAGTATTATTAAGCTGTGCCAATATGTCGAAGTTGTAGGGCTTGATCGGTCCTCCTGTAGAGTCTTTTCTTAATGGTTTGTCAAAGCGGACCTCCTTCTTCTTATCTACTACATAAGGTTGGGATGGTCCTGCTTCTGACGCATCAAGTGCTGAAGCAACGGGTGGAAGTACTTCATTTTCCAAAGCCTGGTGCTCCTTCCGCTGGTAAGCCGAGGGAATGGTAACCAGGGTGTCATTAATCGATGTAGAAACCATACTACTTGAATTTCTTCCTCTTGACATAGCGCGCTGCAGGCATCATCATGTCTGGAAAAATATCATAGTGGATCCACATGACTTTGCCTCATGACGTTGTAAATGGGATGAGGCCTTGAGCATTATCACAGACTAGTGGAAGATTGACTGCTTCCATTGTTGCCCTCGGGATGGGGACGATACGTCTTGAGCCTCTGTCCGTAGAAAACTTTCGAAGACCATGTTGGCAGTAACAGTCTTTTTCTAGTAGTCAAGAGGGATGACCTTGGCGTTGATGAGGTGCTGGATCTGCCTCTTCTATACGTAGCAATCGCGTGTTGAATGGTAGACATACTGGTGGTAATGGCAGTATTTCGGATTGTCAACCTTTTCTACTTTATCAGGGCGCTTTGGATACGGGAGTTGAAGCTTGCTACCCTTTGTCAACATATCGAAGAGTTCTAGTGTGTCTTCGTCATTGAAGGAGTAGGTCTCTTTTGGCCTCGGTGCTTCAGCCGGCTTCTGGTTTATTATCACTGAAACTTTAAATATGTTGACGGTCATGGCTTGCTTTCCTTTACCGTCCTTGGGGACGGGGTTATTGCTAGATAAGCGCTTCCCCATGTCTTCGAGTGAGGGAAAACCCAACCCCAGTAGTTGCGCGTCCTGGGCCTTTCTTTCAACTACATCTTCCTTGGTAATGAAGGGTGTACACTCTATGCAAGGAGCACTATGCCACAATTTAACTACAGGAAGGATGTTCTTACGGCATAAATCCATGAGCTTGGGTTCGGGTACACTAGGTGGTAGTGTCACGACCCGCACTCATTTTTTCGAATACGAGACGTGTCCAAGATAGCCTACGCCGCAGAGTCGGTGGTAGAACGCTGTCACGGCCAAGATGCTCAAAATCATAAAATATAACATTTGTTGCTCATTCACATTTCTAAGTTTATTACAACAGTTACAACATTTATAACATTTATATTTGAAAGAAAATACAATGTCTCACAAAAATAGAAAAGACAGCTAGTTCTACTATCTAGGTCGACCTCAGCATACTCATGCCTTCCCAGTGCTTAGAGTGATCGCGACTAAACCTGAAAAATGTTAGTTTTCAGTCAGGAATGGAACAAGTAGACAAACCGACGGTAATGCGAAAACACAATAGAATTAACAAGACATGAAAATAACATAAGAGAGATGAAAACTAGAAAGTAACTGACGTCATGGCAAGTGGTGAAGAAAACAAGGAATCAAATAAAATACAACTATCTACGTGATTTAAAATATCCTTTTCGACATGTGAACGGCTAAGTGGTAAATACGGCACCCTGTACGTGTCGTGTGCAGCTGCTATTAGTCAAGATTAGACATATTGGGATGGGTATGGGGTGGTTTACACGTCTACTAAGATATTTCCCCGCCCAAGTAGTACTCATGGAATCAGGTCGCAAGCATGGTAATCATGAGAATGACAGTCAAGAAAATATAATAAATCTATGATACTAATTTTCGTGTGATGAACGTGTCAACAAGCAGCAAGACATGCATAAACATGAAATAAAAAGACTACTATGAATCATAAGCAATCAGAAAGTGCACTTGCCTGAGGTCCTTTGTTGGTGAAACCGATAGTACAACCACATCAGATAAGTCAATAAAGTCAACACATGCAAAAATTCTCCGGATGCTAAAATAAATATTACCAACGTTCTCAGAATAGTCAAATTAGCTAGGATTGCCTGTCCTTAAGTCCAATTTTGGACACAGGGGCAAAACGATAATTTTGGGTCAAAACGGTATCCACCGTTGGACCCATTTTGTACCGAAATGTGTACCAGTCAATGGTCTCTAAAGTTGTCAAACTACGTGTCAACAGGTCTAATTTTTCGATACGAACCCAATCGTATGTCTAGAGTTGGATTCCGACGGGCCGTGCACAAAATTGCTCGTTGAATCGGACCGTGGGGCCCGCAAAATGGCGACTCGATCAACTATCTCAGAATTGGACCAAACTTGGCATACAGGACCAAAAAAATGATACAGTCTTTTTGGCATATGTTTAGTCTCGATCTGACGAGCGTGCACAAAGTAATTGGAAAATTTGCACAGAGGCCGATACGGTGAATTTTGACAGATACACATCAAATTCGTCGCGCACATGCGACCAATTTGAATTCCGTCAAAGCCCACACGTCCACGAAGCCGATACGCACCTTTCGATGCTTTCGGTTCGTGACCACATCGCCCGGATTGGCGAGACGTACGTCGTATCGAAGGTTTTTAATATTTTTAAAACAGGTTTTTCATGAACTTTACAATCAAAGTTCTTTTCTTATAACAAACAATAAATTAAACTACTAGAAGGATATTAAAGCCCTACATGTGGTCTGTAGTTGTATTCAAGCACAATTTCTATACTGGAACAAGATTGATCGAAATCGATCATCAAATGTGGGTATATGGACTGCTATATACCCTATTTTCGAACAGGTTTTTACCGAACTTTGGTTCAATTTTTTGGGCGATATAGTTTACCTAAAATCAAACTAATTGATGGGGATCGAAGGTGTATGTATCGGGATATACTTGAAGAAATATCTCGAAAATAATCCAGCAACGAGGATGAATTTTGACCACGAAGTTGAGGTCGCCACTGCCGTTCCTCTGTCCACGCGCTGTTGCATCCGCGCGGCCTCGACCGCGCCCTGCGGTGGTCGGTCGTGCCACGGCTGCGGCGTGGTGGCGCGCAGGGTCGGGCAATCCTGGGGCGTGGGTTCGACTTAGGGTGGTCGCACGGCTAGGGTTTGGTTTCAATTTCTCGATATACATTTGTATATATACTCTGCGAACCGAACGGGGGGTCGGCTATTACGCACTAGCTGAGATTTCCTGCCGCTCGGGATTACACAGTTTTGGGGGTGCCTGGCTCGGGCTTGGGCCCAGGGCTGGGAGGCTTGGGCTGGTTGTTTTTTTGGTTTTATTCTTTATTCTTTTTTTATTATTAAGCAATTTTTGTGTATATATATATATACACATACACACATATATTTATATACATTATGCACTTATATATATATTTATATATACATGCACATATATACCTTTATATACAATATATTCACATTTACACCTATATATATCATATATTTATATATACATACACATGTACACGTATATATATATATATATATATATATATATATATAAAAAAAAAAATATATATATATATATATATATATATATATATATGTTTATATATTCATATCTATGCATACCTAAATATTCTAATAAAATTCTAAATTCCTAAATACCCTTTTTATAGTGTAGTACCTATTTATATAAATATGAATATATATTATAACATTTATTTGACAGAAATAATATAAACAATAATTATATAATAATATCCTCAATAAAACTAATAATGATAATAATAATAATAATAATGATAACGAAATTCAACAAACCAATAATGGTGTACATACCATTATGTACCGTCTAATAATCCCAAAAATATACAAGGGCCTATTTTATACAAATATTATTGAATATAAACTAATAACGATATTTATAATATTTAATTGACGAATATTTAGAAAATATTCATTAGATCATTAAAAGAAATACAACACAATCATACCAAAATACTCCAACATGAATGTCGTTGGACGTACCGCATAACTACATGGGCTTGGGCTTGTTATGGGTTCAGTCCGGACTGGTTTGGTACAACCGGGTCTCCTAAACGTCAAATAATATTAATAATGAATAATTAAACTATTTATAATAGTCATGTCACAACTTGCCCTGGTTTTTCTAATTAGGACACACTTATGGACAGGTCTTCCCTGCCAGGGCTAATACACTAGTCAAGACACGCCACTGCACTATCCGTGCCATGATTTCTAGTCACCTTGTACTCAAATTCCAAACCATGACTAAAATTATCTACCGTAATAATTAACTAATTAATTATTTATAAAAATCTAATAATCATCATTCAAATAAAATAAATAATAATAAAATATTTCTAAGTTTTTGGGAAGGGGAGCTACAAATCTACCCACCTTAAAAATAATTTTGCCCTCGAAATTCTAATTCATAACTATTTCCTAAAATTTAATAAGAAGTCTACCTGCACCTCTAGGACTTCTACCCACCTTTGGTCACACTAATCCCTCGAAACCCAGGTCATTAAAGCCTTATAACCATCTAACTAGTTGTTAACAATCCTTCCAACAGATATCTAGCATAAGGCATCTACAATCCTCTCTATTCTATCAAGCAACCCAAAATTTAACAAGCATCAATTTACACAAATAGCTAAGAAATATTGATAAATTCTTGTAAGCATGGCCATTCGTCGCTCCGAAATAGGAAGGACTGGAAGATAAGGAAGAATAATCAAGAGCAAATATAAAATTTCAAGAGCGGTAGAGTGTATCCAATGATGCAGATAGAAAGAAAGTTTACGAACCATTGACTTATTTGCTAGATTGGGCTACTCTAGTCCAGTCAATTGCTAAATCGAAGAACCCTTCATTTTTAGAGGGGCTTGCAATCTATGTAATACAAAAATTCTATTCTCGAAGTTAATCTAAACAAGGTTCCATAATAGAACAGAATTTGAGAAATCAAGATTGTGGTCTTTTTCGTGGTTATTTAAACACGCGAGCAAGGGATGTAAATGCAATACAAGATCGTATCGCGAGTTCCAGGTAGGTGGAATAAGGGTTACAAATGACTACACATTCTAAGAGGTGGAGACTACATAATAGATACAGGAACCTTTTTCAAATAGTTCGGTTTTGTAGTCCAAATATGGTGGTATGTATGGGTGGGTTTTACTGGGTCTTAATGGGTTCCCTGATTGGACATCAATCGTTGGTTGGATGAACCTTGGATTTCAATCTATATGGACTGGACAAGATCCCAATGATAAAACTATTTCTTATATGTTAGGGTATCCTAGAATAGGTTTCAATCTAAGTGGTTGAGCTAGTTGCTAGTCAGGTGTGTTATCTAGGTCCCTCAAGCCCAAAAGTGCGCCTTCAGTGACATTTGTCTTTAAGTAGCACATGAGACCTCAATTAGGTGGTACACTAGTAGCATGTGCGTAGTGGGCTCCGAGTAAACCACAACCATATATTGGGTCAAAGGAATTGAGTCGAGGTTGAGGCTCTACTGGATGTCAGAAAGTATACCGGTATTATGGTAAGGGTTATAGCTAGTCCTTTTAGACCTGAAAGTCGTACCACAAAAATAGAGTACAAGGGGACGGGTTTGAGTGGGACATGATAGAACTAGATGAATGTGGACTCGTCTAGGTCTTGCATATAAAATTTGTTGGAAGGTAACAGCTGATCTCGTGCTCCGAATATTAATGACACGGCCGGGGACACAAAATGATCTAAATGGAAAGTGGGAGTCCATGGGCACTAATTATCATCCTAATGAAAATTATTCTAATCAATCGGTAATTCTCGTGTATCCCAATATTTTAGAAGGCATACAGTCTACCCACCTTAGAAGCTAGAACATGGTTTTTGGAATAATGAGGTTAGAAGAATTCCAAAGTTCGGATATTGTACCTCGATTCTTTTTAATAAAGAATAAGGTACGGCGTAACGGGATATGGTAGATATAAGTCAAGTGAAGGATCGTTCCTCAATAAATGGAAAATGAGTGTGTACAATGACACATGGTCGATAAAATAGAATGATCTATACGCCCCTGGTATATAAGAGTCATCGGTAGGGTAACTAACTCTAAGGCACCTCATGTAAAAAGATTTCTAACAACTGAGTCGTGAATTTCTATTTGTGTCAAACCTGCCAGACTATTGCCGTAAGGGTTCTAGTGGCAGGGGCTGTAGTGATCGGGTATTGTTGTTGATAACTAGTAGATCATAATACGACAGGACATTTAAGCTATGGTATTGGCTAAGCTAGGGACTATGGTATTTCCATACTAGTTAGGTCTTAATAATAAAATTTACATAACTAGGATACTAATTGTTGGAAACTAATCTCGGAATGGGTGTCTACCATAGTCACGGTAAATAATGGTCCTTACCTTTGTCTATTCATCTCATGTCTAAACTGTGGGCTTTGGTCGAAGAAAGGTTGGATTAAGGCTTAAGGGTTGCTAGTTAAAGCAAGCTTCAAGCAAATAATTGGAGACTCACAACAATATGTTTCTTGAGAATAGACAGTCTCCTAGGTTAGCATTTTGGCTAAAGGTGAAACCCTAATCATTCTCAAATTCAGATGGCTAGAAGGTCCAAATAGTAGTTTAAGGGTCGAGAGGAGGGCGAGTAACTCAAGGCAAGGTTCTAGTCACATCGTTGGCCGATGGTAGCTACACTTGTGTATACAACTATCATAGCCATGGGGAATACTCTGTATTCTATCTACCAATCATGAGCTTCCATCTTTCCAAATCAGTGAAAAGACAAAAACAATAAAGAGTGCAAGGGAGATGTCACTGAATACAATTTCGTGGTTCAAGGGCGAATGTATAATTCAAGGGGAATCGTCAAAGCAGTCGCGGATGAGATCCTAGAAACATCTACATCTCAATCCACGTAGGTTAATCTGAGGGAGAGCGAACCGAGTACACTAAGGTTGATCAGACCGTAGTACATCGATTCTGATTAGACAATATGTTAGTGGGCGTCCCCAATAAACATATGTCTTGAATCAAAGTTGATAAAAGAGCAAGCTTGCAAAGCTAGGTTGTGACAACAGCATTGGTCAAGATAGTCAAAATACAAATATACGAGATTTGTGAAAAGAGACGCAAGTAGTTGAGTTTTGAGAGAATCAAAACCTTACCTGGTGTTCTTGCCTATACAGTCATCCTACTATCTTTTTATCCATAAGGCCTTGGTCGACTAATGGGTTATGGACCTCTAAATTCTATATTCTAGGTAAACCTATTAGTGTTAGTCACTTACCTCGTTAATAGATCACAAGGACCATGGAATGCTAGGTTGGGAGGCATGCTACCCAACGTACAGAACTTTGGCTAGTATTGGCTTTGGATCTTAGGGGACATACAGGACATTTTCGGATATGCTATCGTATCCTAAACTTGTAATCACGTCTGAAGTCATTCTACCGAGAATTATGCCTCGCCCTTATACTCTGGCTGGCTGTGGAAAACCCTTGGTTCCGTGATTCAGATATGATATGCTATCAGATACTTTACCCTACATCGACACAAGGTCTAGAGAGGCCAACGAAGATATAGTTTTTGCAATGTTCCATAAACTACAATTCTTCGAAATGATTTCAATTCTATAGGTCGTGCCTCGCTAGTGCGCTGCTGGCTGGCCATCGCAGTCGTTAAAATTACTCCAACTATATTCCTAAGAACTTCAAGGCGCTGCTAGAGATTCAAACTAGTTGACTATGATAGAAAGCGTAAGCCTCTACCTATAAGTCTCAATCCTTAAAATAAAAGATTGACCGAGGAGAAAATAACTAAAAACAAGATATGTAAGAACATCCTAATCTTTATCTCATATATATTTCAAATGGTTGAGAGAAAACTTTGAATCAAATCTAACTCGAGATTCGTATATGAATAGCAGAATCAGAAATTATAAACTAATTCCTTACAGCAAAATAGAATTTTAAGTAGGCAATTCTAACTTATGATATAAGATTTATATCTAAATAGAGCAAAAGAAAAATTAAACAGTTTATCAAGATTAAAGCCTTAATTCCCTAACTAACCATGTCAGTAGTATACCCACGTTGGATCATAACGTCAAATCAAAAGCAATAGTGTATCTGTAGAGATCTTGCAAGCTATCTAAATTTTATAGTTCTTTATCTAAATTGCATGGCCTATCTGACAACCTTAACTATCCAATGGTCAATTGAACAAGGGACTTCTAGTCCTAGTCATTCTCTTAAATCAATTTAACTCTAAGTTGTGAATGAGCATTCCTAGTCGCAGGCTCGCAATGGTACGACTAACTTAAGTACCATCACGAGTTAGCAATCTTTTGAAAAAACGGACCTGCATGGGCCACCACAAAAACTTGTCACGACCCGCACCCACTTTTTCGGATACGAAACATGTCCAAGCCAGCCTAAGTCGCAGAGTCGGCGGTAGAACGCTGTCACGGCCAAGATGCTCAAAATCACAAAATATAACATTTGCTGCTCATTCACTTTTCTAAGTTTATTACAACAGTTACAACATTTACAACATTTATATTTGAAAGAAAATACAATGTCTCACAAAAATAGAAAAAGACATCTAGTTCTACTATCTAGGTCGACCTTAGCATACTCATGCCTTCCCAGTGCTAAGAGTGATCGCGGCTAAACCTAAAAAATGTTGGTTCTAGTCAGGAATGGAACATGTACACAAACCGACGGCAATTCGAAAACACAATAGAATTAACAAGACATGAAAATAACATATGAAAGATGAAAACTAGAAAGTAACTGACATCATAGCATGCAGTAAAGAAAATAAGAAATCAAATAAAATACAACTATCTACGTGATTTGAAATATCCTTTTCGACATGTGAACCGCTAAGGGATAAATACGGCACCCTGCACGTGTCGTGTGCAGCTGCTATCAGTCAAGATTAGACATATTGGATGGGTATGGGGTAGTTCACACGTCTACTAAGATATTTCCCCGCCCAGCTAGTACTCATGGAATCAGGTCGTATGCATGGTAATCATGAGAATGACAGTCAAGAAAATATAATAAATCCATGATACTAATCTCCGTGTGACGAGCGTGTCAACAAACAGCAAGATATATGCATAAACATGAAATAAAAAGACTACTATGAATCGAAAGCAATCAGAAAGTGCACTTGCCTGAGGTCCTTTGTTGGTGAAACCGATAGTACAACCACATCAGATAAGTCAATAAAGTCAACACATGCAAAAAGTCTCCGTATGCTGAAATAAAAATTACCAACATTCTCAAAATAGTCAAATTAGCTAGGATTGCCTGTTCTTAAGTCCAATTCTGGACACAGGAGTAAAACGGTAAATTTGGGTTAAAACGGTGTCCGTCGTTGGACCCGCTTTGCACCGAAAAGCATGCCGGAGTCAATGGTCTCTAAAGTCCTCAAACTACATGTCAACAGGTTCGATTTTTTGATACGAGCCCAACCGTATGTCCAGAGTTGGATTTCGGCGGGCCGTGCACAAAATCGCCCATTAAATCGGACCGTGGGGCCCGCAAAACGGTAACTCGATCAACTGTCTCAGAATTTTACCAAACTTGGCATATAAGACCAGAAAAATGATACAGTCCTGTTGGTGCAAGTTTCGTCTCGATCTAACGAGCGTGCACAAAGTAATTGAGAAATTTGCACAAAAGCTGATACGGAGAATTTTGACGGATACGCATAAAATTCGTCGCGCACACGCGACCAATTTAAATTCCGTCAAAGCCCACACATCCACAAAGCCGATACGCACCTTTCGATGCTTTCGGTTTGCGACCGCGTTACCTGGATTGGTGGGACGTACCTTGTGTCAGAGGTTTTTAATATTTTTAAAACAAGTTTTTCATGAACTTTACAATCAAAGTTCTTATCTTATAACAAACAATAAATTAAACTACTAAAAGGATATTAAAGCCCTACATGTGGTCTGTAGTTGTATTCAAGCACAATTTCTATACTGGTACTAGATTGATCGGAATCGATCATCAAACATGGGTATATGGACTGCTATATACCATGTTTTCGAATAGATTTTTACCGAACTTTGGTTCAATTTTTTGGGCGATATAGTTTACCTAAAACCAAACTAATTGATGGGGATCGAAAACGTATATATCGGGATCATATCTGAAGCAATATCTCAAAAAACAATCGAGCAACGAGGATGAATTTCGACCACGAAGTTGAGGTCGCCACTGCCGTTCCTCTGTCCACGTGCTGTTGCATCCGCGCGGCTTCGGCCGCGCGCAGTGGTGGTCGGCCGTGCTACGGTGGCGGCATGGTGGCATGCAGGATCGGGCAATCCTGGGGCGTGGGTTCGACTTAGGGTGGTCGCACTGTAACGCCCCCGAACCAGAATAATGGAGAGCGGGGGCATACATAGCCAGCTATGTATATTGAAATGGAATCTACCTCGCTATATGGTCACGGCTGTTTAGATACATGAGGGTTTAACTACAAGCCATCAGCCTCTATGGTCATGAACAAACCTATTGTCTCAATCTCATGCAAGGAATAGCAGTTACAAGATGTTAGAGCATCAAATATACAATAGTAAGGCGTCCTATACATTACATATTTGGATGATCATGAAGCTACCCGTACAAAATGTGAAGACTAGCAAGAGTTTCAGTCATACATGATCAACCCTAGGATTTGTTAATCATGCTACAGCCCGTAGACGGACAGTAAGTAAAGTACAATCGAGCTAACACGTGCTCGTCGGCTAAATGCCTCAAAAAAATATTTCTACAATAGAGTGGAAGAGCAAAATAAAACTCACTCGTTGCCAGGGTTACGCCTGGTGGTCACCATCAGGCTGGAAGGTAGAAAGATCCTCTGGAGCCGCTCCGGTATCTGGCCACGTAAAACCAGCTGGGTCAGATCCCAGAAAGAGCAAGTGCCACAAAGGAGGCTTCACTTAAGAACTAACACCAGCAATTAGCACAAAACATAATTATATAATAGAAGACTGGAAATATAGAAAATCATGACGATATACGATGAGATAACCATGAAACTATTCAGATAACCGAGTTACAACCCTTAAAACAAAAAAGGATCGGGGTTGTAACCCTTCGTCTGAACAGAACTTGGTTTCCACCATTTATCGATAAGGTAAAGCACAAGCAATCAGGTCATGCAACAATCTTGTACAGGATCAGGACAAGACTAGACTGGGTTAGACTCCATCCAATCAATCACGGCCAAGCAATAAGTCCGGCTTGATACTTTAACTAGCTAGGGTTATCACAGGCCTAGTTACTAGCAAGTTGCAATAAGATATTCCAACAACCACAAGCCCTGCAGACCATCCAGGTTATCCAGGTCGAATATCCGTTCATGAAAGGTGCAACACATGACAGTGGGCTGGAAATGTGCCCTACTCGTCGGCAGGCTACAAGTCCTCTTGTGCGCCCAGATAACGGGATTGCCTGTAACTGGAAAATCTCTTTATGACTACTGGATTATTCTAGTTATTAGCCTTAGTCAGTTTAAGTAGGTACCCCTGACCGTGGTATTCAGGGTTCCCTGCCCTAGACATTAGGCAAGACAATACTGGTTCACTTGTACAAACACAATCATCCACGGTGTCCATGTCATTTATTCTTGTCATGTCATGCTAGCCGTCGTAACAACATTCAATAGTTTCCATCAGGCTTGCTTGTCATGTCTTGTCATGTCATGTCATGTCAATCCACTTGTTATACCGTGTTATGTACAATTATCAGTCCAGTCATGTCAATCAATTCATGATTATCAAGTTTATAAAAAGTGCAAGGACATAAAGACAATCGGGTACGCAAAAAGGGAGGGCTCAAGACTCTATGCTAGCGAACCTCTACGCTAGGCCAAGAGGCCCCAAGCGTAAAAATACCCTTACGCGAGCAAGACCAAGGAAAGACCTCTTCTACGCGAGTGGGAGCCCTATGCGAGAGGGAACTCTACGCGGGCAAGGCTCTACGCTAGCAAGCACCCCAAGCAAGCGGAACTTTACGCGCACGAGCACCCAAGTGAAACTTTACGAACGCAAGACTCTACGCGAGCGAGGGAGAGTCTACGCGAGCACGAGTGGCCCCCGCGTAGAGTTCAAGTGAACTCGGCGTAGAAAGGATTACACTGGCACGCAATGCGTGTGCGTAAAGGGGACACTACGCTAGCACGTTTAAGATGTGTGCGTAAAAATAGGGGTAAATGATACGCTGGCACGTAAAACGTGTGCATAAAAACTAAATACTACGCTAGCACGTAAGAACGTGTGCGTAAAACTTCATCTTCTCCCCAAGGCCAAGACAAGCAGGCGTAAAAGCTCCAGAGCTCAAGAAAGCCCCATCTCGGTCAAGACTCGATGTAATCCAATCGTTCCAAAACCAAACTTGCATAACATCAGAATGCCTTCTATATAGAACTCTTAGTTTTCAAAAACAAACTAGTTTAGTAGATCAAAATCGGTAAATCCTAAAATGCAACAAACTTCCATCTACATGGAATGAACCAATGAAACTAAAAATGTTAAGTACTAAAGTGTCTTAGAATCTCGTGAGAAAGACAATGGAACAATAAAACTTGAGTTCCTCCATGAAGCAAGTTGCACTTGCCTATGGTGGTGCTTGGTGGAGAAGAATTGAGAAAGAAGAAAAGAAGTAGTAAATGAGTAAAGAATGAGGAGAGAGAATGGTTGTTCGTTTAATGAATGAGGGATGGTGGATGGTAGGAGTTTGCATATCAACCGAAACCGAGCCCAACCAAGCCGAACCCAATCGAACCCAATGCAAGCCAAGGCCAGGATAAACCACATGAACCAGAAAATGCTAACTAACCCATGCCAATACAAAACCCAAGACTAGCTAGTCAAGACAAGTCGAACAAGGATAAACCTAAAATAAATCAAGGCAAGATTAAACCAGGATCAAGCTAAGCAAGACAAGTCTAATTACGGGTCGGGATTCCGTAAACGTATACCAAAATACGGAATACGAACTACGGGCGCTACACGCACGGCTAGGGTTGGGTTTCAATTTCTCGATATACATTTGTATATATACTCTGCGAACCGAACGGGGGGTCGGCTGTTACGCACTGGCTGAGATTTCCTTCCACTCGGGATTGCACAGTTTTGGGGGTGCCTGGCTCAGGCTTGGGCCCAGGGCTGTGAGGCTTGGGCTGGTTGTTTTTTTGGTTTTATTCTTTATTCTTTTTTTTATATTTATATATATACACATACACACAAATATTTATATACATTATACACTTATATATATATATATATATATATATATATATATATATATATATATATATATATATTTATTTATTTATTTATATATACATACACATATACACCTTTATATACAATATATTCGCATTTACACCTATATATATATATATAAAATATATATATATATATATATATATATATATATATATATATATATATATATATATATATATATATATTTGCATACCTAAATATTCCAATAAAATTCTAAATTCCTAAATACCCTTTTTTCTAGTATCGGACCTATTTATATAAATATGAATATATATTATAACATTTATTTGACAGAAATAATATAACCAATAATTATATAATAATATCTCAATAAAAATAATAATAATAATAGTAATAATAATAATAATATAAAAATTTAATAAATCAATAATGGTGTACATACTATTATGCACCGTCTAATAGTCCCAAAAATGTATAAGGGTCCATTTTATACAAATATTATTGAATATCAACTAATAATGATATTTATAATATTTAATTGACGAATATTTAGAAAATATTTATTACATCATTAAAACGAAATACAACACAATCATACCAAAATACTCCAACAGGAATGTCGTTGGACGTACCGTATGATTAGATGGGCTTGGGCTTGATACTGGTTCAGTTCGGACTGGTTTTGTACAACCGGGTCTCCTAAACGTCAAATAATATTAATAATGAATAATTAAACTATTTATAATGGTCATGTCACAACTTGGTCTGGTTTTCCTAATTAGGACACACTTATGGATAGGTCTTCCCTATCAGGGCTAATACACTAGTCAAGACACGCCACTGTATTATTCGTGCCACGATTTCTAGTCACCTTGTACTCAAATTCCTAACCATGACTAAAATCATCTACCGTAATAATTAACTAATTAATTATTTATAAAAAAATCTTAAAATCATCATTCAAATAAAATAAATAATAATAAAATATTTCTAAGTTTTTGGGAAGGGGAGCTACAGGTAGTCTCAAAGCTATTTGGTGGAAGTGCTCAACATAAGCACGTACAGGCTTTTTCTATTTTTGGACAATATCCAGAAGAGTAGACATAGTCATGTCTATTACTCCTTCTAAGAATCGAGCGAGAAAGAGATGCTTTAAATCGTCGAATGACGAAATACAATTGTCGGAGAGACTACAAAACCATTCGTAGGCTACCCCCTGCAATGCCCCTACGAATATATTTGCGAGCAGAGCATCGTCTTTTGGCAGATGCCATATTACCGAGGCAAAATAACTCAGGTATCGACAAGGAGATTTCTTTCATCAAATGGCACAAGCGTCTACGGCTTGTACTTGGGAGGATATATCACATTATCCTACTCGGTAGGATATGGTTGCTGGATTCCCATCTTTTGGAGTGATTCTCGCTTTTCTCTGGCATCATTGCGAGCGTACAATTCTTTGAGGGCTTGTTGCATGTCATTTGATATAATAAGTCATGTTGTTGATGGAGTAGATGACAGCGGTACCACTTAACTCAAGATAGGAGGCACATTAGACCCGTCGTTCATCCCTGGGTCTTGGTTTGCAGGAACAGGGACATTGGATGTCAATTTCTCCGTGATTCCCAGGACTATTAAAGTCAAGGCCTGTATAGTTTCATTCAACGTATTCAGGCCTTTTTCCAGGGCCTCTATACGTTTCTGATGACTGGATCGTTCGCTGCCTTCTGTGTTGACACCTTTAACCATAAAAATGGACATTATGTATCGATAGATAGAAGGGACGATAGATATTTCGTTCTCAGGTTCAGACGCCTAAGTCCCGTCGTCTCGAGGATAAACAAGTAAATTATGCTCGTCTTCGGATTTGTTATAGTTGCTACCCCCAGCTTTTTGGCTACTTGTACCCACAGAGGCATCTGTGTCATACAATCGTTCATTGAGTTGGAACGAGGGATTCTCATGAATGGTAGCAGGTTGGCTACCCCAGCTAATATTGCAGCTAAAGCGACGTCCCCTTACGGCAGGGATCCAGATTCAGCGCACATTGTTGGAACACACCCGTACTGGGTACCGTCATCGTGCTACCCCAGGTCAGCCTTTGGATTTATTGGTCAAAATGAGAAGATTCTTGGAAAGCTTCTTGAGAGATAGAGAGCCCCATGCCACGTTACATGAAGCAACGCAAAGTTTATCTTCTTCTTCACTCAATGATCCTTTGCCGAGTCTCTGATGTACATATGCCATAGATCATAGTCTTTGGAAGACAGATCGCCTCTTCGATGGCGATGCGGTTGTTTGGCAACAGCAGCAATTGATGTTGGTCTTGGTGCAGGTGTGCCTTGGGCCAGCCAAGTTATGCGTCGGAGAAGTCTTCCATACTTTACGCTTGTAGGAGGTCACCTTGGGTAGATGTATGGTCTCCACTTCTATACTCTTATCGTGTGTGCAGGGAAGCTGCGGGCAGGAATGAGGAGGTATAGGTGGCTTCTCTTTTCTCAGTTCTTGTAGGTGAGATACGCCTAGGTTTTGATCAGAGAGTTGCTGGTGAGGCAAACTTACTCCATGCTTACAGCATCGCTTCTCGCATGAGTCAATTCCCAGAGTACGTACCCCAATCTTGAATCATGCGAATGAGCGCTCAAGTAGCAATGGGGTTTTACTGGTCGAGGCATCAAAGCACTCGAACCACTCGAACCAGTTTTGTATAGCTTTCCATCGACTGCGTATGTAATTGTCAATGCGGGCCTTTGTTCAGCTGTTGTCATAGCATATTGATCGTGCAGGGTGCGTGCTACCTTCGATTTGTTCCTACTACTCTTAGAAGGTGCATATTATTCAGAGTCCAACTGAGTGGCCGACGTAACACTTTGGTCACATAGGGCGTGCGCTGCCTTAGATTTTTTCGTACCATCCCTAGAAGGTGTATGGCATTCAGAATCCAATATGATTATGGACGTAGCACGTTATTCTCACAGGGCGCGTGCTGGCTTGGACCACTTTACGTTACCCCCAGAAGGTGTATAATGGTTAGAGTCCAACATAGCCTTATCCAATGGGTAGGAAATTCTGTCAATAACAGAAGTTCTCGTATGCGCAGCTATCTTTGTGCGCGGGTGTGCGACTGTGTGCTTCCTCCGGTATTACGGCTTTGCCAGGCCTGCCATAGGAGAGCCGCACTCCTTGCTACACTTTTCAGAAGTAGGGACTAAACGGGGTAGCACGGTAGCAGAAGTTGAAGTCTTCTTTAGGACTTCTCCATTCAGGGGGTTCTGGAGCATAGTCCCCTCCATCGTGCTACTCGTCGCAGCAGCCTTTGGCACCCAGGTACGTCGAGTCTTCTTCAATTTTATGAACTGCTTCAAAGGACTCGAGTTCTCTTCAGAGAGGAGATCTTCAAAAGCTTGCTGGTCAAAATATATGGCCAACATCTTTTGAGAAGATTCTAGCAAGTTGTCGTCAGATTGTATCACCACCTTCTCCTTGGAGGAGAAGAAAGTCCCCAACAGACTCGCCATCTTATTTGCCATGACAAAAGGTTGAATAAACTTTTGTATTCAAACGTGTAAAAAGAGTACAATCGATTCTTAAACAAGAGATCTAAGTACAAAATTTTTTAGGAAAGTGTGACGATGGAGATCGAGCACTGCATTGGCTTCTTTACTCCGTTAATGATCTAACGACGATTTAAACTTGCTCTGGCTTTATGGAGCTTGTGAATGGAACTCTGGGTTGCCATTCAAAAAATTATCAACCTTGTCGAATATTTTTTGATCGAAGAAAAACTTTTTCTATTTATAGACGAGCAAATATACAATGAGCATAAGATTTGCTAGACGTGCAGGAGCGCTACGGGTTAATATATGAGAGAATCTGCTATCATTGAATGGTGATGGCTGTTGCTGCACTAACACGTGGTGGACGTTGAAATTCCCTTCCATCAAGATCTCGGGTGGTTATGAGCATAACTGAATAAATGACAAATGGCGTACATATATTCTTTGAGACTTTCTGTTTAGATGAAGCCGACCAGGTTTGGCTCTTATCCAAAGAGTCGGGTTTTGTCTCTATCTTTAGTAGAACGGTTTAAAAAAACCGATTGGATATTGCCCTCATCAATAGAACCAAATTTTGTCCTTATCTTCGGAGCGGCGATTTGAACAAAACCAATTGGATATTGTCCCTATCAAAAGAACTAAACTCCGATCTTATCTTTGGAGTTGTGGTTTAAACAAACCAGTTGGATAATATCTTAAAATGGTATAGATGCCAGACCGGCCACGTGGGATAATGCTACCTCATTGGACTGCGCATCTATGCGAGCTGCGCTACTGGTGAGGCTTCGATGTCACTGCACTTTCGGGCAATAAGGAGACTGTGTTTCAAAGACAACTGATCCACTACACTTTTGGACGATGAGGAGACTGTGTTTCGAAGATGACGGAGTCTCCTGAAGGATCCTATTGAATGGGCTGTGCTACTGGAAACGAGGAGACTGTGTTTTGAAGACGATAGAGTCACTGCACTTTTGGACGACGAGGAGACTGCACGAAGATGATGGAGTCTCCCGAAGGAGCCTATTGTATAGGCTGCGCTTCTGTGTTGATCCGAGGGAGATGCACTTCTGGTTTGAACCGAAGTAGGTTTGCTTCTGAGTTAAAGGAAATGGCTACGCTTCTGAGTCGAAGGAGCTAGTTTTTTGACAAGGTCATTGTATGTATGAGCAATTAATGGATGAGTTAACATTCTTTTCTTTAATTACCTTCGTCTTTTGGGAAATTTAAGAAGTTCGTCGCCTAGGATTCAGTCAAATGAACCTATTAAATGAGATTCATTATGTTGAATTCTAGCTTCATCACATTAATTCGGGATTCTTTGACCGATTGACACATGGCCTTTGGGGTTGGACCACATTCAGCCTATAAAGGAAAGCTTTTTTCGGAGGAGACATGTCCACTGTCTCTTAGCATTCTTATCGTCATGCTCGATCCTGACTTATCTTCGAACGGTCGTTGTCTTTACACAAGTCGGCTGTTGGTTATGGATATCTTCGTTCAAAGAAGTTGTGTTCCTGTAGCAGACCATCTACTGGGTTTCAAGATGCACTTGTGCGTTTGGCATAGGAAGTTCGAACCTGAACAATATTTTAGAGGTCTTCGAGATCCAAGATACCATGTTTAGATTTATCGCTAACCTGAAGCGCCACAGGTTGTGCTCTGCCCTGCTCAAGAGCCGCAGTAGTGTGGCGAGCAGGAGCTGCGCTCTTGCTCGGGCCAATAGCTGCTTCATTAGCCATATTGGAGTTCCTTCGTGCCTAGCTAGGAAGTGGATTGTTCTGACGAGGAATTGACTCGTTCTGATACTGTTGCGTGTTTGCGAGGGTGGGGGGCTGCGCACTTTCTGAAGATTACATACTTGTAAACTTTTATGTATTTTAGTCGTTATATGTAATCATAAAGAATCTGTAATAGATCTTTATAGAAATGATTTTAATAAAGAACTTTTTATAAACCATCTTTGTACGCCTGCTATGACTTCGTTACTGTCTGTACCTTTTAGCAACTGCACTTTCGTGAAGTCATATGCAACGACTGTTGTAACCTGCGCTTCTATGCTTGCTGCATTTTAGTTTACATGCTTCTACAGGGCTGGGCTGAAATTTTCCACCCATAGCCAGGCCCGCTAAAGTTTATGGGCCTAAGAGGCCCGGGTCCGAGCAGGCCCGGCCGACTCAAATTTTGTGCAGGGCCGGTCCGGCCCATTTGACAGCTCTAATGCCCCTATTGCATATTATATTTCTTCACATACCAAAGCACCATATCACTTCCCTCTTGGCTATGTCACTACTGTATAGAGTTAGCCTGATTATGGCAATATGCTTTTACAATTGGCCACTTATGGTAGGGCATCGATATCATGTCTAGAAATATCCAACATATATTGTATTGTACCTTAGTGTACTGTTATGTACTATATTAATATCATATTGATTCTCTCTATGACTCATTGTAGCATACTCTAGTATATAGGGATTATAGCGACGTGGATTGCTAGCTTATCTATTGTGTGTGATTGTGAAAGTTAAATATTGTCAAGTCTTGCACTCTTCCGAGGGGAACACCATGTATATGATGGATTCCACAAATACCAACAATCAAGAATTCAAATGAAAATATTCAAAAATTAATAACTAAAATGATCACCTTGATTCATTGGAAGGGGAGGTTTCCATGTTGCATGTGATCCCGTTATCTTGGCCACATATAGGATTGGAGCTCTCCGTCGTAAGGGGCACACTTGCAGCTCACCGTTGAATGATGTAATATTGTACTAATTATTATTAGATCATCGATGGATGGTATATACTGTGTTGATTTCTAATTCGCCTAGATAGCTTGGACCGACTGTAATGCATATTTCTATTGGAACCTCATTTGCATGTGATAGTAACCAGGAATATGAAAATCCTATACAGTTAATGTTATCAAGTCGTAGTTTATGATTGACCGAGATTGATAGATATTTTCTATTACTGCTCTAATTATTGTTTCTATATAAGTATCAAATTACATGTTTTGTATTCCTATTGTCCCTTAATTTATTTCTCTAATGCCATTTCATTGTTGTATTTATTTTCTTGCTTTTTTTTATCTGCTTGCATGCTGGTTTTTTATTTACCATGGGGCTTCCCCTTTCGTACTTGCTATTAGGGTTGTCCTATGACTTTAGTCACGTCCCAGTCCCATAATACGTAGGATCATGATATATGGCAATTGTCATCTACTTATCAAGTGGACTCCAACCCAACTTGAATACGTATAAGCTACCTAGAGAGGTAATTCTAGCCACTACCAAAATATGGTAAATTAGCGACCGAAAATTAGCGACGAAAATTTTCCGTCGACGTTCGCGACGGCTTTGTGGCAACTAGCCGACGGATTACCGACGACAAGTCGTTACAATTTTTATTTTATTTTTAGGGGGAGGAAAGGTCGCACATCCGTCGCTAAGGCGTCGGAGATATAGCGACGGATAGTCAGTCGTCGTTATGCAGTCGATTATTTGGTGAGAATTGTGTGGAAAATTGGCAGGATAATTCTTCGACTACGTAGCGACGGATATTCAGTCGGCAAGTATCCAAAAAAATAGCGACTAATGGGCGACGGATTAATATCCGTCGCTAGTCCGTCGCTAAATATAGGTTCCAGACTTAAATTGAAACGGTGGAGGGAAGTTTCGCATTCCCTCCAAATTCACTCTCTTCTCTCTCTCTCTCTCTCTCCTACGGCTTCGGTGATCGGCGTCGGTGTCCTCTCCTCCTTCTCTCCCGAAAGTAATCCCCTCTCTCTCTCTCGATCTCTTACTCTCTCTCTCTCACGCGGTATCGTAGGGGCAGGGGGGACGGCGAGCTTGGGGCGAGGGCGTCGAGGGCTGGGTGGCGGGCTTGGGTCGGGGATGTCGGGCGCTGGGCGGCTGGCTTGGGGCGGGGGCGTCGGGGGCTGGGCGGCGGGCTTGGGGCGGGGACGTTGGGGGCTGGGCGGCTGGCTTGGGGCGGAGACGTCGGGGGCTGGGCGGCGGGGGCTGGGCGGCGGGCTTGGGGCGGGGGCGTCGGGGGCTGGGCGACGGGCTTGGGACGAGGGCATCGGGGGCTGGACGGCTGGCTTGGGGCGGGGGTGTCGGGGTCTGGGCGGCGGGCTTGGGGAGGGGGCGTCGGGGACTGGGCGGCTGGCTTGGGACGGGGGTGTCGGGGGCTGGGTGTCGGGCTTGGGGCGAGGGCGTCGGGGGCTGGACTGCGGGTTTGGGGCGGGGGCGTCGGGGGCTGGGCGGCTGGCTTGGTGCGGGAGCATCGGGGGCTAGGCGGCGGGCTTGGGGCGGGGGCGTCGGAGGCTGGGCGGCGGGCTTGGGGCGGGGGCGTCAGGGGCTGGACGGCGGGCTTGGGACGGCGGCTTTGGTCGGGTGCGGCAGGAGGCTTTGCTTCTCAAATTCATCTGAGTTTATATATTTTCTAAATAATGTGTTATCCATATTGGGTGTTATCCATTAGTTTGGTGGTGTTTGGATTAGTAAATGTGAATATAGGGTTTGGGTTCATGGTGTATATGTTCACTGTCTCAAGGACAGTGAGAGTTCTTCATCTGCCTTCCTTGTTAAGAATATCCTTGGGACATTCGCTTCACCAAAGTTACTAAATAAGTGAATTTTTTCCTGGAAAACTGACCCTTAGAGTGTATCAGTTGTGTGCTTCTATATAGATGTATATATCTATACATCTAACTGTGATATACATATGTGTATGTGACAATCTCAGTTAGCGACGGACTAGTGACCGATTAGCGACGGATATTTCCAGCTCCATTTGCATTAATCTACGGTACGACATGGTGATCAGGACATAGTCCCTGCAGGGATATTTCTACTTTTAAGCCTAGGGATATTTTGGTCATTTTGACACTTTTGTGAAATTGTAAATTATATAAATTAAATATGTGTTAGTTAAATTGTTGAGACTTGACCTAGAATTTAGCCTAATCTAGATGTTAATCATGACCCTAGAGACTAAGTTAGAGGGTTTCATTTAAGTAATCAAATTAGGGTAATATCTAGATATTTGTTAGAGTGATATTTTAGGCTAAAGGTTAAAGGATGTTGCTTTAATTGTGAGCCCTTAGATTGGCTAGAAATTGTTGGAGAAGCCTTGACCACTCATCCTAAACCCTAACGCTAACTTAATGGCAGCCATCACATATTCCCACCCTCTATAAATACATCCTATTAATCATTTGAATCATTTTTAATTCATTTTAATTGCCTCATTTAGTGTTCTTCCCCAATTCCTTCCCAGATATCCAAATCAACTCCAAATTGAGCCTAGTTTCTTGCATTGGGATCCCCTACCATTGAGGGTGCTAAGGGGAGCTAGCTAGCAAGGTTGCACAAGCATTTGGCATCACCAAGTGAAGAGGACACCCCCCCTATTCAAGGCTTTTTCCTTGAGTTTTAACTCAATAGGTAACATGCCTTAAAACCTATTAATATTGTGTTTTCTCTTCATGGTTGCATGCATCTAGGTACCATGGACCTGTAGGCTAAGTTTGGTAGGAAATAGTTTGGGTTTGGTGTCCGTATCGGGCACGTATCAAGGTTTTAAATTAAGTGTTTGATGATTTGCCACTGTAAGTTAAATGTTAATATTTTCGAAAACAAATTGCACAATCTTCTAGCCCTATAGGTGTAGATCACAGAACCCTAACACTGAGCACGAAACTGTGTCGTGTCCGTGTCTAAATTGGATATGAACACGCTGTGCACACCCACACACATTGTCCTGTTACCTCATGTCCAGTTCTCACTGGACACGACACGAGACACGACCAATTTTGGTCAGCACCTAGGGGCAGTGTCTGCACACACTTCCCCAAAAGTTTATGACTCCTCGTGTCGTATCGAGGACACGAGGACACGTGCACTGGTCGTGCACTGACAGTGCACACACGTACAGAGCCAACTTCGTGCGCGTCGTGTCGCGCGGACACGACACTTGGATACCTCGTGTTTGCACGAGTGTGTAGCCCAACACGTAGGCTACACGTAGATATGACCACGAGGCCCCACGTGGCTCGTGTCGTGTCCACGAGACACTTGCATCGCTGCACGATGTGGCACAGAACAGCGTGTATCAGTCGAGTTTTCTCGACTGATACGGTGTTCGTACTGTGTCCTGAGGACACGTAGACACTATGCAGACTACCCTAACCCTAGACCAACCCTAGGCGAACCTGGACACGTGACCACGAGACACATGGACACCTGTGTCGTTTCCTCGACCTAGGTGAACACGTGCACGAGGCTGCCTGTGCAGTGTTATCACATTCTGTATAAATTTGTGTTTTGGACACGTTTGTGTCCACTTGTTTGGACACAAACACCATGTTTGACACGTGTATGCATGACACATTGTTTACCAACCTTTATATTGTGTTTTTACCATGTTTTAATAATCGAATGTAGGATTTCAGGATGTGTACACTATTTCTGATACTGTGCTCGATATGGGGATTTAGGTATTTCCTGAGATTAAATTGTTTAAATACAATTTTTACATGTTATGAATGTATTGACAGGGTGTGTAGATAACAGGGATTCATTTGGGTTTTTGTTCGAATTTGATTTTGGGGTGTTAAAATGAGATTTGGTTTTTGATGTTTGTAAACTGAGATTTTAGGTGTTAATAGGTAAAATGGTTTTGTGGTAATCTGAGTTGAACTTATCATGAGAAAATTGGGTTTTTTTGGATATATTGAACACATGTAAACTGAGATTTAGTTGTATGTGGATGTTAATATATATATGTATACTATACTGTAATATATACATATATATACTTACCTGAGTCTCAAATATGAAAACTAAATTTAAGTTGAAAACCTGAGTATTTATTTCAATGTTAAACTGAGTTCAGTTATTGTAAATTCTGAGATTTTTAAACTGTTAAAACTGAATGTAGGTTGGGGCTTGACATAACTGAGAATGAATGAAAACCTGGGAATGGGTTTTCCCTTTCCTTGACAAAAGAAAACTGAGTTTTGGGTTCAATTCAAAACATGAATAATCTGAGATTTCCCTATGTTTGTAAAACTGAGAATTGGATTTTGATATGTAAACTGAATTCTAATTCCCTGAAAACCTGAGCCCCTAGGTCCTTTACACCAACCCATTCACAAATTTCAGATTTTGTTACACAAATAAACACATGCCACTCACTGTCCACACTCATAGTACACACATTCCTGTGCACTACACTCTGCACATTCACACTGTTTCTCCACTCCACCCTCTGTTTTCCTGTCACAAACTTCACCCTCACACACACACATATATATGCTCATACACATACATTGTGACCCTTCCCTCTCTATATATATGAATATTCATATATGTTATAATGTATAATAATATATGTATCATAAACCTATATGTATATATGCAAGTATGTAGGTAAACATGTATGTATGCATCTAGGTATTGTATGTATTCATGAACAATACAATGTATGAATGAACCCACAAGCTCTCAACCACACACACACTCTCTCTTAAACCCTTCCTTCTTTATATAGATGTATATATATACATAATGTGTGTGCATAGGTTCCTACATATATATGTATATGGAAGTGAAGGTAGATGCATATATATTGCTATTATGTAGTTGTGTGCCCTGTTAGCTAATGTTTTACCTATGTGTTAGATAGCTATTTGTTTACTTAGATATTTGTTTTTATAGGCCTAGTGTATAGTGTTGCCCTATAGCCTATTATGATGTTGTCTATGTTTAAGTATGGTATAGATATGTATGTGTGTTGGTTTGTAGACTTGTATAGTCTTGGTTAGCCTTAATTGACTTTTAGAGTTGACCTTGGTCTAGTTGACCTAGAATTGGCTTGTTAAGCCTAAGTTTGACCAACCTAGACAAGTTGACCAAGTTTAACCTCGTTTGACCTAGTTTGACTAAATTAGACTAGAATTGACCTAGTTGGACTGTTAGGGTTGACCTGAGTTGACCAAGGGTTGACTTTAGCTTAGATTGACCCTAAACATCATGTAGATGCATTGTAGTAGTCTTTCACCATTTTTAGACTTGTTGTAACTTGTGTTGCTCTGATTAGGAGACAGACACCCCTCCTCAGGCAGTACATCCTCTTCGGACATTCAGTTATCAGGCGAATACATTCTCTGATCGTTTCATACTTGTCACGACTTATATTCTCCCTCTAGATTACTTTTACTTGATGCTGTCACGTTATCATCACGGATTGGTACTATATGGATCTCTTCTTGGGATGTTATCCCCCTTAGCGGGCGCATCGGATACTTTATGACATGTGTTTCATGTACATCATGTATTCCTTGCTTCTGCATTATTCATGTATACTCATGTTCTCTCGTGTTCTTTCATGTACGTTCATGTACTTTCATGTTCTTTCATGTACGCTCATGTTTCCTCATGTGTTTCCTGTGTAACCAAAACATCATGTTCGTAACATAACTAGACTGGATCCTTGTGTATTAATTATGGGTAGGGGTGAGTATAAATGGTCATGTGATTTACCCATCATGTTCACTCTGTTACTTTTTATGTGTTTTCATGTACAACACAGCCTTCTTGGCTAGTGTCCCTCATGTTCACTCATGTACATCATGTTCAACCTAAGCCAATTACATGCCATCTCGTACTCTAAATCACTAGTCACTTACAGTTCTTACTTATCATGTATATATTTCTAGTTATCAAATATCTCTCTTGTTTTCATGTACATCTTCTTACAGCGTTTCATGTATCTTACTCTATTGCTTGCTTTATATTTCCTGCCATGATATGAACTGCATGAGATGTACTGTGCTCGCTCCTGTCCTGACTGGACCTGTTAAAAATATTACAGAGGATGAGGATGAGGCCCTTTGTACCACCTATTACGGAGCAGGCTTAGACGACACCTACGACCTGGCTCCTCTGGAGGACCCAGCTGCAGTACAGGATGCTACTCCCATAGTCTAGACTAGACAGCTAGGCTTTATCTTTCTTTTCAGCATTGTTTTTGACTTTCAGTTGTTGTTCTGAGATGTATATATCCTTTCATATTCTGTAGTTGAGATCTTGTATTCTGGATGTTGCTGAAATGTTATCTTAGACACTTAGACTCTTCTGATCATCTGTATTTTATTTTGAGTTCTATATCATATCGTACTTCTTCTTCCTTAGTTATGATTGAGTTTACATTCTACTATGTCACCCCCATTCAGGGAGTATATACTGCTTAGCATTGTATTGTTAGATGTTGTGACCTAGGACAGCGTTCTACCGCCGACACTACGGCGTAGGCTGGACGTACCCACTTCTCGTGCCCTTACTCTAGGGTACGGGTCGTGACAGAAACTATGTAGCCGTAGATAAAGTTGACTGTCCTCCGACCCTCATCCCTCGGCAATGATGATACGACAACCTATCACTATATCTTATATAGTAGTAGATGATGTTTTAGTATTACATTATGTGAGTTCATCTTGATTCTGTTACATTCTTCAGATACTAGATACGATAAGAACATATACTACACCATATGTACAGAACATAGATGATTCACACTAATGTATGCTAGAATGAATCTTGGATTGTGTTCTGAGCCATCCGTTCTCACACTTGGAGATACATCGAATGATAACAACGGATATTAGGTTACTCTTCAGGATAATTGATGTCTATTTTATATTAATTTGGTTTGGTCTATATGATTCTTGGATAATTGGTGTGCATTAAATTCGTATGTGCATATTTGGTCTATGTGATTCTTGGATAATTGGTATGCATTATATATTTGGTCTATGTGATTGTTGGATAATTGGTGTGCATTATATATTGGTTTGGTTTATGCATATTTTTGTGAACCGGAAAAGTGCTGCAATTTTTTTCAAAAAAATCTCAGTTAGCGACGGATATTTCCAGCTCTATTTGCATTAATTTACGGTACGACATGGTGATCAGGACATAGTCCCTGCAGCCATTCGACTGGCGAGGCAGAAACTATGTAGCCGTAGATAAAGTTGAATGTCCTTCGACCCTCATCCCTTGGCAATGATGATACAACAACCTATCACTATATCTTATATAGTAGTAGATGATGTTTTAGTATTACATTATGTGAGTTCATCTTGATTCTGTTATATCCTCCAGATACTAGATACGATAAGAACATATACTACACCATATGTTCAAAACATAGATGATTCACACTAATGTATGCTAGAATAAATTTTGGGTTGTGTTCTGAGCCAACCGTTCTGATCAAGCATCTTCCTTCTCCTCTCCTCCACCATGGCTCTGGACCCATCTGCTCCTCCCTACTTCCTTTCTTCTTATTTGACTCTTTCAGACAAATATGATATCCACCTCAAGTGTAGAGTCGGGGGAGAAGAAATGGGCAGAAAGATGATGGGGAAGTAGCACAGCCGACGACATGACCCGGAGGAAGTACAGATGTTTTCTTCAACATCCGTAGGAGAACTATAAGGATATATCTTTTCACAATATGTCACCTTTTCAAAGACCCTTAATGTGAATATCATGTTACCGCGGTGTCGGAAGACTAATATGTCATAATTTTTTAAGCCGTGTATTTTTACATAATCCTTCCAACTCTTTCCTCCTATGTAGTAATCTTGCATTACTACATAGCAGGAAAGAGTTTAGAGGATTATGTCAAAACACACGGCTTAGAAAATTATGACATGTTAGTCTTCCGACACCGCGGTAACATGGTTGTCACATTAAGGGTCTTTGACAAGGTGATATTTTGTGAAAAGATATATCCTTATAGTTCTCCTACGGATATTGAAGAAAACCTCTGTACTTCCTCCGGGTCATGCCGCCATCTGTGCTGCTTCCCCCTCCTCTTCCTGCCTATTTCTTCTCCTCCGACTCTACACTTAAGGTGGATATCATATGTAGCTGAGAGAGTAAAATAAGAAGAAGGAAGTAGGGAGGAGCAGATGGGTCCAGAGCCATGGTGGAGGAGAGGAGAAGGAAGATGCTTGATCAAAACTTGAGGTGGAAAAGTTGTGACGTTAATAGCATGAGAGAGGGAGAGGGTGAATGGAGGGAGGGAAGTGGATGCATGCCTTTGGCTCACTCGAGCGGTATTTGTCCTCCGACCCTCATCCCTCGGCAATGATGATATGACAACCTATCACTATATCTTATATAGTAGTTGTCACGCCCCAGAACCAGAATACTAGAGAGCGGGGGAATGACTCAGCCAGCTACGTATTATAGGTAGAGGAATACCGTATAATACGATCAATGCTGTCTAATAAGACGAGGGGGTGCATACTACATGAAGTCATACTATGGTCACTTCACATCTATTGTCTCAATCATTCAAACACGAAACAGAAATAGAGAAAATGTAAGATAAAGCAGTAAGGCGTCCCAAACGCTCAGTCAAAATGTTCTTGATATCTGGCTTTACAAAACATAGCCAGATGGCGAAGCAAGGTATACACAATTGTTATCAGCTGCAGTCTGACTTAATTACAATTATGTAAAAGTAAGTACAAGACAATCCGACTAACATGTCGGTGCCAAACGGCAAAATATAAAGTAAGTAACAAAACGAGCGGAGAAGTAAGGAACCCATTCGAGTCCTCATGCGATCATCCCTATAGTATTGACCATCTTGGAGGTGGAAGTAAGCTGAGTCCTCGGAAACCGGCTCTAAATCTGGCCATGCAAAACCAGAGAGGTTAGACCTCTAATAGCAAGTACCGCAAGGAAGAGGAATTTAAACCAGTAACTAAGAGAATATAATAATAGATCTCTGTTTGCTACTGGGATTCCCACAACGTCACGACACTTCGAACCAACCTCCCAACCAAACAAGGACAGAAGTTGGCCCGTCATGTCTCAACACTCTGATCATCTCAGTTAGTTAACAGAGTAGGTACAATACACAACCAAATCAATTTAAACGGCCATGCAACTACTACGGCTTGCTATTGTGGGTTCCAAGTTATCTTGGCATTATGCGATAAAGGATTCCTCAGTTCTTACTATGTGCAAGCAAGGCTAGTCTACCCAGTCAATCAATTGCGCCAATCATGAATTTAGACGAGTCCCAGCTAGACGTCCGTCGTTAATATACAATGTACAATAAATAATATAAGCAGATACCACTCCCTGCCCGTGTGGCAGATTTGCAGTATCTGTGGGAACCAGCCGGCCTGTCGGGCACTTAATAGTCCCAAAGAGGGCTGCCATGTAAGAACTTGGAAATCCGTTCTCTCCATGCAATCATCATTTTATTTAACTTAATAGCCTCTATGTTGAGTGAAATCCTATGCCGTGGATCATGGTCATTCAGAATGAGTACTTTCGTACGGGAGTACGATATGCACATCTCTACAACGATACCCGTACGGTTAGGTTGTAGGTCTTACATAGCATAATACAACAATCAAAACTAGCCACGGAATAATCATGCCTTGACCATAAAGTACACATGCTGCTTTTATAGAGAAATAAATAAATTGAAGCCTGCATATGCCTGTTTGCCAATATTCGGGATCGGCCAATCGATTTCAATAGTTCATAATTAATATGAACGTGTCTTATTCATTCAATTCAATAAGAAGACTAGCCTGTCTCTTAGTTCCAACTAAGAACGCATGATCAATTATTAGTCAATGTCATAATCAATATCAATCAATGTTAATTCGGGACAAGAATTGGTCAAAAGGCCCCAAAAATTATAGAAGTTCATGCAGCATGTGCCAGGAAACAGCATGTGCCAGGAAACAGCATGCACCAGAAACAGCATGCGCCAGGAAACAGCATGTGCCAGAAACAGTATGCGCCAGAAAACAGCATGCGCCAGAAACAGCATACGCCAGAAAATAGCATGCGCCAGAAAACAGCATGCGCTAGAAAGAGCATGCGCAAGAAAATAGCATGCGCTAGAAACAGCATGCAACAGGAAACAGCATGCGCCAGAAACAGCATGCGCCAGAAAACAGCATACGCCAGAAACAGCATGCGCTGGAAACAGCATGCGCCAGAAAACAGCATGCGCCAGAAAACAGCATGCGCCAGAAAACAGCATGCGCCAGAAACAGCATGCGCCAGAAAACAGTATGTGCCAGAAAACAGCATGCGCCAGAAACAGCATGTGCTAGGAAACAGCATGCGCCAGAAAACAGCATGCGCCAGCAAACAGCTTGGCAACAGTGTTTTGCCAGCAAACAACATACGCCACGAAAAATAGCATACTCCAGGACAGCATGCGCCAGCAAACAGCATGGCAACAGCTTTTTGCCAATAAACAGCATGCGCCAGGAAAACAGCATGTACTGCTCATCTTCTCCAATCAGCCTCTAATGACCATGAAACTCATGAACCAAAAAGACCATAAATCACTCAAAATCAATCAAAATTAGGACTTTCAATAGTCAAAATTGGGTAGAATCAAATTTCCTACAACATGGAACCACCAAACCTTGAAAAATAACAAAGTTACTAGATCAAAACCTAAAAATTCCGAAAATATATTAAACTTAGATCAACATGAAATGAGCCATAGAATCGAAAATGCTAAGTACTAAAGTATCTAAGAATCTTGAGAGGAAAACGATGGAACAAAAAAATGGAAATCCATCAAGAAGCAAGATGGCACTTGCCTAGCCCTCCTAGGTTGGTGGGGGAGTTTTGAGGAATAAGAAGAGAAATGAGAAAAAGTAATGAAGAAAGAGAGAGGGGATGAGGCTTTAAATTAAGGAGTGGTGGTAGGTGGGAAGTTGGGTTCATGTTGAACCATTAAGGCCGGAAATTAAACTAACTCGGGCCGAACCCAATAAGCAAAGCAGAAGGTAAAATGAAGAAAGTAAAATACAGAAAAATAATTAACATGAAATTAAAAGAATTTAAATACAGAACAATACATGATAAATATTAAATAAATACATTCCAGCAGTACATGTATTTTGAATACGTATTCCGGGAACGGAAAGTGACATCTCTACTCTCCTTAGAAAAATTATGTCCTCAAAATTTCAAATCCAAGCATGATAGGAACATCGGGACTAAATTAATCTAAGTATAAGCAATTTGAGTAAGCAATCATTCTACAATACCAATAGCAAGTAACATATCTATGTTTAACTATCGACGACACCAAGCAATTCTACTCATAAGGTGACAAGCATGAAGAGTTAAGACAATCAAGGTATACAGAAAGAGATATACCTTGTGAGTCAAACAGGTGCGGATACCGTGATCGAATATAATCCTCACGTTCCCACGTTGACTCTCCTAAAGAGTGATGACCCCAAGCAACCCGGACAAGGCTAATTGTTCGATTCTTGAGTATCTTCTTTCTTCGGACCAAAATAGACACAGGCTGTTCCTCGTAAGACAGGTTGGTACCAACAACCAGCTCAGAATGATCAAGGATATAGCTTGGGTCCGATACATACCTACGTAACTGAGCTACATGGAATACGTCATGCACCTCTCGTAACGAAGGTGGAAGGGATAAACGATAAGCAATATCGCCTATCCGATCAAGGATAACAAACGGGCCTACGTACCGCGGACTCAACTTCCCGCGAACGCCAAATCTAATGACCCCACGGGTATGTGAGATCCGTAAGAACATGTGGTCCCCAACAAAAAACTCTAGCGGCCTACGATGCTGGTCCACCCAATGACGATGCCGATCCTGCACAACTCGAAGTCGCTCTCTAATTCTCTTAATCACTTCAACGGTCTGGACAATCATTTTTGGGCCTAATATATTCCTCTCTCCGATATCATCCTATGCCAGTGGCGACCTACACTTCTTACCATACAGTGCTTCAAATGGTGCCATCTGGATACTGGCTTGAAAACTGTTGTTTTATGAGAATTCGACTAAGTGCAGGTGGCTCTTCCAAGATCCTCCAAATTCTAGAGTGCAAGCTCGCAACATATCCTCCAAAGTCTGAATTGTTCTTTCTGATTTCCCGTCTGTCTGGAGATGGTAAGCCGTGCTAAATCTTAACTTGGTACCCAGGCTATGATGTAAGCTCTCCCAAAAATATGATGTAAAACGGGTATCTCTGTCTGACACAATACTGACAGGGACTCCATGCTGCCTGACTATCTGTTGCATATACAACTCTACCAACTTTTCTGTAGATTGCCCTACTCTGAAAGGAAAAAAGTGTGCCACCTTCGTAAGCCGATCTACTATCACCCAAATGGCATCTTTACCACTTGGTGATCTCGGTAAACTGGTCACAAAGTCCATTATAATATGTTCCCATTTCCATTTTGGAATAGGAAGCGGTTGCAATAACCCAGCTGACCTTTGCTGTTCTGCCTTCACTTGCTGACATACCAAGCAACGGGAAACAAAACTAGCTATCTCCCTCTTCATTTCGTTCCACCAGAAGTGTTGTTTGATATCTTGGTACATCTTGGTCCCTCAAGGGTGTACAAAATACTGGGAACTGTGAGCTTCTGCCATAACCTCCTGTCTGATATCTCCATTAGGCACACATAGACGTGACCCAAACCTAAGTGTACCATCTTCATGAATTCTCATCTCCTTCCTGAGTCCTGACTCACATTTTTTCCTAAGCTTCTGAATCCTTGGGTCCTGTGCCTGAGCTGCCTTGATCCTGTCTACCAAGTTGGATTGAACTTGTAGACTTGTTAGGACTCCTACATCACTAGAAAGTATAACTTCGATGCCCATCTCCTGAAGGTCTTCTAAGATATGCCTCTGTGTTGTCAACTGTCACGACCCGCACCCGCTTTTCGGATACGAAGCGTGTCCTAGTCCAGCCTACGCTGCAGTGTCGACGGTAGAACGCTGTCTATACTCACAAGTCACTGAATCTCTATTCACAGGGAAATCTATATCTCATCCACAGAATAATCAAGACACAAACATTTTCAGTGAATATCCATGTAACTAAGCAATAATGAATATAAACTAAAAAGTATCAAAAATTAATGTCACGTCCGGTGAACACAAATCCACTACCAATAGACGAAAAAATAGAGAAATACAAGAAATAAATGACTGAGTACAAACTGCTAATCAAGACGACCTCAAATACAAGCACTACGATCTGATGCTACTCAAATCCACTCGTCTGTCCTGTCTCAAGCTCGGCTAACTTGAAGAGATCATCAGGTCCTCAGAGGACATAGCAAGATATATAATATACATGCCTATCTAGCAGTTTAATCATGCGTAAGAAATAAACAAGAAAGAACAAGAACAAGACTAATGAACACAATCACGAAACACGAACACTAGAACAACTACGTATAACTGAACTGCCAGATGAACGATAAATACAAGGTCAATGGAAGAACCAAACCCTCATCCCGAGCGTGGACTCACGGGTTTGAACTAAGCACTAACCCTCGTCCCGAGTGTGGACTCTCTGGCTAGCTCACGACAAGACACCCTCGTCCCGTGTGTGGACTCTCTGGTGTAAATGGTCAACCCTCGTCCCGTGTGTGGACTCTCTGGTGCCATTTGATCACGACAAATACCCTCGTCCCGAGCGTGGACTCTCTGGTGCACCAAATAACCCTCGTCCCGAGTGTGGACTCTCTGGTTGTGTACAACGATAATCAAGGCTATGGCAGTTCGCTACACGCACTCGTTCTATGACACGACTCAAGCAAGGTACTGACGAGAATAACCCCAATGTAAAACACAAGGCTAACATGAACATAGCTATAAACAATAAAAACAACTCCACAGAAAACAGCACGAAAAGCATATGTCCATAAATAATCAAAACTGGAAAATGAAATACAATGCATGTAAGTAAAACTGTAGAGGGAGGCAAGGTATACTTGCCTGTGGTCCTGAGCTGCTGGCACGGATCAAGTGCTGAGTCAAAGTCTCCAAACCTATGTTATGAATTAAGTCTAAATCAATACATGATATTAAACCAATGAATCTATTTATTAATTATACTAAGTATCCTTACACTTATTAACCTTAATGGTTCGGAGTTTGTTTACACTAGTCTCATAGCTAGTGCTTGTGTATAAAATTACATGTGTCCTACTGTTATCTAACATGCTGTAGAGATGAAATCCTGGCTTGCTAACCTTACACACAAAGAGTAGACTCTAGTTAGTCTTATTGGAAATCAATTAAACCATTAACTCATATTCACTAGTGCATAAACATGTTGTTACTAACTCTTTCCCTTTTCCCCCAATGATACATTAGGCCCCTTGACCCCTATACATGTAAGTCCCTGTGCTACTTACTAGTAACCTCTGTTCTGGAACCACATATCCAAAACTCTATATTACCTGGGTTGTGTCCTATACCAGTTTGGTATAGGGGGTCGAATTATACAAGGTCCTAGTGGCTTGGTATTGCCTAGTTTGAAAATACTGTTTGGCACCTGGCATAAGATTGTGACTCACATGCTTACAAGATATCACAGTACTCTTGTTAATCCTTGTATTGTCCTGTGTACCCTAATACACAGACACACATATGGACTCTAATGATACACTCTTACTGCTATGTGATTGCCTGTTCCCTTCAACTCATATCTGAACCAAAGACTGAGTCCTAAGAAATGGACTGCTGCTCAAGGTATGTAACTGAATTGGAGATTGCAATTGACTGGAATACAAATGCCCCAAACCAGGACTGAACAGGAAAAGATACTGGACTACTATATGTGCAATGCACCTCATCTGGTCTGATAGTTCCCTTCCAAGGAACAGGGCTTAACTCCACAGATGGAATACAAAGCATTTATATTGTTCAAGACAGATACCAAGGACTGAATCAAAAGTGCAAGTTAAGACTGAGCAGTTATAATTAATCCCTTGACACCCTATTTCCTAGTACCCTCTCTATACCTGGTACAGAGGTTAAACCAACTACTGATACTTAATCCTATCACCTTGCAACTGGTAGTGCTCGTAGAGAGCTGATACTTCATGCCTGTGGGCTGAAACTTAAGGGGTTGTGACCAAATGCAAGGCAGTAAAATTGGTGCAGTGCATCATGTTTTAGCGTGCAATACAAAGGGATAGTGTATATGCTATGAGTGAAAAGAACATTGCTAAGAGGAAAATTGATCATTCCAAACCCTGGTATGGTTTTGACTGAGCAACCAAACTAAGGGAACAAAGGTTTAAGATGTAAAGTGGACTGCTACATATATAAGCACATCCACAGGTTGCTATCCCATATATCTGACATACTCTCTACATCCAAGATACCTTGAATATTTGCACTAGTACTTAGTCTCTCTGATCCCCACGTACACTTGTAGGTACCATCTTAGAACATGCATAGGACTCTACCTCCACAAGTGGGACAGGTTTCTTTTTGTTCAGGTTGGTAGTGTCTAGGACACTTGGACTTCCCAAGCAAGTCTGATACAACTCTCTCTCCTGGGTTCCAACCTGAATCGTATCCCTAAGTCTGATACCTACCTAACTTTGAAACCTAACTCACCTTCAGGAAATCCCAATGAATCATATCTGTCTCTGATATGGCTAAGTCATCACATTAACGTGGGTTAAATGATACCTCCTGTGTAATCTAACACAGGATCATGCGTCATGGGCCTCCCTGATTCTGGAAGCACCCCTGGATCCCTATCGGTTTCAGGAATATCTTGATACTCGGTTTCCCCTGGTATCAGTATTTCATTAAAATGAAGAACATCGATATGGTTTTGGCTATTACAAGATCTGAGGTGGACTCTAGTATTTGAATATTCGAATATGTAACAGAGGTACCAACTGATACTCTCATCTAGCGAATACTCGAATACGTATCAGAATTAATCTACTGATACGCTCATCTATTGAATGCTCGAGTATGCATCAGAGGTACTCTAATCTATTGAATACTCGAGTATATGTCAGGCTTAATCAACTGAAAACAAAGGAAGAGGAAGACTTACCTCTGGTGTTGATGACCGTCTCTAACTCCCTCTCTTCATCGTTCTTCCTTTCTTGGTTCTGTTCCTCTGTTTGGTTAATCGACAGGAGAAATTTAGGTTTTCAGAGGAAAGTCGTTAGCTCCCCTATTCCTATATGTATATATGTATCTCTGTAGATAAGGGGATTACGATTTAAAATCTGATTTGAGATTAGAAATCCTATATGTATTTGAAATCTCTCAGGATTTGGATCGTTCCATACCTAACCTATAATTTCTAGGTTGGCTGAGAGTTTGCAGGTATGGAAATCAGAACTTGAATCTTGCTTTAGATCTCAAGGAGATTTGGATTTGGAAGGCATATCTCCTTGGTGAATAAGTAAACAGGAGATTATATTTGAATTGAGTTTAAATATGGGGAACTCGGTTTGAATCCGCAGGGTTATCTATACCAGGGGATTTCATACCCTAGGATCTGAATTTCTAACTATTGTGATAGGGTTCCAGGATTTGCTAGGAACTTGTTGGAATTTAGACCTAAAATCTGAATTTTCTATCATTGGTAGGGTATGTTGTCCTGTATTCGACTTCCAGGTTATAATTCTGAATTCAATTATCAGAATTTTGATAAGGCCCCTGTTAAATTTCCTCTTTTCAAAGAAGCCCCTTTATGAAAAGCTTAAATCTATATATATATATATCTGTTTAGGAAATAATGTCTAGCGTAATATGATAATTAACAGATAATAATAAAAAATTACATGCTAGAAATTGGTCAAGGGGTTTACAAGTCTACCCCCCTTAGACAAATTTTGTCCACAAAATTTAAGAAGCCGTGTTCTACCAGAAGGAAATAGTCTAGAATAAACTGCCATAAGAGAAAATTCAAATTTTCTAAAACAATTCAAAGTCTAATACTGCCAATCTCTACTGAAAATTCTCGCCAGCTGCTCCCTGTGGGGTTGTCGTATCCACCGCATTCATGGCGTAGGCTTGTCCTCCTTGTGCAGCTGGTAGTGGTGGTGCAGTCGCGTTCTTCTTCGGGCAGTCTCGAGATAAGTGCTGGTCGGATCCGCAAGTGTAGCACAACCTCAACCATCTTTGGCAGTTTTCTTGGACGTGGCCTCTTTTCTTGTAATAGTGGCAGGTGGGTGCATCTTGGACTTATTGTGGGGCTGCTCGTGGTTGCTGTTGATGCTGCGGTGCTGGGGTCTTCTCAAAATATTGGGGCGTTTTGCTGGTACTGATTGGTTGCTGCCTCCTCCGAATGCCTCTCGATTCCTCTTCGGCTTGTGACTAAGTTCTTATTCTACAGCTTGGGCGACTTCTAGGATCTCCTCGTAAGTGGCGGCTCGACTGGTGGCGATGGCTATACGAATCTCGTAAGATAGTCCCTTTCTGAATCGTCGCGTCTTGTCTTCAGGGGTGTTGACCAAGTTCTTCGCGAAGCGGCTGAAGCGAGAAAACTCCGATGTGTACTCGTCGACGATGCGGTTGCCCTGCTCTAGGTGCTCGAACTGTCTAATCAATGCCTCTCGCGCTACGTATGGGTAGAACTTCCTCTTGTATAGTCGCTTGAGCTCCTCCCAAGTCACGTCTGGAGCAGAAAATCGGGGCTCGCCTTGGTACCATATCCGCACGATGTCGAAAAGCTGTCCACTGACTGACTCAATCTTCAAATCTTCTGGAACTCGGGCCATCTTCAGCTACCTCTCCATGTTCTCTAGCCATTCATCAGCGTAGACGATCCCCTCTGTCCCATGGAACGACATGGGCCTAAAGTCCATGAAGTGCTTGGGATTCCCCGGACGCTGTCGCGGAGCATCTCGAATCTGAAAAACCTCTCTCAAAGTGTTGCAAAACATGTTGGCCTACTGTTGGATGATCCCGAGGAGTGTGACATTGTCCAGTGCTGGTGGCGGAGACAGAACATATGCTGGATACATCATCGGAGCTGAATACATTGTCGGAGCTGGATACATTGTCGGATGTGGGTGCATAGCAAATGCTGGATGCATTGCTGGTGCTGGGTGCATGACTGGTGCTGGACGTGGAACTCCTGGCGGTAGGACAGATGCTGGTGGCAGATCGGGTGCTGGTGGTGGAGTATGCGGAGGAAACTGTGGTGGTAGTGGAATATCGCCTCTGTTGAATCTCGAGAGCTGCGGCTGATTTCCCATGTGAGTGAGCTGGCCTCCTTGTGTTGGCGGAGTCATGTATGTGAAAAAGCCTTCTGTAGTCGGTGGAGTGTTCATTGCAGTGTTCCTGTCTTGAGAGTTCATCTTAACTGTAACAAGAGCAAACACTTTAGCCATTTGAAGAGAATTTCAAGCATGATGCAAGTCAAGGATTCAATAAAATCAAGGATAGAATTCAAACAAGGAGTCAAGACATGTGGATGAGATTCTAAGTGTCTAATCCTATTCGCAGGCTAACGACGGTACAGTGATGTAACCGAAGTGATTAACGTAGACCTTCATGGGCCACCAAAAAAATTTGTCACGACCCGTACCCGCTTTTCGGATACGAAGTGTGTCCAAGTCCAGCCTACGCCGCAGTGTCGACGGTAGAATGCTGTCTATACTCACAAGTCACAGAATCTCTATTCACGGGGAAATCTATATCTCATCCACAGAATAATCAAGACACAAACAAGATTAGTGAATATCCATGTAACTAAGCAATAATGAATATAAACTGAAAAGTATCCAAAATCAATGTCACGTCCGGTGAACACAAATCCACTACCAATAGACGGAAAAATAGAGAAATACAAGAAATAAATGACTGAGTACAAACTGCTAATCAAGACGACCTCAAATTCAAGCACTGCGATCTGATGCTACTCAAATCCACTCGTCTGTCCTGTCTCAAGCTCGGCTAACCTGAAGAGATTATCAGGTCCTCAGAGGACATAGCAAGATACATAATATACATGCCTATCTAGCAGTTTAATCATGCGTAAGAAATAAACAAGAAAGAACAAGAACAAGACCAATGAACACAATCACGAAACACGAACACTAGAACAACTACGTATAACTGAACTGACGGATGAACGATAAATACAAGGTCAAAGGAAGAACCAAACCCTCATCCCAAGCGTGGACTCACGGGTTTGAACTAAGCACTAACCCTCATCCCGAGTGTGGACTCTCTGGCTAGCTCACGGCAAGACACCATCGTCCCGTGTGTGGACTCTCTGGTGTAAATGGTCAACCCTCGTCCCGTGTGTGGACTCTCTGGTGCCATTTGATCACGACAAATACCTTCGTCCCGAGCGTGGACTCTCTGGTGCACCAAATAACCCTCGTCCCGAGTGTGGACTCTCTGGTTGTGTACAACGATAATCAAGGCTATTGCAGTTCGCTACACGCATTCGTTCTATGACACGACTCAAGCAAGGTACTGACGAGAACAACCCCAATGTAAAACACAAGGCAAACATGAACATGGCTATAAACAATAAAAACAACTCTACAGAAAATAGCACAAAAAGCACATGTCCATAAATAATCAAAACTGGAAAATGAAATACAATGCATATAAGTAAAACTGTAGAGGGAGGCAAGGTATACTTGTCTGTGGTCCTGAGCTGCTGGCACGGATCAAGTGCTGAGTCAAAGTCTCCAAACCTATGTTATGAATTAAGTCTAAATCAATACATGATATTAAACCAATGAATCTATTTATTAATTATACTAAGTATCCTTACACTTAGTAACCATAATGGTTCGGAGTTTGTTTACACTAGTCTCATAGCTAGTGCTTGTGTATAAAATTACATGTGTCCTACTGTTGTCTAACATGCTGTAGAGATCAAATCCTGGCCTGCTAACCATACACACAAACAGTAGACTCTAGTTAGTCTTATTGGATATCAATTGAACCATTAACTCCTATTCACTAGTGCATAAACATGTTGTTACTAACTCTTTCCCTTTTCCCCCAATGATACATTAGGCCCCTTGACCCCTATACATGTAAGTCCTTGTGCTACTTACTAGTAACCTCTGTTCTGGAACCACATATCCAAAACTCTATATTACCTTGGTTGTGTCCTGTACCAGTTTGGTATAGAGGGTCGAATTATACAAGGTCCTAGTGGCTTGGTATTGCCTAGTTTGAAAATACTGTTTGGCACCTGGCATAAGATTGTGACTCACATGCTTACAAGATGTCACAGTACTCTTGTTAATCCTTGTATTGTCCTGTGCACCCTAATACACAGACACAGATATGGACTCTAATGATACACTCTTACTGCTATATGATTGCCTGTTCCCTTCACCTCATATCTGAACCAAGGACTGAGTCCTAAGAAATGGACTGCTGCTCAAGGTATGTAACTGAATTGGAGATTACAATTGACTGGAATACAAATACCCTATACCAGGACTGAACAGGGAAAGATACTGGACTACTATATGTGCAATGCACCTCATCTGGTATAATAGTTCCCTTCCAAGGGACAGGGCTTAACTCCACAGATGGGTTGATATCCAATACAAAGCATTTATATTGTTCAAGACAGATACCAAGGACTGAATCAAAAGTGCAAGTTAAGACTGAGCAGTTATAATTAATCCCTTGACACCCTATTTCCTAGTACCCTCTCTATACCTGGTACAGAGGTTAAACCAACTACTGATACTTAATCATATCACCTTGCAACTGGTAGTGCTCGTAGAGAGCTGATACTTCATGCCTGTGGGCTGAAACTTAAGGGGTTGTGACCAAATGCAAGGCAGTAAAATTGGTGCAGTGCTTTTAGCGTGCAATGCAAAGGGATAGTGTATATGCTATGAGTGAAAAGAACATTGCTAAAAGGAAAATTGATCATTCCAAAACCTGGGATGGTTTTGACTGAGCAACCAAACTAAGGGAACAAAGGTTTAAGATGTAAAGTGGACTGCTACATATATAAGCACATCTACAGGTTGCTATCCCATATATCTGACATACTCTCTACATCCAAGACACCTTGAATATTTGCACTAGTACTTAGTCTCTCTGATCCCCATGTACACTTGTAGGTACCATCTTAGAACATGCATAGGACTCTACCTCCACAAGTGGGATAGGTTTCTTTTTGTTCAGGTTGGTAGTGTCTAGGACACTTGGACTTCCCAAGCAAGTCTGATACAACTCTCTCTCCTGGGTTCCAACCTGAATCGTATCCCTAAGTCTGATACCTACCTAACTTTGAAACCTAACTCACCTTCAGGAAATCCCAATGAATCATATCTGTCTCTGATATGGCTAAATCACCACATTAACGTGGGTTAAATGATACATCCTGTGTAATCTGACACAGGATCATGCGTCATGGGTTTCCCTGATTCTGGAAGCACCCCTGGATCCCTATCGGTTTAAGGAATATCCTGATACTCGGTTTCCCCTGGTATCAGTATTTCATTAAGATGAAGAACATCGATATGGTTTTGGCTATTACAAGATCTGAGGTGGACTCTAGTATTTGAATATTCGAATATGTAACAGAGATACCAACTGATACTCTCATCTAGCGAATACTCGAATACGTATCAGAATTAATCCACTGATACGCTCATCTATTGAATGCTCGAGTATGCATAAGAGGTACTCTAATCTATTGAATACTCGAGTATATGTCAGGCTTAATCAACTGAAAACAAAGGAAGAGGGAGACTTACCTCTGGTGTTGATGACCGTCTCCAACTCCCTCTCTTCCTCGTTCTTCCTTTCTTGGTTCTGTTCCTCTGTTTGGTTAATCGACAGGAGAAATTTAGGTTTTCAGAGGAAAGTCGTTAGCTCCCCTATTCCTATATGTATATATGTATCTCTGTAGATAAGGGTATTACGATTTAAAATCTGATTTGAGATTAGAAATCCGATATGTATTTGAAATCTCTCAGGATTTGGATCGTTCCATACCTAACCTATAATTTCTAGGTTGGCCGAGAGTTTGCAGGTATGGAAATCAGAACTTGAATCTTGCTTTAGATCTCAAGGAGATTTGGATTTGGAAGGAATATCTCCTTGGTGAATAAGTAAACAGGGGATTATATTTGAATTGAGTTCAAATATGGGGAACTCGGTTTGAATCCGCAGGGTTATCCGTACCAGGGGATTTCATACCCTAGGATTTGAATTTCTAACTATTGTGATAGGGTTCCAGGATTTGCTAGGAACTTGTTGGAATTTAGACCTAAAATCCGAATTTTCTATCATTGGTAGGGTGTACTGTCCTGTATTCGACTTACAGGTTATAATTCTGAATTCAATTATCAGAATTTTGATAAGGCCCCTGTTAAATTTCCTCTTTGCAAAGAAGCCCCTTTATGAAAAGCTTAAATCTATATATATATCTGTTTAGGAAATAATGTCTAGCGTAATATGATAATTAACAGATAATAAAAAAATTTACATGCTAGAAATTGGTCAAGGGGTTTACATCAACTTAAATGCACCACCTCTCCTGCTGAGAGCGTCTGCTACCACATTAGCCTTGCCTGGATGATACTGAAGCTCCACGTCATAATCCTTGATCAGCTCTAACCATCTTCTCTGTCCCATGTTCAGCTCCTTCTGAGTAAAGATGTACTTCAGACTTTTGTAGTCTGTGTACATGTCCACTCGATCACCATATAATTAATGCCTCCATAGCTTCAAAGCAAATACTACTGCCGCCAACTCCAAGTCATGAGTTGGGTAATTCTTCTCGTGGTCTTGAAGTTTCCTAGATGCATACGCTATCACCTTCCCATGTTGAATGAGGACACATCCAAGTCCTTTACCTGACGCATCACAATATACAGTAAAACCTCCGGGTCCAACTAGCAATGTAAGAATAAGCGCTGATATCAACTTCTGCTTCAGATTCTCAAATGATGTCTGACATTCTGCCGACCAGACGAATTGTACATCCTTTCGTGTCAAGCGGGTCATGGGTGCTGAAAGTCTTGCAAAGTCTACTATGAATCTTCTGTAATATCCTGCCAATCCCAAGAAACTTCGCACATCTGCTACGGTCTTGGATACTGGCCAACTCTCTATTGCTTCTACCTTCTTGGGATCCACTGCTACTCCAGCTCCAGATACGATGTGCCCCAAAAATGAAATATGGTCCGACCAAAACTCACACTTGCTGAGCTTGGAATACAACTGGTTCTCTCTCAGAACATGTAACACTTTCCTGAGGTGGTCTTCATGCTCCTCTTCACTAGTAGAGTATACGAGAATGTCATCAAGAAACACAACGACAAATTGATCTAAGTACGGCATAAAGATGCGGTTCATCAAATCCATAAATATTGCTGGAGCATTGGTCAAACCAAACGACATTACCAAGAATTCATAATGCCCATACTTCGACCTGAATGCTGTCTTGAAAATATCCTCCTTTCGAACCCTCACTTGATGATACCCTGATTGAAGATCTATCTTGGAGAAAACTCTAGCTATGCTCAACTGATCAAACAAGTCGTCAATCCTGGGTAGTGGGTACTTGTTCTTTACTGTTGCCGCGTTAAGCTTCCTGTAATCGATGCACAATCTGGATGACCCATCCTTTTTCCCCACAAGTACCACTGGTGCTGCCCATGGTGATATGCTAGCTCGGATGAACTTCTTCTCCTTCAGTTCCTTTATGTGCTGATATACCTTGGCCTGTTCTGAATCCGCCATTCTGTAAACTCGATCTGATATCGGTTTAGTTCCAGGTAGCAATTCTATGCTAAGCTTAATATCCCTAACCGGTGGTAGACCTAGAAGTTCTTCGGGAAATACGTCCAGAAACTCTTCAACTACCTTCGGAACTTGAACTTCTTTCATTGCCGTCACTACTCCCTGCTCTTGTTGAGTTGCCACTGATCTGACTAAGGTGAACCCGCTTCATGCCTGGAATATCAAAAGATACACTCCCTCTACGACAATCTATTATCGCATGACTGTTTTTCAGCCAGTCCATGCCTAAGATAACGTCGAAATTTCCAACAGAAAATTCTATCAACCGGACGGGTAAGGAATACCCGCAAACTACAACGCTACATGCTAGAATAACTCTACTAACTCCTACGAGCCCATTACCAATGAGTATATTTAACCTTCCTGGCAATGTCTCGAATTTTATTCCTAGCCGTGTTGTAAATTGTGCAGATATAAATGAGTGTGATGCTCCCGAATCAAACAATGCTACTGTGGGATATGAGGCGACGAGAATGTTACCTGCCACAACATCTCCCGATGCTAATGCATCCTCCAAGGACAGAGTGAATGCCTGCCCTCGACCTCCTTGTTGGTTCCTATGTTGCGGCCTAGCCTGGTGCTGCTGTAGGCCCCTGTCTTGATGATGCTGGGGTGGTCTATGCTGGTGTTGATGCATCGGCGATCCCTGCTGCCAAAACATCTAAGCCTGTGTCATGAACGGGCGTTGTGCCAACGGTCTCACTGCCACCGCTGGTCCTCGATACTGGCCTGCCCCTGGTGCTGGCAGAGCAGGAAATTGTTGCACTGGTCCTCCTGACCTCGAATTCATGGGACAGGTGGTAACCCGATGATCTGTTTTTCCACATATCAAACACTGTCCGTTCAATGTCCGACACACATCTCTAGTGTGCCCTACCTTCCCACAATAAGTGCAGCCCGCTGGGGGTTGCTGGTTCTTCCTCTGTTGCTGTTGCTGCTGCCTTGGTGGTGGTGCTGGCCCTCGCATTGCCACATCGTGGATGCGAATGCCAAGGGATGGTGCTGTTGTTCGGGGCGCTGCTCCCCCTCCTCCTTCAATCTGACTGTGGGATCTCTTCTGACCTCCAGTCCTTGCCATGATCCTCTGAATGGTGATCTCATGGCTTCGAATTACCGTCAATACTTCGTCGAAAGTCTGATAATTATGCCCCTCTATCAATTGCAAGAGCTCAAGATGAAACCCTTGCTGGAACCTCATAGCCCTCTGGCTCTCCGTTGCTACCATCTCCGGGGCGAACGTACTCAATCTGTAGAACTCCGCTGCATAAGCATCTACCGTCTTGCCGGCCAGCTTGAGGTTGATAAACTTCTGTTGTAGCTCAAACTGTGCCACAACTCCATAGTACTTCTTCTTGAACCTTGCAGTAAAATCGTCCCAAGCAACAGGACGTCTGATGCCTACTTCTTCTGATTTCTACCAATCACGCGCGAGATGTTGAAGTAACAACTTCACTTGATCCACACGTTCTTCTGCTGGTACCTTCGCTGCCGTCAGAATAGCCTTAATATCCTTAAGCCATGTATCTGCTGAGATGGCATCCTCCGTGCCCTCGAAACAGCGGGGGTTGAACTTGCAAAATCTGGTTGATGCTCCTGAATCTGGCCTTGCCCCTCTTTTCAAAGCTGTCTGCAACCCTTGGTTGAGTAGTACGTTCTGCTCCTGCAACTGAGCGTGCATGCGCTGCTGGGCTAACATCTGGTGTTGCTGAGTAGCCATCATCCCTCTCATGATCTCCAGAAGGGCCGGTGTGTCCAGGGGTAGGTGGAACTCTTAGTGATGTGGAACTGTTGGTGATGGTGGAACCTCCGGATACTGCGATCCAGCTGCTGCTTCCACTATCACTTCTTCTTGAATAGCCTCTTGGGGTAGTACTGGCCCTTGTTGCTGACCAACCTGGTCAGGTTGTCCATGTTTCCCTTTTTGTTGTTGTCCAGTTCTGACAGATGCGGACGAAGTGCCCCTAAGAAAAGGGACAAGAGAGCTATCAAACGACCAGACATGAAGGATCAATGAAGCCAAAGGATACGGGAATGTCAAGCTAGGATTGGGAACAACGAATCATGAGATCAAAGGGGAACATGTGTGATTGAGACATCCTATAAATCAAAACACCCTACAAGTCTGAAATCAGACCTGCATGGGCTACCACTAAAACCTTGTCACGCCCCAGAACCAGAATACTGGAGAGCGGGGGAATGACTCAGCCAGCTACGTATTACGGGTAGAGGAATACCGTATAATACGATCAATGCTATCTAATAAGACGAGGGGGTGCATACTACATGAAAGTCATACTATGGTCACTTCACATCTATTGTCTCAATCATTCAAACACGAAACAGAAATAGAAAACATGTAAGATAAAACAGTAAGGCGTCCCAAACGCTCAGTCAAAATGTTTTTGATATCTGGCTTTACAAAACATAGCCAGATGACGAAGCAAGGTATACACAATTGTTATCAGCTGCAGTTTGACTTAATTACAATTATGTAAAAGTAAGTACAAGACAATCTGACTAACATGTTGGTGCCAAACGGTAAAATATAAAATAAGTAAAAAAATGAGCGGGGAAGTAAGGAACTCACTCGAGTCCTCCTGCGATCATCCCTCTAGTATTGACCATCTTGGAGGTGGAAGTAAGCTGAGTCCTCGGGAACCGGCTCTAAATCTGGCCATGCAAAACTATAGAGGTTAGACCTCTAATAGCAAGTACCGCAAGGAAGCACGATATGAGGAATTTAAACCAGTAAATAAGAGAATAAAATAATAGATCTCTGTTTGCTACTGGGATTCACACAACGTCACGATACTTCGAACCAACCTCTCAACCAAACAAGGACAGAAGTTGGCCCGTCATGTATCGACACTCTGATCATCTCAGTTAGTCAACAGAGTAGGTACAATACACAACCAAATCAATTTAAACGGCCATGCAACTACTACGGCTTGCTATTGTAGGTTCTAAGTTATCTTGGAATTAGGCGATAAAGGATTCTTCAGTTCTTACTATGCGCAAGCATGGCTAGTCTACCCAGTCAATCAATTGCGCCAATCATGAATTTAGACGAGTCCCAGCGGGACGCCTGTCGTTAATATATAATGTACAATAAATAATATAAGCAGATACCACTCCCTGCCCGTGTGGCAGATTTGTAGTATCTGTGGAAACCAGCCGGCCTGTCGGACACTTAATAGTCCCAAAGAGGGCTGCCATGTAAGAACTCGGGAATCCGTTCTCTCCATGCAATCATCATTTTATTTAACTTAATAGCCTCTATGTTGAGTGAAATCCCATGCCGTGGATCATGGTCATTCAGAATGAGTACTTTCGTACGGGGGTATAATATGCACATCTCTACAATGATACCCGTACGGTTAGGTTGTAGGTCTTACATAGCGTAATGCAACAATCAAAACTAGCCACGGAATAATCATGCCTTGACCATAAAGTACACATGCTGCTTTTATAGAGAAATAAATAAATTAAAGCCTACATATGCCTGTATGCCAATATTCGGGATCGGCCAATCGATTTCAATAGTTCATAATTAATATGAACGTGTCTCATTCATTCAATTCAATAAGACGACTAGCCACTCTCTTACTTCCAACTAGGAACGCTTGATCAATTATTAGTCAATGTCACAATCAATATCAATCAATGTTAATTCGGGACAAGAATTGGTCAAAAGGTCCGAGAAATTATAGAAGTTCATACAGCATGTGCCAGAAAACAACATGTGTCAGGAAATAGCATGCGCCAGGAAACAGCATACGCCAGAAACAGCATATGCCAGGAAACAACATGTGCCAGAAACAGCATACGCCAGGAAACAGCATGCGCCAGAAACAGCAAGCGCCAGAAAACAGCATGCGCCAGAAAATAGCATGCGCCAAAAACAGCATGCGCCAAAAAATAGCATGCGCTAGAAATAGCATGCGCCAGGAAACAACATGCGCCAGAAATAGCATGCGGCAGAAAATAGCATACGCCAGAAATAGCATACGCCAGAAACAGCATGCGCCGGAAACAGCATGCGCCAGAAACAGCATGCGCCAGAAAACAGCATGCGCCAGAAAACAGCATCTCTCCTTCTTTCGAGCCGTAGTTTGCTTTGAGCTGAGCCTATGTTTCTTTTTTTCCTTTTATTCTTTCTCGAGGAGTTGAGGGATTCCACCAAGGGGGGCTTTGTCCGGGGATGGGAGTCTTTCATATGAGGATTCACCTCTGAAACTCAAAAGAGGGTCTTACCCTACGCCCGCATGCCAGAAATAGCATGCGCCAGAAAATAGCATGTGCTAGAAATAGTATACGCCAGAAAACAGCATGCGCCAGAAAACAACATGCGCCAGAAAACAGCATGTGCCAGAAATATCATTCGCTAGAAAACAACATGCGCCAGAAAACAGTATGCGCCAGCAAACATCATGGCAACAGTGTTTTGCCAGCAAACAACATGCGCTAAGAAAAATAGCATGCGCCAGGACAACATGCGCCAGCAAACAGCATGCGCCAGCAAACAGCATGCGCCAGCAAACAGCATGGCAACAGCTTTTTGCCAGCAAACAACATGGCAACAGCTTTTTGCCAGCAAACAACATGCGCCAGGAAAACAGCATGTACTGCTCATCTTCTCCAATTAGCCTCTAATGGCCATGAAACTCATGAACCAAAAAGACCATAAATCACTCAAAATATGTCGAAATCAGGACTTCCAATAGTCAAAATTGGGTAGAATCAAATTTCCTACAACATGGAACTATCAAAACTTAAAAAATAACAAAGTTATTAGATCAAAACCTAAAAATTCCAAAAATATATTAAACTTAGATCTACATAAAATGAGCCATAGAAATCGAAAATGCTAAGTACTAAAGTATCTAAGAATCTTGAGAGGAAGACGATAGAACAACAAAAATGAAAATCCATTAAGAAGCAAGTTGGCACTTGCCTAGCCCTCCTAGGTTGGTGGGGGAGTTATGAGAAAGAAGAAGAGAAATGAGAAGTAATGAAGAGAGAGAAAGGGGATGAGGCTTTAAATGAAAGAGTGGTGGTAGGTGGGGAGTTGGGTTCATGTTGAACCATCAAGGCCGAAAATTAAACCAACTCGGGCCGAACCCAATAAGCAAAGCAGAAGGTAAAATGCAGAAAGTAAAATACAGAAAAATAATTAACGTAAAATTAAAAAAATTTAAATATAGAACAATACATGATGAATATTAAATAAATACATTCCAGCAGTACATGTATTTAGAATACGTATTCCGGGAACGGAAAGTGACAGTAGTAGATGATGTCTTAGTATTAAATTATGTGAGTTCATCTTGATTCTGTTACATTCTTCAGATACTAGATACGATAAAAACATATACTACACCATATGTACAGAACATAGATGATTCACACTAATGTATGCTAGAATATATTTTGGGTTGTGTTCTGAGCCATTTGTTCCCATACTTTGTAATTAAGCATGTGAAATAGAACTGATTATGTTTAGTTTGTCTTACGATACAGATTTTCACATCCAAATTGAAATGGATCGTTACTTCGTTGATCGTATATAGATGTACTAGCGGATCAACCTCCTGTATCGTAGGTACTTATAAGTATTGACCGTATCGGATTAGTATCGATCTATCGTTTTGGTATTAGCCGTGTCGGTTGGTATTGGTCTTAGCGAATTGGTATCGTCCTATCCGATATGTTTTGGCCGTATAGCTAGGATTCATATTAGCCTTATCGATTTGGTATCGGTCATATCCGATAGGTATCGGCCGTATTGGATTAGTATAGACCATTTTGGATTAGTATCGTGGAAGGTTTAGTAACAACTGTACTTGGATTTCTCTCTTCTAGAGCTAGATTACCATTGCAAGAGAGTCATGAGAGCGTAGCTGGCCAGTTACAGAACATACATACAGTTGTTACTAAACCTTTCACGATACTAATCCGAAATGGTCTATACTAATCCAACACGGTCGATACCTATCGGATATGACCGATACCAAATCGATAAGGCCAATATGAATCCTAGCTATACAGCCGATACATGTACATGTCGGATATAGGACGATACCAATTTGTTAAGGCCAATACCAATCTGATATGTCCTATACCAAACCGATAGACCGATACTAATCTGATACACTAGATACTAAGTACATCCAGCCTATACCAGCGGATCCACCAATTACTGCACGATAGGCCCAACGACTCCAGTTACATCCGGTTATTGGTGAGTACATGATTACATAGTAATTCTGTTAGTCTTGTGATACAGATTTTTACTATCTCATGCTACTAACGTCACAACTTTTCCCGTGCTGCTCCCTCTAATGATGATGAACGCAAAAAACCAACGTGACAACTTTTATAATTTGAGTAAATTTCTTTACCCTATATGAAAATTTGTGTTGTCAGAGAAATGGCTCCTAGGACTCGCCGAGGTGGTGCTGCTAGTCGAGGAAGGGGCCAAGACAAGAAACCCTTGGAGGTCGACACGGAGGAAGTTTTCGTCGTCAAACAAGAGCCGGTGACTGTTAAGGAGGAGGTGTTACCAAAGGTCGAGGTCAAGAAAGAATCGATGACCATCAGGGAAGAGATTGCTCCCAAGGTTAAAGTTAAGGAGGAGCCACCGTCAGAGAGTAGTAGCATCGGGACTGGCCCTCCTATCCCTACAGAAGACCTCAACCAGATTGAGCCTTCGTATGCAAAGTGGCTGATAGAATGGTACATGCCTCAACGCAACTATGATCCATGGCTGTGAGGGTTTATTGTCTGACTTGTGGTCTTTGCTGAGGCCAAAGTTGATTTTCCTATGTATTTTGGAATTTTGGAATATTTATGGAAATTTTAGAATATTTGTAGGAATTTTGGAATATTTGTGCTATGATCGGATTATAACGACGGATATTAGGTTACTCTTCAGGATAATTGATGTCTATTTTATATTAATTTGGTTTGGTCTATATGATTCTTGGATAATTGGTGTGCATTAAATTCGTATGTACATATTTGGTCTATGTAATTCTTGGATAATTGGTGTGCATTATATATTTGGTCTATATGATTGTTGGATAATTGGTGTGCATTATATATTGGTTTGGTTTATGCATATTTTTGCGAACAGAAAATGTGCTGCAATTTTTTTTCAAAAAAATCTCATTTAGCGACGAACTAGTGACCGATTAGCGACGGATATTTTCAGTTTTTGACTACTGTTCGATGGAATATCCGTCGCTAACTGGAGATTTGAAAATGTTTCCATGTAGCGACGGGTGGTCGACGGAATATTCGTCGACAACATTCTGGTGGTATATAGTTCGACGGAATGGCGACGACTTATCCGTCGCCATGGTTCTGGAAATAGCAAGCATTTCCAGAACAAGGTCGACGGATAATCCATCAGTAGTCCGTCGCTAATCCGTCCTTTGTTAGTGACGGTGGTCGACGGAGTAGCGACGGCTAATCCGTTGCCATGGTTCTGGAAATGCCAAGCATTTCCAGAACATGGTCGACGGATAATCCGTCAGTTTGTCGTCGCTAATCCATCCTTTGTTATCGACGGTGATCGACGAAATAGCGACGGAACGATACACTCTGATACGCTATTACGACGGTTTACCGACGGACCATTACGTCGCTATTGTCTACACAGTTCACTATTTAATACTTGAAATAGACGAAAGTCCGTCGAAAAGTAGTCGCTAATGCTTCGTATTGTGAAGTCGAAATACCGTCGCTATTCCGTCGCTTGACGACTACGTTGCGACGGACCTTTATTAGCGACGAGCTGATTGCCGACGGATTATTTTGGCCAAAACCCGTCAGTGATCGGTCGCTAATACAAATTCCCGTCGGACGGGCGACGGATCTGGCCGTCGCTAAATCGACAAATTTTGGTAGTGAACCATACCTTGTCAAATAATCTACATCTCAATCCACATAAGAACAGATATAATGAATGAACAATATGTTTTATAGTCTGCATTCCACTAGCATATATATTCGAATAGACCTATAGTATTTGGGTTCCTAGAATTTATTTTCTATTTTGGAGAATTTTTTATTTTTATTGGATATGTAGTAGTTAGATCAATGTTTTGATCTTGAGATCACAAGGGTGCGTGCCTGAACCTATAGGTGAGGTGTAGTAAAACTAGGTCATATATGGTCACTAGGGTCCCTTGATAGTTCCAAATGTGTTATTCCACTAATTTAGATTTTTTTGGAGATTTTTAGATAATTTTATCTGTAATAGTATTATTTTTATAGGCTTCTAGGATTTATTAGAAGGACACACGAGGTTATTTTTTAGGCCAAATATTTTATTTAAACTCTAGAACCCTCAAACTATTTTCCAAAAATTTATAGAAAAATTTAGGAATTTTCTATAATTTATTAGATTTTTATGATTTTAAACAATTTTCTATAACTAGAAACCCAGTTTATACAGTCAGTAGCTATGGGGACTGCCTATCATCCACTCCGACCAATACAGCCTGGCCCGTGTGTCAGTCAGCGGAGCTGCTGACTCAGCTGATTTCCTAAATTAGAGCCAGCGGCTCCATGAGCTGCAACCAAGCCAAGCCGGCTCGATCCCCATCCGTCCGATCTGGGTGGAAGGCAGCAGATATTTCTAAGTGTCCCCGTCCACCTGCGGCTTAACAGCCCATCGACTCTTTTTCCTATATATAGGTTATGATAATTCGTAAACCTAAATTCCAACAGCCTTTTTATGAAAGATTTCAAGTAGAGTCCTTCAACTTCGTGGAGCGAATGCCGCTAATCTAGATGTTCTTTTCGCGACTATTTTTTTGTTAGAAGTGCATCGAGGTTAGTTTCCGAATATCTAATTTTTTACTTGAATTTTGTGTACGAATTTCTGGAAAATTATTTGAGTGTCGGTTGTCCAAAAATCAACGTATCGCACGATTTTTGATATTTTGAGAGATCCCGAATCCGATTCACGATCCGTTTAAAGTTTTAGAAAGCTGACACAGAGATCTACAACATATAATTTTTCTAGTAATTCTTAAATTCGTCTAGTACTTTATTTTATTCGTAGAACTCATATTTGGCTAATGATTCATCGATTTGGTCACAGTTAGCCATAATGACGATAACTTTTGACTAAATCATTATTTTATGGCACCATTAATTTTGGTGCACTCGTAGTACTGAAATCTACTAGGGTGCACACTAAATTTTTTGAGTTCATAATGTTTAACAAGTTAGTCAATAATATGCCTCTATTTGCGTGCCACGGATCCCAAATTTGGAACCGTAACTTTTCTTGGCCAAAAATTTGTGTTTAGTTTTTATTTCAGAATTATATTAGATTAAATTATGTTTTTAGATGATTTATTCCAGAATTAAGTAGAATTAATTAGGTTAAACATTAGTCACTTTATAGGATTTTTAGAGTGAGAATTTAGATCTAACTTGTGGTTGTTTATGTGACGGGTAGATCGGACTACGACGTCTTGAGTTTGTGACTTGATCATCTATCAGAGCAGACAAGTATCACTATGACCTATGTTGCCTTTATTTTTTACTACAAGTATCTTCATATCGTTCTCACTATTACTTCCTTATAATTTATGTTGTCGTTGTTCATGATTACTATTGTGCACGAGAGTTAGAATCGTTAGGGTATATATACATGTTCATGTCTCAGTTCTTGTTTTTCATGTTTACTGATGTTTTATCGTAATGGACATGTATTATGAATGAGTCGGGTGGAGGAATATAACAAGTAAGCATGTGGTCAACAAATTGAATATATACCGATTGCATTATATCAGTCATGCGCCACATGTATGACTGACGGATATCCAAAATTGTCTACATGCAAAAAGTTAGTATTCTAAAATGCACAGTACACGTAACAATTGATCTTTGTTTCTATATTGTTTATTTTTTGTCTTCCATCGAGTCTATTTCATACTGTTATTATTTCATAGTAGTACTCTTCTTATCATATCATGTCATGTCTATAGTTTATCTTCCTTATTAATGTTTCTTCATGCAGGTATACTATATTGTGTAATATATTTTATGGTAATCTTGCTCCAATTCAGACTTGATAACTATTTTTCAGCTTTAGACGACGTGATCTATCTCGAGGTCTATGGTGAGTATATTGACGACACTGACGTCACTAGCGTACCCGATTCTAGCACTGATGCAAATTAGCATTTTTTCCATATGGATTCGCATTAGTTAGTAGTTATAGTCATAGAGTTTATTTTATTTGTTTTATTTTTCGCTACCGGGTTTGTTTCCGAGACTTTCTGAGTTGTAGTGCATTATTTGATAATTATAATATTGAGACTATCGGATATTTTTTTATAACTGATGGCTTAGATGTGGATGATATATGTTGTCACCCTCACTTTTCCCAGTTAGGGGTAAAATGGTAATTTTCCATTTTATAATATTTTTGGGAATTTTATTTCATGAATATTATTATTTAATTATTATAGGAGTCGGGTTCGAATTTCATCGCATTCCGAGCTAATTCGGGACCCCGGTGAATTTCGACTTGAGCTGTAATTAGCATGTTATCTAACCATGGCCTACCACACTAAACATTAGGGTTTAAGAGTTTGGACTAGTCCCCCATGAGTAATTTAGTTTAATTATAATTTTTAATTATTTTTAGCAACTTCCTAAACCTAATTTGGATTTCATTTAACATTAGGCTTAGGGAGGGGCAAACTTGTAATTACAAGTGCCCCTCACCACCATGCTTTGGCCGGCCACCTATAGCCCCCCCCCCTCCCCCCCCCCCCCCCCCCCCTCTCTCTCTTTCCTTCACCACCAAGTAACTTCTCCATCTCCATTTCTTTCTTTCTTCCAAGCTTTTCTCAAGAGAGAACCCATTGTTAGGTATGTTTTTAACTCTTCATTAATTTCTCTTTTGCATTCATGTCTCACACAATAAATGGAGAGGAGCTCATTCTCTACCATTTGCCCACAAATTTGTAGGTTTTTCCTAGAAAAATAGGTTGATGATTTATTAGGATTTAATCCTTAGAGAGTGGTATATATATATATATATATATATATATATATATATATATATATATATATATATATATATATATATATATATATATATATATATATATATATATATATATACATGTATATTTTTGTGTGTGTATATATTTGATGTGTTGTGTTGTGTGAGGATTAGTGTCATGAGGATGAGAGTGGTGAGAATGTGTGTGTGTTTGTGTTGTGTGAGAGTGTGTCCATGTGTGTGTGTGTGAGTGTGTCTATATATATATATATATATATATATATATATATATATATATATATATATATATATATATATATATATATATATATATACATTTATATATATATATATATATATATATATATATATATATATATATATATATATATATATATATATATATATGGATATGTATATATATATATATATATATATATATATATATGGATGTGTGTATATGGATGTGTGTACATTGATGTGTATATATGGATGTGTGTGTGTTATATATATATTTAGATGGATAGATAGATATCTAGATAGATATATAGTTATGTATATATATATATATATATATATATATATATATATATATATATATATATATATATATATATTTTTAGATATATATTTTTTTTCTATATAGTTATGTATATAGTTATGTATATACATAACTATATGTATATAGTTATGTATATAGTTATGTATATATATATATATATATATATATATATATATATATATATATATATATATATATATATATATATATATATATATATATATGAAGTATATATATATAGAAAAAAAAAAAAAAATATATATATATATATATATATATATATATATATATATATATATATATATATATATATATATATATATACTTCATATATATATATATATATATGAAGTATATATATATATATACTTCATATATATATATATATATACTTCATATATATATATATATGAAGTATATATATATATATATATATATATATATATATATATATATATATATATATATATATATATATATATATATATATATATATATATGAAGTATATATATATATATATAGGAAGTACAAGGAGATGAGAAGAAGAAGAAGAACAGCCCAGCAGCAGCAGCAGTTGCTGCAGGACAGCAGCAGCAGCACCTGGCTACTGCCAGGTTGAAACCCCCCCCCCCCCCCTTTGGTGCTAGTTCACCTATTAACCCCCCCCCCCCCCCTCCCTTTACCTATATATATGTATATATATAGATATATATATATATATGTATTATATATGGATAGAAACGTAGAGAAGAGTAGAAGAAGTTTATGGAATTAGAAGTTAGAAAAGAATTAGAAGTTAGAAGGAAAGATTGGAAGAAGTTAGAAGAATAGGAAGAAGGCTAGAATAGGAAATAGGGGAAAATTGAGTTAGAGGGCGAAACGGAGCCCGGAGTATCGGAATGAGTTGAAACTTGGCGTGGGACAAGAATACGTGATTTAGATTTTGCGGATAGGCTTTCGGGTGGAAATCGGGGTTGTAGGGCGCCGGTATCGCGCCGTACCATCCCGTATCTTGAAATATTCAAGATACCGGCAATGGGCCGTAACATGGACAAGATGTCCATTTTACTTAGGTATCTTGCTAGGTAATATATGTATAGGCTAGTACCTTACTACCCTAGGGAGCTCGGGTCAAAATACCAAGCGTAGGTAGGCTAACTTGATAGTTGGCTAAGCTAGAATTTTACCCCTTTTAAGGGTAAAATAGGATATTGGCCTATGGCCAAGATATGAGTTTCGAAGTCCAAGATGGACTTGAATATGGGTTGTAGAGGTTGGTAATAGTTAGAAATAGTCACCTAGACCTAGTCTTGACCCCGGTTGACCACGGTTGACTTTTTGGACCAAAAGTCAACTATAGGTCAACGCTTTATCCAAATTAGTTCCAATTTCCATTAGACTTGTGTAGTTGACCAAAAGTCAACTATTAGTCACCATTGACCTAGGGTTGACCAGGGTTGACCTAGAGTTGACCAGAGTTGACCAGGGTTGACCAGTTGACCAACAGTCAACTGTAGGCCAACTCTTGACCCCGTTTGACTTTCTTTGACTTGTTTTGACCCGTGATGCCTGGTATGACCTAGGATTGACTTGGGTTGGCTTAGATTGACTTGATATAACTTGATTTGACGTAGATTGACTTGACAGGACTTAGTGTGACTTAGTGAAACCTAGTTTGACCTAGATTGCATATTATTTATTGTAAATCATTCCTAAACTTCTTTAGACCTAAATTAACTTACAGTATCTCATATTTAGGTCTTCTGATACCGCTTTGAGCATTGATATATCCTACAGCTCAGGGTAGCAGGCGAGTACATTTACTGATAGTTTTCATTGTCTTGATATCTGCTATATCTGATTCAGTCGTAGTGTCTTACTTGATTCTTAGTCACGATAGTTCACGGACTAGTACACATTGGATCATGACATGAGATGTTGTTCCTAGATTTCTGGGTATATGGGTACACTCCCTGTCTTGTTCCCTGTACTTATATAGACACCGATTTCTAAGAGGATTTGCTACCCTTTTACGAAATCACGTGCCATGACGTGTCATGTCCAGATCCATTGTACTATTCGGGGATGGAGAATTATTAGGGGCTATATGATCCAAGCCACCCTGTCACTATTCATGTGCTCGTGCCACTCTTCCCTCACGAAGGGTGTAGCGAGATCTTTTTGTCTTGTGCTCGTTATCCAGGTTGGCCGGCATGACTCTCCGTTGAGGTCACCGTGGATTGTCGGGCCAAGTGGATAGCCTGTCCTGTCACTTATCCTAAGCCGATCACATATCGCTCTAGTAATTCAAATCACATTTTATATTTGCTTTATCTTATCGTATATCCTGCTCTGTTCTACATTCAGTATTTTCTCACCATGCCATGATATACAGTACTCACATGCTCTACTTGCCTTTATATTGTACCTTGATTGGAGACTAAGTTCTGCTAGGGAGAGGAGTTACAACCCCGGTCCTTGTTTGGTTTAAGGGTTGTAACTCGGCTTCCGAACGGTTCCCAAGTCTTCATATATCTTTGTCTTGTAGTTCATTATACTGTCTCTTATAGAATTTGTCAATTCACATGGAACTGCTGTTAGTGTTTGTACTTGCTCATTTTTCTGACAGGATACCGTTATGATATATTATAGATGACTCTGAGGCGGACTGCTCGACCTATTATGGGCTCGAGTTAGATGGAGTAGCCTTGGATCGTGGCCTTATAGTAGAGCCACTAGATTTTGTACTTCCAGAGTAGTATAGGTTAGCTAGGTTTGACTGGACTGCCAGCTAGCTTTATCAGACTTTAGCTCTATATTCTATTTTGATACCCTGTGATGTATATATCTGGGCTTGTATTGGACTCTGCACTTATTTACTCTTCATCTATCATATTTCTTTCCTTCTGAGCTATCTACCTTAGTTTTATTCTGTGATTGAGACTGTATTGTTATGTCAGCTCCATTCGGAGAGTATATACTCTACAGGTACATTTTAACTGTTAGTCGTTAGTATTTACAGACGTTACATACAGCGTTCTACCGCCGATTCTGTGGCGTAGGCTGGACGTACCCACGTGCTCGTGCCCCTCATAAGGGTGCGGGTCGTGACACGTTATTGTGGTGGCCCACGCAGGTCCAGTGTCGCAATTAGTACGATCTCGTAATGGTGCTTGACTTAGAGTACTAATTACGAGCCTGCAATTAGGACGTAGGACCTAGGACATGATAGGAGTTTCTCAATCACACCTAGGAAATTTCTTATCTTTTGATTATCATGATTATTTACCTTGTATTAAATTAACTGTCCTTCTTTGATAATCTACTCATGTGCCATATTGATCTCTTTGTTTCAATTCGTCTCCAGGATGACGAAGACGCATCCGCAGGCCTCTGGATCGAGTAGCTTGCCTGAGAGATCTGATCAGGCAGAGGAGGAGGTTCACGAGACTGCCCCCAGTGATTCTACTATTCCGGAGATCCAGGCAGTTGCACAGGGAGGTCTACCACCTCCACCCCAGAGGGTTACGGCCGTTGTTCCAGAGATACTGCCGCCACCACCACCGATACAGACGGATACACATCATTTGTTCCTTTTTCCTTCAGCAGATGATGGAGACACAACGGGCCCAGGCAGAGGCGTCGCAGCGCAAGCCAGAAACATTGGTTATGAAAATTTGGACATCAACAACATATCAATAGGTATTCAGATAGGTAGAAAATCAAGTGTAGCATGCATACGTGTTAGGCAAAGTGTCTGCTATATATATTCATATACATATTCTCATGTCCCAATAAAAATTATTAATTCTACGTTAAGACTAACATTTAGATTCCTACCAAAATTGCAAGCAGGTGATTGACAAAATCAAGACGGTTTTATTATCATTATTATTATTATTTAATACAAGAATAACGGCAAGAAAGAAATAACGATAAAATCTGTTCTGCTTATCTGTTTAAAGAAGGAACCGTTTTGAAATCCAAAGTTAAAATATCAAATTCAAGATAAAGTCTAGCAAAATTATCGATTCATTGTATAATAAAAAACTCATAGCAAAAAATTACACAAGGTTTATAAAACCAACTAAACTTACTCCTGAGTTAAATAATAGAAAACTAGACAAACAAACAAATAGTAATTCTTTTCTTCTTTTTTTTTGAATGACTGAAACAAAAGTAGAGAAAACATGTTCAAAAATATTTAAGGTGCAATCCGATAATCATATGCGTCTATCCAAAATCATGGTACTCTAAATCCTCGTCATACTAGTAAGCAAGGCTACGATAATCACAGAGCCCTTGACTTATGCACATATCTCTAGAATTATGGTATTTAATATTTTCGCGGTGCCGCTAGCTTGGCTGCGAAAACCTTAAATTCCTACACCCGAGAAATATATCCAGAGTCAGACTATATGTCCTCACCATGCTGGCTAATGTGACTATAGAAGACTAGATTCTATAACATAGATGACCTAGCCCATATAATTTCATCTTGCCAAAAATTAAATTAATCAATAATGAATACTCAAAATCAAATCAAATTTATTAACGAACATCAAAATTCAAAAATGAACAAAATCCATTAAAATACAAACTCGAATGCAACAGCTATCATCAAAATTCGAAATTCGACAATCATCCATCAAAATTAATAAATACAAACTCAAATTCAACAATAATCCACTAAAATCAAATTTAACAACAAAAAGTAAAAATAAATCAAATCAAGGGAAAAAGAGAGTTTTCAAATCGAAGTTAAATAAGATTCTCCAGGGTCGTCCCAGGAATCTCTCAAGGGTCCCTAACGGTGATTGAGTACCTTCAAAATATATCCTATTCCTAGTGCAGGCTGTAGTGGTACTCTAGTTCGAATACCACTACACTTTTAGTCTCGACCTGCATGGGCCACCACTAAAAACGTGTCACGACCCGCGCCCTAGAGTTAGGGCACGAGAACGTAACAACGCCCAGCCTACGCCGCAGTGTCGGCGGTAGAACGCTGTCCTAGGTCTCAATGCATCTAACAGTATAAGACTAAACAGTTTATACTCCCCGAATGGGGGCGACATAGCAGATACAATCTCAATCACATCTAAGGTAGAGCATGATAAAGATAGATAAAACATGAAATCCAAAATAAATACAGGAGATAGAAGCCTAAGTGTCTAAGATACATAAACTAAGAAATACATCTCAAAACTCAAATACAGTAATCCACAAGTAAATACAGCTCCAGACAAAATGAAATAACTATCTAAACAACCTCTACTGTGTCTCCTCTAGGCTAGCAGGCAATCCCAGGCCATCTGTAAAATTTATCAACAGGTCCAGTCAGGACAGGAGCGAGCACAATACATCTCAACAGTTCATAGCAGGTTAGAAAATATATTCATGCAGTAAAGTAAGATACAAGTACTGAAAGAAGTGCAGTATGTAAACAGAGAGAGAAAGCTATAATAGAAATATCTACTATAAGTAAAGAGCTACCAGTGACTAGTGATTTAGAGCACAAAGTCGACATATGAACGGCTTGATTGTACATGGCTATACTAAAGAGGCGTACATGGCTATTCTACTTTGGAATTGTTCACAGGGCTATTTATACTCCCCCGTACCCCCAATTAATACACAAGGATCCAACCAGGTTATGTTATATGATGCTATGTAACAGCCCCCGAAGGGTAGTAGACCCCGAAGGTGATAGACCCCGAAGGTGATAGACCCCGAAGGTGATACATAGTAGTCCCATAAATGGGATAAGGATTCTAGGAAGACTCTACGATCATAAGAGTATATGTCATAAATGATCAAAGAACCAATGAAGCATATAATACGCCATGTAAGTGAAACGCACAGAACATGTTGTATCCGATGCTCCCTAAGGATAACATCTCAAGAAGGGATCCATATAGTACCAATCCATGTGACCAACGTGACAGTACAAGTAAAGTAATCTTCTGCAAGAAATAATTCTAAGCAGAATATGAAATGATCAGAGAATGTACTCGCCTCGATAACCTGAACAGCTGATAAGTATAGGGGGTCCAACTGAAGCCACAGAGTCCTATTTAAAGCAACACAGGTTACAAGGTGTCTGGCTCCTAATTAGAACAGCACAAGTCACAACATGTCCAGAAGGGTAATATAAAGTACTATAATGCATTCTACATAAATCTAGGTCAAACTAGGCCAAAGTCAACCCTTGGTCAACTCTAGTCAACTGTACTAGTCAAATTAGGTTAAACTAGGTCATGTCCTAACCCAGTAAGTCTTACTAGGCCTAACCAAGACTATCCTAGCAAGCACACATCAATACAAGACTATACAAGCCAACATACACCCAACTCTATATAGCATGCAATTATTCAATACTCAAATAGGCAAGAATTCACATTGGATATACACTAGGTAATCTATTACTTTGAGCTATATATGTCTACACATATATACACATGCATATATTGGTATTCAACATTAGGACTATAATCATGGCATTTCAAATGGTTATATAAACTTATATATTACAACACAATATGCTAACATATACATAATATACATACATAGCTAAGTTAACTATATTCATAAATACTTATTTAAGAGGCTATGTGTGTGTATGTGAACATGGCAAAGCGGCAAGTGAGGGTTAAATGGGCATACATAGTGTATACATATCAAAGATTGTCAAAGTGTAAGTGAACAATGTGTCAAGTGTGATAGTATCGACATAGTGTAAGGGGGTACATGAGGTAATATAGGATTAGTGTTAACATAGAACATTACATCTCATTAACTTATATATTGCATACATTACATCTATTATTACATTACATTCATGCTTGCATTCATTCATCATTCATTATTCTCTTGCACCACTATATGCACCATACATTACATACTATGGAACCTACATATTCATTACAAGCCATACTTATGCATGCTTACATTAGATAGGATACTTACACCTCATACATCATTTATTTAACTATTTACTCATGCTTGTATTCTCTATTTAATTACATAATGTATATATATTAACATGGGTTAAAATCAAATAGAACATTATATTACACACAAGGGTGCACAAAATGCATATGCCGAATAGTAACTCCTACTAATAATCAATACTGTACCATCTCAGCATTAATTAAAATTTAGGATTAAAGTATGTTATAGGTCTATGTGTTAGCTTTCCGAAACTTTAAACGGATCGCGTTTTCGTTTCCGAAAACTCCCGGAATCGCGAAAACACCGAGAACGCATTTGTCTTTCGTACAGCTGACACTCAAATAATTCTCCAGAAAGTTATAAAAAGACTTAGGCCTATTAATATATGTTTTTGGAAAGATAACTTCAATACGCTTCTTTTAAAAAAAACGGAAGATTAAACCGAGCTTTGAGTTAGAAGTTATGACATTTCTAAGTTAGGGCTGAAATTAAAAACGTGGATAAAATCATGACGGATTTAGGTAGTTTGAGACAAAAGAACACAAGTATATAACATAATATATCAAGAACTCACTCTCTACACTAATATGTATATATGAGACACTATAGAACACATCTCCAATACAAAAATATGAGATTAAATATGTAATAATTTATTCATACATAACAACAACACATAGTGTGTCCAAATTTGGGATTTTCCCACATGGACACAACCACAACACAAAGGACACTCCTATGACCTCCAAATAGACACGAAATGGACACAAATGGAGATACAACTATGGGGTCATTCCTATGGGTTCAAAATAGACCTATATGCATGAGGAAATAAAAAGGAGAAGGAATTTATACCTCCCGGTAGATCGAATCGAAGAAAAGCCTTTCCGGAGCGACACCGACACGTAGAGATTCCAAAAGGACACGAACGAGCTCCGAATCCTCCCAAACTTGGGTAGCTCCCTCCTTGGCTAGAATGGAGAAGGAAAGAAGAAGATTTGGTGGTAAAATGGAATGATTTGGTGGAGAAATTGCTAGGGATTGTTCTCTCGAAATTTGGGGAAGAACAAGAGAGAGAAAAATAGATGGATAATGACAAATGGGAGGCTCAACCCTATCATTATTGTGGCTGACCATAAAGGTGGTTTTGTCCTATTAGGAAAAGTCCAAAAGCCCCTTTTCTAGTCTATTTACTAATACATTGGTAAGGGGTTAAGTCGGGGGTAGTTTGGTCAATCCTAAAACACTAATCCATATTAATACTAACCAAAATAATTAGTCTAGTCAACAACTAAAATTAATATCATGTGGACTAAAATTAATATTATGTGGGCCATGCCTAACTAGTGTGTGGGCCCGCTAGAGTCAAAACTACCCCGGGTCCCCGATACAAGTCGGAATGAGTTGAAATTCGAACCCGACTCAAATAACCCCAAAATATTATAATAAATAAATAAATAATTCTAAAATAATTGAAAAATGAAAAATGACAAAAATATCCCTGTTTCTGGAAACTGGGGGTGACAACATGCCGGCGGTCTTGTGAGTTATGACCATCGGTCTTCGAACTGCCAGAACGATATCGTCCACCTAGAATGTTCTGATTTTAACCTTCTTGTTGAAGGCTCCAGAGATGCGTGCTTGGTATAGCTCAATTCTTTGCTGAGCCAGGAGGCGCTTTTTATCTAAGGCCTCTAACTCTTGTAGTCGGCGTCGGTAGTTATCATCTGTCGTCAATTGATAAGTGAGGGCGACGCGGAGTGAGTGTATTTGAGTCTCCAATGGGAGAACTGCTTCACTCCCGTACACCAGGAAGAATGGTGTTTTTCCAGTAGCTGTTCGGACTGTAGTACGGTACGCCCATAAACATTCACCGAGCTTCTCGTTCCAGTCGCGTTTGTTGGAAGAGACAAACTTCTTGAGGAGTTTGATGATTGTTTTGTTGAATGCCTCTGCCAACCCATTCGCTGCTGGGTTGTATGGTGTCGAAGCAAAATTCTGGATGCGGTGCTTATCGCAAAACTGATAGAAGGCGTGGCTGGTAAACTGCGGACCATTGTCGTGGATGATCCTTCGGAGCAGTCCAAAGCGATAGAGGACGTGATGCTTGAGGAAGCTGATCACGATCGAAGTCTTTACTTCTGCAAGCGAGACAGCTTCTGCCCATTTGGAGAAGTAATCTGTGATTGCGAGTATGAAGCGATGTCCTCGAGAGGAAGGTGGGGTAATCGGACTGATGATGTCCATCACCCATGCTTTAAACGGCCAGGATGCCACTGTCGGATGTAGAAATTCGGATGGCTGGTGAATGAAGTCTGCGTGGACTTGGCAGGCTTTGCATTTTCTTGCATAGTCTATCGCATCCGCTACTATCGTGGGCCAGTAGTAGCCCATCCGACGGAGACGATCTTGTAATTTAGGGCCAGGCTGATGGTCCCCGCAGATACCGTCATGAGCTTCTCGTACGGCTTTATTGGCTTCCGTATTTGACAGACACCGAAGCAATAATCCATTATAGGATCGACGATACAGTATTTTTGTCTCTGTATCGTAGAAGAATCTGAGAGAGCGCCTTCTGATGGAAGTGGCTTCCTTTGGGTCCTCGGGCAGGATGTCGTAGACGACGAAGTTGATGAATGGTTGTCTCCAATCGGGGGCATCATCAATCGCCTGAGCAGAATAACTTGCCACAAATTGAACGTTGTTCTTGGGGCAGACCAGTTCGTGGCCTATCATATCTACCGATTGATGAGTATGATTTGGCACTTCTAGGGAAGCGGCCAGGCCTGCTAAGACATCGGCTTCGATATTTTGGAGTCTAGGAACATGTTTGATGAAGAATCCCTCGAACGATGAGATGATATTGATTGCTATTTGGTGGTAGGGGATCATGTCTTCGTGGCGAACTTCGTATGAGCCCCGAATCTGAATGACGATTAACTGAGAATCGCCGTATGCTTCAAGATATTCTACCTCCAGCTCCTTTGCAAGTTGGAGGCCAATGACCAGAGCGTTGTACTCGGCCACATTGTTAGAGCAGGGTTTCGTGAGGGAGTAAGCACAATTAATCACCAATCCGGAAGGGGAGACTAGCACCACCCCAACTCCGACGACGATGTTGCCTTTGGGTCCAGTTCTCGAAGCACCGTCGAAGAACATTCGCCATATATCATCGTGAGCGGTTGTATGCGAGTCGACGACCTCATCTGGGATTTCTTCATATATCCTGGATGACTCTGAGCCCGGGTGGGTTACCAAAAAGTCTGCCAGGGCTTGACCTTTGACAGCCTTTTGTAGGACGAAGATCATATGATAAAGGGACAGCAATATTATCCATATAGCGAGGCGAGAGCTGAGTGCCCCTGGTTTAGTCATGAGGACCCTGAGAGGGTTGACTCGCGAGATCACATGTATTGTTTGTCCGGTGACATAGTGCCGCATCTTTTGAATAGCGAACACCAGGGCAATGTATTCCTTCTTCACAGCGGTATATCGATGCTCTGGCCCAATCATCATTCGACTGAGGTAATATATGGCTTGCTCATGGCCTGCATCATTGTTTTGTGCCAACAGAACTCCGAAGGAATGCTTCATTGCTCGTACGTAGAGCAGGAATGGTTTTCCAGCAACCGGGGCCACCAGAACAGGAGGGTTCGATAAATATTCCTTGATGCTGTCGAAGGCCCGCTGACATTTTTCGTCCCACACGAACGAGACGCCTTTCTTCATGAGGTGGGTGAATGGTCGACATCGCCCGGAGATGTTAGAAATGAACCTCCTGATGTAAGCTAGCCTCCCTTGAAGGCCTCTGAGTTCGCGAAGGTTTCTCGGGGGACCCATCTCCATAATTGCCTTTGTCTTCTCAGGGTCTACATGGATACCCTGGGCGGTGATAATGAAACCCAAGAACTTCCCGCTGGATACGCCCAGGAAGGACTTTGTAGGGTTCATTTTCAAATTGTGCGCTCGCATCAGGTCGAATACCGTTTTTAGATCCTGCAGATGGTCTTTCTTGCGGCGACTCTTGACGGCAATATCATCAACATAGCACTCTACCGTCTTGCGTAAGTGGTCTCTGAAGATGATGCTCATAGCTCTTTGATATGTGGTGCCAGCATTCTTTAAACCGAAACACATGACTGTGTAGCAATACGTGCCAATCGGTGTTCGGAATGATGTATACTTTTCGTCGTCATGAGACATCTTGATTTGGTTGTACCCCGAGAAGCCATCCATGAATGACATACGTTCGAAGCTGCAAGTGTTTTCAATCATGATGTCTGTGATAGGGAGGGGGAATTCATCTTTGGGGCATGCCTCGTTCAGATTGCGGAAGTCGATGCAGATTCGGATCTTTCCATTCTTCTTGAGGACGGGTACTATGTTGGCGACCCAGTCCGGGTGTTGTTTCTCACGAATGAAGCCGCTGGCTATCAGTTTGTTGACTTTGGCTTCGATCGCATCCATGATGCCTGGGCGAAAGCGTCGCTGTTGTTGCTTGACTGGCTTTGCATCTGGCCGAATGTTGAGCTTGTGAAGGGCGACCTCGGGGTTTAGTCCTGGCATGTCTTCATAGCTCCAGGCGAACACATCAATATATTCTTTGACAAGTTCTAGTAGCGATTCTCGCTCTTCGTCTGTTAGGCTTTTACTGACGAAGATCGGTCTTGGTGAAGATTCGCTGCCGAGATCCACTTGTATGACCTCATCTTCAGTAGGAGGTTCTCTCTGTTCGAACTACTTTTCCCATTGTGCATCCAGCTGTTGGGCCTACGGCTCTAGCTCGAGGATTTTAGAGATTTCTTCATCGTCTTCATAAGCGTCGGCGAATGCCATATTGACTGAAAAGATTTGCCTTAATACATCTCCCATGCAGGTATCTGAGTCAGAAGTTGGTGACCCGGTTGAATGTGAATGCTAGTCGCATTCTTTATCTGAGCTTTCAGGGGTCGTTGTGGGTGTAACATACCCTAATCCACATCGAGTCTTGCTATAGTAGTCCCGTGGTTTGTCGGCCGGGACCGGTGGCTTCAAAGGCAATCGTCGTCCAGTACCGTAGTTCAAGCCTGGCATCGTCTCCAGATCATACCCCTGTTTCTGCACGAGATATTTGGATTGGGGGCTATAAAGATATAAAGGCAGTCTCCCGGCATCTGATCCAAGGTCGACTTCTTCTACGGTGAAGGGATACGGGTCGTCCTTCCGGCCGAAGATGATTGGGTGGTCCCCTCCCTCGATTATGCGGTAAGCGTCTTCCGCTGGAGTAAGCTGGATTACGGTGTGCACATTTGTCACCTGTGTGTGGAGGTGAGTGCCTATACCGTGTTCCATAGCATACATCGTACAGAACTTATTAAGCTCGAGGTAGTTCAAAGATAGCCCTTTATTTATGAAGTAAGATATCTTTTCTAGGGGGATTACATCATCTGTGGAGGGAACATCAGTGTGGGCAGCCACATACTTGGCTAGCTCTGGTTCCTCTTCGGCTACCCCCTGTATAAATGAAGACTGAGAGGACGACCTGGGCAGCTTGATTGTCAGCGGTTCAGCTGGTGAAGTAAGGTATCTTTTGTTGGTAAACTAGCGACCCCCAGCTTGGCACTCGATGCTGGGCGGGGAGTGGTTGGTTCGCTAGAAGTTCTAAGCCTTGCATCGGGGTGACGACCCTTCTTGGGAAGGCGTATCGTCATTGGCTTGTCGGAGGGATTAAGCTTTTCCGTTTGCGGCTGGCCGGCTCTCGGCAGCCTGATTGTCAGTAGCTTCGTTGTGGGTCTTGGCACTTGGCCAGACCTTGGCAGCCGGATTATCATCTGCTCTTCTTGTGCCGAGAGGCTGATTGCATCCTTACGCAGAGTGGCGGTAAGGGGTACAGACTTGCCAGGTTTGCGAGCTTGGAGGTGGATCGGCAGAGGCTCTTTTGATCCTATAGCTGTCTCGGTGCGAGCTTACGCATTTCCTTCACCAAGATGCTTCTTCGACTTTTCGTACAGACAAGAGTCTGAGTAGTAGGATTCGACTCCTTTGAAGGGATCGATATCAGCAAACTCCGTCCTCACGAAGCCGTATTTGTCGACATATTTGAAGCACTAGTGCAGCATGGAAGGCACGATCATATAATCGTGTATCCACGGGCGTCCGAAGAGGATGTTGTAAGAAGTGTCTGCATCTACGATGTAGCAGGTGACTTCGGATTGGAGATCGCCAATTTGACACTTCAGACGAATCTTTCCAATTGGGTAGCTCCTGTCCGAATTGAAACCGCTGATGGCGGTGCTTGTAGGTATCAGGCGATGCATTAGAATGCGGAGATGGTGTAGCAGGCCCTTCGGGATAATGCTTATAGAAGAGCCAGGATCGATATGCATCCGATCCACCTTTGCATTGTCGATGTATCCAGCGTAGTATAGCGGACGATCTTGCAGGTTGGTTTTGATGAGCATGTCCTGCGCAGTGAAGATAATGTTAGGCGTCGCTCCCGTGCAGGCGCTGTCTTGGAGATCGGCAGGCGGGTTCTCTCCCGTGAGGTTGACCTGAGCCAGGTAGGCGTCGGCGTTTTGGAGTGCATCGTTCAAAGCCGCACGAACATCCTTGGAGAGTCTCAGAAGCTCGTATAATGACAACTTGGCCGGTGTGTTGGCCAATTGTGCTAAGATGTCGAAGTTATAGGGCTTCTCCAGCCCCTGTGATGCCTCTTTTCGGAGGGATTTGTCAAAGCGAGTCTTCTTCGGCCTAGGCTTGTCGGTCGTCGGAGGCTGATCCGGGAGCATCAGTTGTAGCGGGCTGATGATCTTTAGCCGGGTTGTCAGCCACAGGTTGGGATTGTGCCCCAGATCGCGTGACGACGGCTGTAGCTTCTTCGATGTATGCCGAGATTGTGCGGCAGGTCCTGACTTTTCCACTTTTTTTCTTGCACGTGGAAGACGAAATGGGTCGAGTCACTTCCGATACCAAGTCTGGATGGATCCACATGACCTTCCCTCGTGATGTGGTGAGGGGCACTAGACCAGCAGCCTGATCTCGGGAAGGTAGAAGATTAGCAATCTCCATTGTCGCCCGAGGGATGGGGACCATGCCGTCTTGAGTTTTCGTCGGAGGGAAGCTGCCAAATTGTACTGACACCATATTGGCTGCCACTATTATCTTTTCAAAATCGATGGCCAGTGCGTTCGAATCGATGAGATTTTGGATGTATCATTTTTGTTGGTAGCAGTCATGTGTGGCATGGTGGACGTAGCGATGGTAATGGCAGTACTTTGGGTTCTCCATGTCTGCCTGTCGTGGTTCTCGTCTTGGTGGAGGAAGATGAATTCTGTCTCCTTGTATGAGCATGTCCAAGATGGGCTTGACGTGACCGTCTTCGAAGGAGTAAGTAATTTGCGGCCATTGTTTGTCTGTCGGCTTTGGCTCAGGTTTCTGTGCGGTGTCGGCCACCATAGCCTGCTTACCCCTGCTGTCCCGGTTGTTGGAGGGGCTACCCCCATTGTCGTTGTTTGGACGCTTGCCCTTATTCTCTCCGTTCGAGATGTGCAGACCCAATTGGCGGGCTTTCTTCAATCATTCTTCGGCGCTTGTGGTACTGATGATGAACGTCTTCCAATCCTTGAATTGACTTTCGCCCATCCAGAGACTGATTGTTGGGAGCAATCTCTTTTGGCAAATTTCAATCAAGGAGGAATCCGGATTTCCAGACGGCAGCTTCATTGCGGTTTGGCGAAACCGCTCGATATAGTTTCTTATTAGCTCTTTCTCCCCTTGGACGACGTCCATGAGGGTGGACATTGTGATGTCCTGCCCTACTTCGTAGAATTTCTCCAAGAGCATGCACTTGAAGCCGGAGAAGGAGTGGATGCAGTTGTCTGGCAGGTTGCGGTACCAGTCGAAGGCGACCCCTTCCAATGCCCCAATGAATAATCGTGTGAGAATAGCATCGTCATGGGGCAGATGGTCGGTGGTGACCTCGAAGTAGGTGATGTACCGACTTGCTGAGGTCTTGCCATCATAAGGATTGATATTGAATGGCTTATATCTTGGTGGGAATGGAATGTCCCTCCAGGCAGCAGGGTACGGTTGCCGTATTCTGAGGTCTTGGGAGTTTTCTCTAGCGTGAAACATGGCTCGGAGCTCCTGGACCTCTCTTCTTGCTTCGCGGGCCTCGTCCACGGCGGTGGGGGCCGTTGTTTCAGGAGGATCGTTGTCCGAGTTTGGTGCTGCCGAATTCGAGTCTGCATTGACCGCGGGACCCGTGCTTGTTTGGCCATGCGTCCCTCCTTGCAGAGTTAGAAGGGCCGCTTTAATCTCGTCTACAGACTTGACCAAAGCAAGCAATATGGCTTCGAGACTATCGATGCGTTGGCGATCACTAGAACCTCCTTGGCTGTTGTCTGTCATGAATACCGTCTTTACGTGAGGAGAGATAGACGGAGCGGTGGAGGAAGGGCCCTCCGAATCGTACCCCTGTAGCGATAAGTCATCGGGGTATGTGGGTATGTTCTCTTCTGGTCCAGACTCAGAAGGAACAGTACCCGCAGTCTCCGAGTTCGTCTCGTCTTGGGAATTATGGACGTTCTCGGGGACGTCAAGGTTTGCTGAATCTGACGGGAAAGTTGCCTCTCCTGACTCGTCTTCTTGGAACATCGGATTGTTGCGGAGGCTCGGAGGTGTGCTACCCCAGTCCCAGCAACCCCCTGCATTATGGACGACAAATCTCCTACTGTAGCAGATTTCGTCTTAGAACGAGTACCTTGGAAAACTCCGGTGGTGGGCACCCGCTTAGACGACAGTCTTTTAGTCGAAGTGGTTGAAATCTTCGGGTTGGAAACATTTTTCTTTTTCCCCCTTCCATTAGCGGGGACTTTTCGAGCAGAGTTGCAGGAGACGACGGGAAGTACCTCGTCTTCTGAAGATGGCTGTTGCAGTCTTTGAAAGACGGACTGCCGGTCTTCTTGTACCGTCGCATTATTGCAGCAGTAGTTGACGATGACTTGGGTGCAGTGACATCCGTGGGAGGATTTTTTGCACCCCGATGCATCTTTTTTTTCCTTGCATTTGTGGAAGATGGCCTCACGCAAGTCAAATGGGTCTAGATCGACCATGTTTGCTCCCTAGATTTTGGAAGACTTTTGCGAACCTCTCTGTCCGTTTTCCGCCTGGGGATGGACTCGAGTGGTTCTGTACAACTTTCCATCTGAGGCCTGCATAACGGTATACGGGACGCTCAGATGATCAGAGATAGGATCAGCGGACCGAGCGTACCAAGCTCGCGCTGCCCCAGACTTCTTCGCTCTAGTACGTAAAGGCACATAGTAGGAAGAGTCTAGGTGATGCTGGAGAGAGTCAGACATATCTTCTTGGGAGCACAAGAGATCAGGACCATAAGACAGACGGTCGAAGACAGAGCCGTGCGGGGTAGGTGTCATGCTGCCGTTCTCAACAATCTTCATGCGGCTAGCAGACACAGTCGTATAGGCTTTCTTCATGCGGCTGGAAGTCTCAGCCGCATGAGTCTTCTTTATGTGGCTGGATGATCTGGCTGCATAGACTTTCTTCATGCGGCTGGTAGATCCACCCGCATGAGCCTCCTGTATGTGGTTGGCAGATTTGGCCACATGAGTGCTCGGCTTCTTCTTGGGACGCATAGAGTTGTTTTTTGTCCCTGCAAGTCCAGCATCGTAGTGCTTTCCTCTGCCGGACTTGGGGACAGCAGAGTTCTCTACTGCTCGAAGTGGAGCCGTATGATAGTCGTCTTCGCCGTCTTGGGTAGCAGAGAGTACCTCGTCCAGAGCTTGTGGAGGAGCAAATGATTTTGGCCTCCACTCGCAGCGAGCTTTCTTTGTGCGGGTTCGCTTCTGGATCGGGCCGGCACTTCCTTCAGAGAGCATCTCTTCAAACGCCTTTTGGTCAAAACGGACGACCATCTTCTGTTGCGTGGAGCCAAGCTTGGCTGCATCCGATTGCGTCACCAACTCCTCAGCCATGGAGAAGTTTGTCCCCAGCAGAGTCGCTATCGTGTTTGCCATGAAATATAAAAGAGCAGAACAATTATCGGAGGACTGGACTTTTACTTCACGTTACAAACTCGCTTGTACAAAGAAAGCCTAGGGAAGAAAGCCTAGGTACAGCAGTCTAAGTATAATTGTTTATTTTAGATTCTAGGGGGTGACGATATAGGCTCGGGAAAGCTACGGCAGCTCTGCCTTACTCCTTGGACGATCCGTATGCAGCCTTGGCTCCAGAAGATTGCTTGGCGTTGAAGAAATGCTCTCTTTGCTCTCTCTCTACTTTTTCTTTCTAAGTATGTAGTGCTCTCTCTGATCTTGAAAAGTTATCTTTTGTAAGGGAATGGCACCTTGCTATTTATAAGGAGGGAATACAATTATTAGGGTTTGCAATGATTGCCCCTTAGAGTGGCGGCGGCCTGTTGATTGATCAATCTGGGCATTAATCTTGAGTGTGATAAATCTGGGCCATTTAGTGTAGATTGCACCAAATCCTATCAGTAATTAATGCTGATTGGAATAAATCTTCGTGATGATGATTTGCTGATGTCTGCGAATCTGAATGAATAAGTTTAATTCATTCTCCTGCCACGTGTACCAAATTATTGGAATTTGACCCAATCTTTGATTGTAGTAAATCTGGGAAATTGATTGGCTTTATGACACGTGTCTCGGGAGTCACTGAGCCGCATAAGGATTGAGCCGCATAAGGGTTGAGCCGCATAAGCCTGGCCACGTATCAGTGCTGCCTGGGGAGTGGCCAACGAATCTTCGAACCACATGATAATCTGGACCATACAATGGGTAGTGAGCCGCATGGAGATGATCCTTGTGAGCCGCATAGGGCCGCGTCTGCTTTAGCCGCATAGGGCTATTTCGATCTGGGCCGCATAGGGTAACTTCAGCCTGAGCCGCATGGGGGGGTCTCCGCTCGAGCCGCATATGGCTGTCCACGTGTCTAGGCTGCATGGTGTTTTTTTAGATCTTGGGGGGATTGTGCCAGAGATTTTCTTTGATTTCCTAGGATTCTGTCATTATGACAGAGTCATAATTGCCTCTTTATGTTAGGCCTGTCGTTTCGTCAGAGCGGTCAGCCGTCAAAGTAATTAATACAGTATAGGGCGGAGGGGAGAACAAGCCACGTATCTTCTCTTCTGAGTCGCATGGAGATCACAGAGCCGCATAGACTCGTTGAGCCGCATGGGTCTTCTGAGCCGCATGGGTTTTCTGAACCGCATGGGGTTTCCTGGCCGCATGGCTCTTTCTTTATTATTTTCCATGCTTCTACAATGGCTTTTGATATGCGGCGCCAGCATTCTTTAAACCGAAAGGCATGATTGTGTAGCAGTATGTGCCAATCGGTATTCAGAATGAGGTGTATTTTTCGTCGTCAGGAGACATCTTGATTTGGTTGTACCCCGAGAAACCATCCATGAATGACATGCGTTCGAAGCCGCATGTGTTGTCAATCATGATGTCTGTGATAGGGAGGGGGAATTCATCTTTGGAACATGCCTCGTTCAGATTACGAAAGTCGATACAGATTCGAATCCTTCCATTCTTTTTGAGGACCGGTACTATATTGGTGACCCAATCTGGGTGTTGTTCTTCACGAATGAAGCCGCTGGCTATCATCTTGTTGACTTCGGCTTCGATCGCATCCATGATGCCTGGGCGGAAGCGTCGTTGCTGTTGTTTGACCGACTTCGCATCTGGCCGAATGTTGAGCTTGTGAAGGAAAACTTCGTGGTTTAGTCCTGGCATATCTTCATAGCTCCAGGCGAACATATCAATATATTCTTTGATAAGTTCCAGTAGTGATGCTCGTTCTTCGTCTGTTAGGCTTTTACTGACGAAGATTGGTTTTGGAGAAGATTCGCTGCCGAGGTCGACCTGTGTAACCTCATCTTCGGGGAAGGTTCTCTCTGTTCGAATCGCTTTTCCCATTGTGCATCCAGCTGTTGGGCCTACGGCTCTAAATTGAGGATTTCAGGAATGTCTTCATCTTCTTCGTAGGCGTCGGCGAATGCCATATTGACTGACAGGACTTGTCTGAATACGTCTCCGATGCTGGTGTCTGAATCAGAAGTTGGTGATCCGGTTGAATGTGAATGCCAGTCGCATTCCTCATCTGAACTTTCAGGGGTTGTTGCGGGCGTAACATACCCTAGTCCACATCGGGTCTTGCTGTAGTAGTCCTGTGGTTTACCAGCCGGGACTGGTGGCTTCAAAGGCAATCGTCGACCGGTGCCGTAGTTTAAGCCTGGGATAGTTTCCATATCATATCCCTGTTTTTGCATGAGGTATTTGGATTGGGGGCTATAAAGATACAGAGACAGTCTCCCGGCATCTGACTCGAGATCGACCTTCTCTAGGGTGAAGGGCTATGGGTCGTCTTTCTGGCCGAAGATGTTTGGATGGTCCCCTCCCTCGATTATATGGTAAGCGTCTTCGACTGGGATAAGCTAGTTTGCGGTATAAACATTCGTCACCTGTGTGTGTATGTGAGTGCCTATACCGTGTTCTATAGCATACATTATACAAAGCTTATTAAGTTTGAGGTAGTTCAAAGATAGCCCTTTATTGATGAAGTAAGGTATCTTTTCTAGCGGGATTACATCATCCGCGGAGGGAACATCAGCGTGGGCAGCCACATACTTGGCTAGCTCCGGTTCCTTTTCGGCTACCCCCTGCGTAAATGAAGACTGAGAGGACGACCTGGGCAGCTTGATCGTCAGGGATTCTGTCGATGGAGCAGAACGTGGAGTCGTTGGCAAACTAGCGACCCCCAGTTTGGTACCTGATGCTGGGCGGGGAGTTGGTGGCTCGCTAGCGACCCCCAGTTTGGTACTCGATGCTGGACGGGAAGTTGTTGGCTCGCTAGAAGCCCCAGACCTTACATCGGGGTGACGCTTATTCTTGGGAAGACGTATCATCATTGGTTTGTCAAAGGGAATGAACTTCTCTACTTGCGGCTGGCCGACTCTCGGTAGCCTGATTGTTAGTGGCTCCGTTGTGGGTCTCGGCGCTTGGCCGGACCTAGGCAGCCGAAATATCATTTGCCCTTCTTGTGTCGAGAGGCTGATCGCATCCTTACGCAGAACAGCCGTAAAGGGTACAAATTTGCCAAGTTTGCGAGCTTGAAGGTGGATCGTTAGATGTTCTTCTGATCCTGAGGCCGTTTCAGTTTGAGCCTGTACATCTTCATCCAGGTGCCTCTTCGACTTCTCGTATAGGCAGGAATCTGAGTAGTAGGATTCGACTCCTTTGAAGGGATCGATGTCGGCAAATTCTGTCCTCACGAAGCCGTGTTTGTCGACGTACTTGAAGCACTGATGCAGTGTAGAAGGCACGATCATGTAATCGTGTATCCAAGGGCACCCCAAGAGAATGTTGTAAGAAGTGTCCGCATCTATGACGTAATAAGTCACTTCTGACTGGAGATTGCCAATTTGGCACTTCAAACAAATCTTCCCAATTGGGTAGCTCCTGCTCGAATTGAAACCACTGATGGCGGTGCTTGTTGGCATCATGCGATGCATCGGAATACGGAAATGATGTAGCAGCCCCTTCGGAATGATGCTTATGGAAGACCCAGGATCAATGTGCATTCGGTCCATCTTTACATCCCCGATGTATCCGGTGTAGTATAGTGGACGATCGTGGAGATTGGTTTTGATGAGATATCTTGCGGAGTGAAGACAATATTGGGCATTGCTCCTGTGCAAGCGCTGTCTTGGAGATCTGCAGGCGGGCTTTCTCCCGTGAGGTTGACCTGAGCCAGATATGCGTCAGCGTTTTGGAGTGCATCGCTCAAAGCTGTACGAACATCCTTTGATAGCCTCAGGAGCTCATATAATGACAATTTGGCCGGTGTATTGGCCAACTGCGCCAAGATGTCGAAGTTGTAGGGCCTTTCCAACACCTGAGGTGTCTCTTTTCGGAGGGATTTGTCAAAGCGAGTCTCCTTCGGTCTAGGCTTGTCGGTCGTTGGAGGCTGAGAAGGTCCTGGAGCGTCAGCAGTAGCTGGTTGATGATCTTCAGTTGAGTTTTCAGCCACGGGTTGGGCCTGTGCCCCAGATCGGGTAACGATAGCCGTGACTTCTTCGACATCTGCCGAGATTGTGTGGCAGGATCTGACTTTTTCATCCTTCTTCTTGCAAATGAAAGGTGGTGTGGACTGGGTTACTTCAAGTACCAGGTCCGGATGAACCCACATGATCTCCCTCCGTGATGTGGTGAGGGGCACTAGACCAGCAGCCTGATCCCGAGAAGGTAGAAGATTAGCAATCTCCATTGTCGCCAGAGGGATGGGTACCACCCCGTCTTGAGTCTCTGTTGGAGGGAAGCTGCCGAATTGTACGGACACCATGTTGGCCGCCACGGTTACCTCCTCGAAATCGATGGCCAGAGCGTTTGAATCGATGAGATGTTGGATGTATCGCTTCAATTGGTAGCAGTCGTGCATAGCATGGTGGACGTAGCGGTGGTAGTGACAGTTGTTTGGGCTCTCCATTTCTACCGGCCGAGGTTCCCGTCTTGGTGGAGGGAGCTGAATTTTGTTTCCTTGTATGAGCATGTCCAAGATGGGCTTAACGTGGCCATCCTCGAAGGAATAGGTTATTTGTGGTCATTGTTTGTCTGCCGGTTTTGTCTCAGGTTTCTGGGCTGTATCAGCCACCATAGCCTGCTTACCCCTGTTGTCCCGATTGTTGGAGGGGCTACCCCCATTGTCGTTGTTGGTATTAGGACGCTTGCCCTTGTTCTCTCCATCCGTACAATCCCAGTTGGCGAGCCTTCTTCAACCGTTCTTCGGCACTAGTGGCACTGATAATGAATGTCTTCCAGTCCTTAAATTGACTTTCGCCCATCCAATGACTGATTGTTGGGAGCAATCTCTTTTGGCAAATTTCAATCAAGAAGGAATCTGGGTTACCAGACGAGAACTTCATTACGGTTTGGCGAAACCGCTCGATATAGTTCCTTGTCAGCTCTTTCTCCCCTTGGACGATGTCCATGAGGGTGGACATTGTGATGTCCTATCCTAATTCGTAAAATCTCTCCAAGAACATGCGCTTGAAACTGGCGAAGGAGTGGATGTAGTTGTCTGACAGATTGCGATACCAGTCGAAGGCGACTCCTTCCAATGCCCCAATAAATAATCGTGTGAGGATGGCATCGTCATAGGACAGGTGGTCGGTGGTGACCTCGAAGTAAGTGATGTACCGACTTGCGGAGGTCTTGCCATCATAAGGGTTGATGTTGAACGGCTTATATCTTGGCGGGAAGGGGACATCCCTCCATGCAGCAGGGTACGGTTGTCGTATTCTGAGGTCTTAAGAGTTTTTTTGAGCGTGAAACATGGCTCGGAGCTCCTGGACCTCTCTTCTCGCTTCTCGGGCCTCATCCACAGCGGTGGGGGCCGTCATTTCAGGAGGATTATTGTTCGGATTCGGTGCTGCTGAGTTCGAGTCCGCATTGACCGCAGAACCCGTGCTTGTTTGGCCAGGCATCCCTCCTTACAGAGTTGGAAGGGCCGCTTTGATCTCGTCTACAGACTTGACCAAGGCGTGCAGTATGGCCTCTAGAGTGTCAATGCGTTGGCGATCACTGGAACCACCTTGGTTGCTGTCCGTCATGAATACCGTTCTTACATGAGGGGAGACGGAAAGAACAGTGGAGGACGTATCCTCCGAGTCATACCCATGTACCTAGAAGTCATCGGGATATGTGGGAATGTTCTCCTCTGGCTCGGATTCAGAAGGAATTGTACCCCCAACTTCGGAGCCTGCTTCATCTTGAGAGTCGTGGACGTCCTTGGAGAAGTCGATATTTGCTGTGTCTGACGGGAGAGTTGTTTCCTCGGGCTCGTCTCCTTGGAACACCGGATTATCGTGGATGTTCTGAGGAGTGCTACCCCCTGTTTCAGTAACCCCCAACGGTGCGGATGACGAACCTCCGGCTGAGCAAATTTCGTTTTTGAACGGGTACCTTAGAATACTCCGGTGGTGGACAGCCATTTAGACGCCAGTTTCTTAGCCGTAGTGGTTGAAATTTTCGGGCTGGAAACGTTCATCTTCTTTCCTCTCCTATCAGCAGGAATTTTCTGAGTGGAGTTGCAAGAGGCGATGGAAGGCGCTTCGTCCTCTGAGCTGGATCGTTGCAGCCTTTGGAAATCAGATTGCCGGTCTTCTCTTGCTGTCGCGTTGTTGCAACAACAGTTGACAATGATTTGGGTGCAATGATGTAAGTAGGAGGATTCTTTGCATACCGGGGGCTCTTCTCTTTCCTTCCATTTGTGGAGGATAACCTCACGCAAGTCAGATGGGTCTGGAACGACCATGTTTGCTCCCTGAGTTTTGGGAGACTTTTGGGAACCACTCTGTCCGTTTGTCGCTGGGGCTGGACTCGAGTGGTTCTGTACAACTTCCCATCAGAGGCCTGCATAACAGTATGTGGAGCGCTCGGATGGTCAGAGGTTGGGACAGCCGACTGAGCTCGCCGAGCTCGCGCTGCCCTTGACTTCTTCACTTGAGCGCCCAAAGGTGTATAATAGGAAGAGTCAGAGTGATGTTGCAGAGAGTCAGATATATTCTCTTGAGCACATGAGAGATCGGGACCATAGGAGAGGCGATCGAAGACTGAGCCTGAGCTGCGAGGAGCAGGTAGTATGCGGCTAGAGTCAGCAGTCTTCATGCGGCTGGCAGTTGTAGCCGCATAGGCTTTCTTTATGCGGCTGGAAGTCTAGGCCGCATGTGTTTTCTCCATGCGGCTGAAAGATCTGGCCGCATAGACTTTTTTCATACGGCTGGCAGTTTCAGCCGCATGAGCATCATGCATGCGGCTGGCAGTCTTGGCCGCATAAGTGTTCGACTTCTTCCTGGAGCACATAGAATCACTCTTTGTCCCTGCAAGTCCAGCATCGTAGTGCTTTCCTCTACCGGACTTGGGGACAGCAGAGTCCTCTATGGCTTGAAATGGGGCCGCATGAGAATCGCCTTTGCCGTCTTGGTTAGCAGAGAGTACTCCGTCCAAGGCTTGGAGAGGAGCAAATTGTTAGCCCAATGATTATATCATATTTTTGAATATGGCTAATCAATTAAGTTTAACATATCGACGTCACTAATATTCATGTAATCACTATTATGTTACTACTTAAACTTAGCATTGTCTTATGTTAGCATTGTCCTAAATGTTCTATATCATATTGCTACGCTTATATCATATTATTCTGTTTGTCTAACATGTTCTTATAGACATGCAGTAAGCATGATCAAGCTTTGTCAAACCAAGACATATGCAATAGAGAATTATTGATGGGCCAAGACGGCGTTATACAAGAAGCTTTCTCTGAACCGCGTAACGACCTATCCGGGGCCTCGCATCGGGGGTTCAAGATTTGTTTATCTTTGGACGACCGCCGTCAAGTGAAAAAGGCGTCTTCAAGTCTACTCAAATATTTGAAGAAAGGCGTCATCAAAGGGCTCTTAGTTTTCCTATTTCATCAATGTATTTTTCACATTTATTGAGTCTAGGAATACGATGTACACTGTATCGTACTGGCAAATAGGCTACCCAAGAAACGTTTTTAAAATACCCTTTCATTTTGAAAACAAGCCCACTTACAAAAGCCCAAACTACTTCCTAACTGTTTGACTTTTCAAAAAGCCGAAAAACCAATTTGCAAAAACCCTGACAGAACTCCAACAGAACTCGGACAGAATTCGGCCAGAGTTCGGCCCGAATTCGGCCAGAGTTCGGCCAGAGTTCGGTTAGTGAACATTGCTTTTTGAACTTGGTCTCCCTGCAGTTACGGATCCCACCGAGATTTTCTCATAGAGTTCTGCCTGAATTCTGTCCGAATTCTGTCAGAATTCTGCCTTTGGAAAAACTATAAATAGAGAAGGATTTCGATCATTTCAATACACTCATTCACTTTCATATCTCTTCTCTATAAGCCTACTACTTCTTCCAAAGTATTCTGAGCTATTCATTTTCAAATTCCAAGCCAGTTACAATCCTCTAGTCGATTTGCCAGTACGGTACGGTCTAAAAATTTTAGAGTGGTTGTAATCGGAGGCTTGATTGAAGTTACACACTTCACAATTGAAGTTGGTCGAGTACTTCGGATCAAAGCTCGCGTTGTAGAAGTTGCAAGATCTTCGGATGAAAACTTATGGTAATTTTCCATAGTAGATTCAACTGGAAGCTAGAGTTCTTCCGACTGGACAAGTCCTCACAAGAGGGAAACCAGTATACATCCTTGTGTTTGCGTTTGCTCTCTACTCTCTACTTTTTATTTACATATCTGTGATATATTATCTGTGATCTTGTTACTAACATTTTTAAATAGTTAATTTCTGCTGCCTACTCTATTCACCCTCCCTCTAAAGTATTGTGCTTTACAACTCGTTCCTACAATCGGTCCTACAATTGGTATCAGAGCGAGTGCTTGGTATATAGATATTGCGGCTCATACCAATTGGTCCTACAATTGGTATCAGAGCGGGTACTGCAAATGGAGGTAATATATTCTGATCCCAATTGTTCCTACAATTGGTATCAGAGCAGGTGCTCCATCAAGAGATATTATATTCTGATCCTAATTGTTCCTACACAAATGATTTTGGCCTCCACTCCCTGCGAGCCTTCTCTGTGCGGGCTTGCTTATGGACCGGGCCAGCGCTTCCGTCGGAGAGCATTTCTTCAAACGCCTGTTGGTCGAAGCGGACGACCATCTTCTGTTGCGTGGAGCCAAGTTTGGCTGCATCCGATTGCGTCACCAACTCCTCAGCCGTGGAGAAGTTTGTCCCCAGTAGAGTCGTCATCGTATTTGCCATGAAATATAAAAGAACAGAACAATTATCGGAGGACCGGACTTTTACTTCACAATACAAACTCGCTTGTACAAAGAAAGCCTAGGTCCGAAAGCCTAGGTACAGCAATCTAAGTATAATTATTTATTTTAGATTCTGGGGGGTGACGATAGAGGCTCGGGAAAGCGACGGCCGCTCTGCCTTACTCCTTGGACGATCGGGTGTAGCTTTGGCTCTGTAGAAGAACTGCTTGGCATTTGTGAAGAAATGCTCTCCTTTTGCTCTCTGTATATTCTCTCTCTGGCTCTCTAGATCTCTGTCTTTCTCTTTTTATTATCAGAGAATCTCTTTTTTTTCTCTCTTCTTTCGCAAGGGAATGGCACCTTGCTATTTATAATAGTGGGGGGCATCATTAGGGTTTACAATGATTGCCCATTCTCAAAAGTCGGTGGCTAAGGATTACTAAATTTGGGCCATTCATCTTGAATATAGTAGATTTGAGCAATTAATGTGATTGCATCAAATCTTTTATGGGTAATTAATGATGATTGACATAAATCCTCCTGATCTGCCAATCTCAGATTTTTCGCTACGTGTCTTTGATTTGCTTGATTGCAAATGATCTAATTTGATCCCAATATTTTATTAGGATTTATTGATTTGATGCCACGTGTCCTACCGTCATGCCACATGTCTTAACCGCGAGCCACTGAGGAAATCTGAGCCGCATGAGGATTGAGCCGCATAAGGCTGGCCACGTGTCAAGGCTACTTGGGGAGTGGCCCCTGAACATTTAAACCGCATGGTAATGATCTGAGCCGCATGAGCGTAGGCGGCCGCATAATGGGTTTCTTCTTCGTGAGCCGCATGGAGTTAGTCCTCGTGAGCCGCATGGGAGAGCCTCTGCTTGAGCCGCATAGGACAGCTTCGACCTGAGCCGCATAGGAAGTCTCTGCTCGAGCCGTATACGACTGTCCATGTGTCAAGACCGCGTGACACTTTCTGGATCTCGGGGGATTACGTCAGAGATTTCCTTCGTTTTCCTAGGAGTCTGCCATTATGACAGAGTCATAATTGTATCTTTATGTCAGAACTGTCACCTTGTTAGAGTTGTCAGCCGTCAAGGCATTTAATGCAGTATAGGACAAAGGAAAGAGCTGTTTGCAAGCCACGTGGCTTCTCTCTGAGCCTCATGAACCTTATCGAGCCGCATAGACACTTGAGCCGCATGGATCCCTGAGCCGCATGAGCTCTCTGAGCCACATGGGATTCCCTGGCCGCATGAATCTTTCTTTATTCTTTTCCATGCTTCTACAAAGGGTAATGCCTCGGTTGTATGAGCCAAGTAACAGTGGCGTAGCACCGCAAATAGGCAGGTAGCCTAATGCTGTATGTTAAAATAAAGAGGGGTGTAGTCAACACTACAAAGGGGACGAGTTCCTCATGTTACAGTGGCACGACACCACGATGAGGTACCCAGTTAGGGATAAAGCCTCGGCCTTGCAAGCTATGTCGTTGCGACGTAATACCACAAGGGAGCCTAAGGCTTCATGTTGGGTAGTATGGTACTACAAAGAGACGGTGTCCTCATGCTACAGTAGTATGACACTACGATGAGGTTTTCGGTACGAGGTAAGGCCTCGGCTTTAGGCCATGTCATAGCGGCGTAGCACCGCAAGGGAAGCGCAAAGCGCTTCATGCCATGTCTCTTTAACAAAGAACTCACCTATAGTGTATGGAAAGAGATATCAGGCCATCTCTTGAGGGTAAACTTGTAGACGCCCAAAATTATATACTAAACCAGGCTGGCACAGGGCCTTTAATGTGTAGCCAGAAGCACATGTAACTATATTATATGAGTGGGAAGAATTTTAGCTATGGTGCAGAATTTTAGGCTTAGTCCATTCTTGTATTATAGTCTGTTGTTTGACCCATGCGGGAAGATTTAAGTCGACAGTGACATCTCTCATAATGCATGATAGGCAGTTACTATGGGGAACACTTATACCCATATATAGAGATATGTGGGGGATTATTGGGTTTTAGCCTTTTTATTTTGGAACTTTAGTCCCACATCGGCTAGACCAAAGGAGTTGTATCTCTATATATTAGATATGCTCTTTTAGAGATGCACATGTGGTGTGGAGGAGCACATGGGTGTGCAATGTGGGGTTATTTTTCTAATGGAAAAAAGGCTAAATCAACAAATTGAAAGCATTCATGCTTTTTGCTCTTAGGAAATTTATTTCCATTAGAGCTAAGCCCCGTAGGGGCTTAGCGACTCGGACTCGGACTCGGACTCGGTACGAACTCGGGCTAATGAGGCGTAATATGGCATTTTGTTGGCGCACTTTACACTTAGCACGTCAGCATCGTCGCTAGACACATAGTCCGCTTAAGTTGCGCTCGTTGTGCGAGCCACTTGCGCTGCCAAGTGGCACGTCCAGTTGTGCGGCCAAGTGGCACGTCCGGTTGTGCGGCCCAGAGGTGCGTCCAGTTGCGCGGTTCAGTGGCGTGGTTCAGTTGCGTGATTCAGTAGCATGCCAGTGGGCGCTGCCTGTTGGCACACGGTTGTTGTAGGTTGCGCGGGTGCACAAATGGTACAGGTTGCGCAAGTGGTGCTAATAGCCCGCGCTGTGCGCCCTTTGACTCAGATCGTGTATGTGCACGATTGAGCAGTTATAGCATGTTCGGGACGGTTTCTTCCAAAATCCCGAACATGTTGCTAACTGGACGGTTACAGGGCGAGGCTATATAAGCTTCTCTGCTCTATTTCTTAAAATAGGAGTTAAGTATTCACATTAAGGCAGAAGTGTTTTTTAGCACCATTCCTTACGTGTTTCCACAGAGTTTGAGAGTGAAGAGAAGCAGTGCATCAGCGCCACTTAACATAGGAGTCCGTGCACCTTCCGAGGAATCAGAAGAGCAGAGTGTTCCAAAGTTCTCCGTCGAACTTGCTGGTTCCTGGAAGCCGTTCGTGTGGGGCGAATTAAGCTTTGAGCATTGGTGATGATTCACCCTAGCAGACCATTATCCATTTATCCCCTGTCATCTTCACTGCTGCTGTTTGCATATCGATCCGTACCGTCTGTTTAGAAGTGCTATTGTCGTTTGTTACTGTTACAAAATTGTTTTAGATTATCGTAATCTAGAATCCTCCTAGGATCTCTGTTGTGCACCTTCTTTGAAGTGTTGCATTGAAACGTTGTTTTTATAATTATTTTATTTCCTCAGTTTTCCATCGAAAATTGTACCCTGGCACTAACAAATTGTTGGGCCGCGGGTGTACGAATCGCTATGCCGGTGGTCTAGTTCTCTACTTCAGCAGTTTTTCTCATGTTGTTGTGATGGTTATAATTGGTTTATCCATTTAGTGGTGGTTCACTCTCTAGTTTTCCACCCACAGTAGTATTGGACGGTTATGACCATCAGGGGTTGGCTCGCCTATATAAAGTATCTATTTTCATTCATAAGGAAAACACATTAAAGAGTACATAAGAGAGAAGTGAAAGAGCAGCAAGAGCAACAACTTCAACGACGAGAGTGTCATATGTAGCTGGTGACATACTTTAGTGTTCAAGAAGTTATTCCGAACTTGTAATCCACCTAAAACATTATAGATTATCTATAATTATTCCTATTAGTTATAGGTGACCAAACCCTAGCCTAATATAGTTTTAAACCAGTAAACAAATTACTACTAATTAATTGGAGAGGAATTATGGATATAACTAAAGAAACAAGTTTATACATACAAAGGTAATTTAGCATAAATAAATAAATAGGCATGAAAGTAAAATAGGTCGAAAACAAGAAAATAAAATATAAAACAAATTAACTAAATAAATTAGCTAATAAGAATATGTTAAATAGCTAATTAGACAATATAAATAACATTAAGTAATATAGATACAGTACCTACCATGTTTATCATCATTTGCTTATGTTAACTGTAACACCCAGTTTTTTAAATGAGGGTAATTTTGAAATTTTGTGATTTTAATTAGTTATTTATGATATTTAAATCGTAATATGATTTTTGGTGATTTTTAATCAGTTTAAAACTATTTAAAAAATATGACTTGTGATTTTGATGTGCTGCTAGTTAAACCCTAGAGACTGTCTGACCTAGCGTCTAACCATGTGACTGGGATTTTTTTTACCATTTTTAGCCTAGGGGTATTTTGGTCATTTTGACTTATTAGAATTATTTGATTAATTATTGGATTGATGGTTGTTAATTTTGACTTTTACTTGTAGCGACTTAAAAGACTAACCTAGATGTTGACTCTAGCTATGGTGACTTGAATAACATGGTGGAACCCTAGTTTAACTTAAGTCAACCCAAGTTAAGTCATTTAGAATCAAGTTTCATGCAGGAGAATAAATGATTAGGTTCATAGACTTTTGACTTGAGGAGTTATTTCCTTTACCATTGAAACTTAGCCCAAGCCCATTAGTCATAACCCTAACCCTAATTTTATCCTTTATTAGCCAGCCACCTAGGGATTCCCCCACTATAAAATCTCTCTTCCTATTGTTCTTGTCTCTTTTGTATCAAATCAACTTTTGGAAAGGAAAGGTATTTGTCCATCTTTCCAAATTCATAACTAATTTATTTTAATTCTTTTTTAACTCTAGTTTCTTGCATTAGAGTCTAATCCTACTGTGTTTTCTGTTCATGGAGAGAAATTTCAGGTTTGGTTCAATTTGGAGCTATTGGCTTGCAAGGAGAATCGTTCTATTTGGGGCTTTTTCCTTGTCATTGACACACTATAGGTAAACACCCTAAACTATGTTTTAATTCTAATTTCTTTGCATAATAGCCTAGATCTAGGTATCCCCTAGCTGTCCCTCAAATTTGGTAAGAAATCGTGTCCATTTTGATGTCCGTATCGAACACGTATCAATGTGTCTATGTATGTGTTTGTTGAAATGCCACAGGATTTTTATCTGTTATTTTTGAAAAGTGTTTGAACAAATTCGTTGATTTATACGTATACATTGATTTCCAACTCGACTGAGTTGATTTCTGACACAATTTTTGTCAGTTTTGGACACGGAAATATTGTGCACGAGACTTCGTGCACTGTCCTGACTGGACCTGTTGAAAATATTACAGAGGATGATGAAGAGCCCTGCACCCTTTACTATGGAGCTTGCCTAGATGACACTCGCGACCTGGACCCTTGGGAGGTTCAGGCAGCTGCTGAGGATGATACCCATGCATAGTATAGATAGTTTAGACTGTTCTTTCTTTTCAGGTTAGTTGTTGTCTTTGATTTCAGAGTTGTATTATTATGGAGATGTTGAGACTTGTGTTTGTTAACTTTGATTTATTTCACTTATGTTTGTACCTCAGTTTTGAGGATTTCCTTATCTATTCTATCGTGCTATATTCTACCTCAAGATTGTGATTGAGTTGTACCTTCTGTGACTTGGCCTCCAGTTGGAGAGTATTTCATATTGTGTTAGTTATGTTCATGACCTAGAACAACGTTCTACCGCAGACACTGCGACATAGGCTGGACGCTGTTACGTACTCCTGTCCTCACAGTGGGTGCGGGTCGTGACACGTTTTTAGTGGTGGCCCATGCAGGTCTAGTTTGTGTAGTGGTATTCGAACTTGAGTATCACTACAGCCTACAGTAGGATTATGATTATTCTTGAGGTACTCAATCACATTAGGAAAAACTCTTAACTAAATTTCTGCCATCTAAATTCTTGTTGATGATTACTTTCTTGAAATAACTGTCCTCCCTTGAATTATCGATTCTGTCTCAGCATTGATTCCTTGTTTGATCTGTCTCCATGATGGTGATTGAGACACGATCGTATCGCTCTGGCCCAGCAGACGCTGGTGAGAGGTCTACCACCCTTCACCCGATTGTGGACGCTGGGACCACAGCACCTCCTGTTTCTGCTCATAAGGGAGCGTCTGCAGCTTTTGGGAGTGCACCTCCACCTGTTCAGAGGTCTTTCCCGGTCATTCCAGATATGTTCCAGCAGCAGCTACCTTCAGGGACAGTGGATGCGGCTCAGACGTTTACCTTCTTCCAACGATTTCTGGAGACTCAGCAGCAGATGTAGCAGAGCCAGTCTGCTGATTTTTGATAGAGCATACACGATACCCACCAGTTGGTCAGGACGACAGTAGAGCTGGTGACTGCCCCGCCACTGGGAGGACAGATGCAGCAGTATCAGCCGAAGATTCCAGACATCCAATCCTTTAAGAAGATGGGACCTCGAGACTTCAAAGGTACAGAGGGCATCGTATATGCTGATGATTGGATAGAGCATATCAAGAAGATATTAAGATTGGCACAGATACCAGTCAGCTTACAGATCGAGGCAGCGGCCAGTCAGACGCAGGACATGACCCATACTTGGTACCAGACAGACCCGAGGGTTGGTACAGCCGGTCAGACTTGTGCAACCTTCAAGAAACTATTCAAGGAGAAATTCTTTTCTGATACAACAGTCGGTGCCTTGGAGGCGCCTTTCGAGAGTTTGGTTCAGGGGAACCGGACTGTTGAGGAGTACGTAGGGGAGTTCTGCCGTTTTAGTAGATTCGTCGAGGATCTTACTGAGGTCGAGAAAGCGAGGAGGTTTTGGCAGGAGCTTGATCAGGGAGATCAGGTCGTATACCAAAAGCAGCCGCGATGCCACTTTCGAGAAGATACTGGTAGGAGCCATGGCAGCAGAGGACGATATTGGGCTGAAGGAGAAGAGGATGCAAGACACTCAGGGAGCTAGTGGCAGTACGGGCCCGGCTAAGAGACCCCACTTACAAATTCAGCAGCAGTATCTGCAGCAGAGGCCCCACTTACAGATTCAGCAGCAATATCAGCAACCGAGGGTCTACTTTCAGTAACAGCAATTTCAGGACCGTGTACCCTTTTAGCAGGTGCAGCAGCAGGAGAGGTAGCAGTAGGCCCCGGGACAGCAGCTTGTTATCTTTTGCCCTTTCTGTAAGAAATCAGGGCACGATTGGGGCGAATCCCGAAGGATCCGATCATCGGCTGAGAGAGTGTCCTGAGTCTTTTGGACGGACAGTTCAGGGGACAGGAGCTAGGCCTCCGGTGGGCCAGCAGAAGGGATTACCCTTACCAACTCAGCAGCAGAGGTACATGCAGCATCAGCAGTAGGCCAAGGAAGGCCAGCAGGGGCGAGCTTTTGCCATGACAGTCAGGGATGCACAGGTCATTGAAGATCTTGTTGCAGGTTCCGTTATTCTCAATTCTATTTTCGCAATTGCCTCTTATAACTGTCTTGAAATTCGATTCCATCTGTTCCTTGTTGATTGATCAATTTTGTTCTGTTGTTCTTGTTATATGGTTGGTTTTCTTCTGAGATAAGTCATATGGGCTAGGTTACCTTAGTTATGGGATCTAGAATCTTTGATAGTCGTGTTAGCTGGTATAGTGAGGACATATAGTCAGATTTTGGACGTATTTCTCGGGTGTGGAAATTTAAGGTTTTCGCTGCCAAGCATGTGGCAATACAAAAATTTTAAATACAATGATTCTAGAGTTATGTACCTTAGTCAAGGACTCTGTGATTATCCTAGCCTTGCTCTCTAGCATGACGAAGATTCTGAGTATCATGATTTTGGACAAACGCATATGATTATCGAACTATGTGATTGAGACTGTAATTTTGGGGTGTTGACCTAGAAGGAGTACTACCATTTTAATTTCAAGGACAAAATTTCTCTAAGGAGGGTAGACTTGTAACATCCAGTTTTCTAAATAAGGGTAATTTGAAATTTTGTGATTTTAATTAATTATTTATGATATTTAAATTGTAATATGATTTTTTGGTGATTTTTAATCATTTTAAAACTATTTAAAACTATGACTTGTGATTTTGATGTGCTGCTAGTGAAACCCTAGAGACTGTCTGACCTAGAGCCTAACCATGTGACTGGAATATTTATTTATCATTTTTAGCCTAGGGGTATTTTGGTCATTTTGACTTATTGGAATTATTTGATTAATTATTGGATTGATGGTTGTTAATTATGACTTTTACTAGTTGCGACTTAAGAGACTAACCTAGATGTTGACTCTAGCTATAGTGACTTGAATAGCATGGTAGGACCCTAGTTTAACTTAAGTCAACCCAAGTTAAGTCATTTAGAATCAAGTTTCATGCAGGAGAATAAATGTTTAGGTTCACGGACTTTTGACTTGAGGAGTTATTTCCTTTACCATTGAAACTTGGCCCAAGCCCATTAGTCATAACCCTAACCCTAATTTTATCCTCTATTGGCCAGCCACCTAGGGATTCCCCCACTATAAAATCCCTCTTCCTATTATTCTTGCCTCTTTTGTATCAAATCAACTTTTGGAAAGGAAAGGTATTTGTCCATCTTTCCAAATTCATAACTAATTCATTTTAATTCTTTTTTGACTCTATTTTCTTGTATTATAGTCAAATCCTACTGTGTTTTCTGTTCATGGAGAGAAATCTCAGTTTTGGTTCAATTTGGAGCTATTGGCTTGCAAGGATAATCATTATACTTGGGGTTTTTTTCTTTGTCATTGACACACTATAGGTAAACACCCTAAACTATGTCTTAATTCTGATTTCTTTACATAATAGCGTAGATCTAGGTATCCCCTAGCTGTCTCTCAAGTTTGGTAAGAAATCGTGTCCATTTTGTGTCCGTATCGGACACGTATCAATGTGTCTATGTATGTGTTTGTTGAAATGCCACAAAGGATTTTTATCTGTTATTTTTGAAAAGTGTTTGAACACATTTGTTGATTTATACGTATACATTGATTTCCAACTCGTCTGAGTTGATTTCTGACACAATTTTTGTCAGTTTTGGACACGGGAACACTATGCACGAGACTTCGTGCACTGTCCTGACTGGACCTGTTGAAAATATTACAGAGGATGATGAGGAACCCTACACCCCTTACTATGGAGCTTGCCTAGATGACACTCACAACCTGGACCTTTGGGAGGTTCAGGCAGCTGCTGAGGATGAGACCCATGCATAGTATAGATAGTTTAGACTATTCTTTCTTTTCACGTTAGTTGTTGTCTTTGATTTCAGAGTTGTATTATTATGGAGACGTTGAGACTTGTGTTTGTTAACTTTGATTTATTTTACTTCTGTTTGTACCTCAGTTTTGAGGATTTCCTTATCTATTCTATCATGCTATATTCTACCTCTAGATTATGATTGAGTTGTACCTTCTGTGACTTGGCCTCCAGTTGGAGAGTATTTCATATTGTGTTAGTTATATTCATGACCTAGAATAACGTTCTATCGCCGACACTGCAGTGTAGGCTGGGCGCTGTTACGTACTCATGCCCTCACAGTGGGTGCGGGTCGTGACATTAACCGATAATCTACGTCGAATTCTAAAATAAAAAATCCATGTTTAAATTTGAAACCCATTACTGGGCCAAACTCCTATCCAATCACAAATTCAATCATATCCAAAGCTTAACTCTATGGCAATCTCGTGTTTCAAGCCGTACGATAAAAAGGACGTTCATAAATGCGTGAGAGTAACTGTCTATTTTTTGACCACACAAATCAGCTGAGAAACTCTTCAAGAGTAATTATCACGGCCCACTCCCGGATAATCGGGTACAAGTACATGAGTACGCCCAGCCGCCGTAGTTCGGCAATAGTACGCTATTTTATCCTCACGAGTCGTCATCAAGTTGCATGAATTATAAATATCAATTGTATCTATTCAATTACATTCAACCATAGGAAGTAACGGAAAGATAAATTATAATAATCCCTAACCGTACTCCACAATATCATAAGATCCAAATGAGTTTGACCCATAAATTATTACATCGTCCATAAAGTTTTTTGGAGACAAATCCTGTCAAGAAGTTAAGGAAAACAAACTACTAGAGGAATGGAAACTATACAAGGAAATCCTAGCTTGATAACACTAGGGATCACATCTGAGTCCATGAGTGCATTGAACAATACTCCCTACTTCTCATTTGGTGCCACCAACTAATATGTCAAGTATCCAGTCAGGATTAGAGCAAATACAAGTACAACTAAAGAGTTATGTATTACATATATAACTCTATCATGATAACTAAAAAGGTAAATAATTGGAAACAACATGTATGGTCAATAATAAAATAGTAAATGTAGAAATAGAATCATTAAAGAAAACAACTAGAATGATGAATAGAAAGTAACATCATGTGAATAACCATAATGTAACTCAATGTCTTGTGTAAATGTAATACAACGGTTTGACATGTATGCGGCTTAGGTCTAGGGCAGTCATACGCGTGATGCATGAATAAACACACAATATTGGGAAATAGGACAACTATATAACAAGTTTGTGATTGAATGCACAATCTGAAACACGAACAATATGGTTAAACCTCATGC